>CAHIKZ030004067.1:152500-190000 GCA_903632075.3 Acanthosepion pharaonis
GTTTCAATTTCACACTAATACAATCTTAAGGCTAATATTTCTTCTGAAGATTGCATTGAGGCATGAAATTAGCAGTTACCACACGGTGTTTATTCCTATATCCTCATTGTCTTCATCTATAAACACTGTATCTCTATGTACTCTTTCCCCATAATTTTTTTTAAATACATACACATGCTCACATAAACACACATACACTAATTTATCAGTATGCCATAAAAAATGATGCCAATATTTAAATAATTTCAGTTACATTAGTTATATTTTCTTCATGAGCAAGTAAAGATTTTCATCAATACAATTAACTCTGTTGTCACATGTCAAAAAACAAATTTTACTTTTTTAATCATTTAGAAATAAATAAAATATATCCTCTGAAAACTAACACAAAAGAAAAAAAGAAATGTATTATCAACCTTTTCTCCCTAATTATAAATCAGATATTCCTTTCTTATGGTAACATGAGAGATGTTCATTACTAAGAATGAGTCATCAGCTAACAGTTCGTTTACCTATGTTAAGTGAGTCTGACACAAGGTGTGGGAGAAACCATTGATTATTAAAGTCATACCAGTATAAATGGTCTGCAATGCTGACTTACTGACTATTGACTATTCTACAGGGAGATAGGCAATATACAAATTCTCCTTTTACAATGGGCTTACATTTTAAATATCCCATTATAAGTCAAAATGAGCTTTGCATTTTCACCACAACAAATCAGGAAACTTGGATATTTTGTTGATTATGTAAAAATGTTTAAAATAAAGCAGATAAAAATAAAATGATGACATAAAGAGTCATTGTTAACATTCATAATTGCAGAATTAGAGAATATTTGGACAGTTCTTTCATGCTCAGTGTCCAGAAAAGAATACACTTGTTTGAACACAAGAAAAATTAAGTAAAAAGCTTAATTGCAGAACATTGTTTGTTGTCTTTAATGAAACACACACACACACACACATGATAGGAAATGTTTATAAATCTGTCTTGCTTTTTACTAAACTATCATCAGTGAATGTGATAGTCTACTCAACCAATGAAAATCAGGCATCACAAAAATAAAAATACCAGAATATTTTTTTTTCCATATTTGACGCCAATTTAAATGATCTGCACATATTTGGATTGATATGAATTCCATCATTTCTAAAAAAAATAATCTAAAAATTAATAAATAAAAATGCCACTATGTCTATTATATTGAAAATGTCCTTTTTTCATAATGGCTAAGATGGTTAAAATTACTTGGACCAAAACAGAACAAATTATGGACCTCCAGATAGTTTATCTGCAATTTTTATTCAGATGTATATCTCATTTAAAACTTAAAATAAGTGATTAAACAGACTTTAAGCAATATACATACATACATACATACATACATACATACATACATACATATATATATATACTCATGAGAATATCACAATTATGTACATATATTAAACGATAGATGATGTTTTTTTTTCGTTTTACATATATTTGGTTATTCAAAATAGATAAAAACTGAACCACTCTGAACTTGTTTACCAATTCAATAGTGGTTCCATATATTTACACCTTGCTCTTGTATTTATATAAATAATAAATATAAAGTAAACCAAAAATTTGAAGTGGGTTGGAGATGTACATTTTAAGAAATTTAATTCTCTTTAAAAGGTCCTCTTCATATTCTTTTGGAAAAGACTAATAATAAAAAAAAAATACAGAGCACAAAAGTTATGAAAAATAACAAAGAAATGTATATTCCTTCATTAACAAAAATATATATAAATATCTTAAATATTTTATAGTTTTTCATTCTGTATTCTTTCAAGGTATATTTCAAGTGCCTAGTTTTGTAGGTTGATCTATGCAGGATGCAAATTGGCTGAAGTTGGTGGCTAACAGCAGAGTTGAGCAGCTAATAATCTCCATTGATATTTCACTATGTATTCATTCATGCTTAGTCTTTGGCAAAGCAGACCTGGCAGAATCCATCTTTTTCCAGATTGGGTGATAACAGGTGTCATCTGACTTGAAGGCTTGTTTTAGTCATGGACACCAATGGCCATTGATTCTATGAAGGCCTTTGACTACAGTTCAGGAAGCCCTCCACCCAGTGATGTTATATCATCAATTGGACATCTTTACTAGATTTCTCATGGGAAAGAACATTAGAACCACTTTGCAGATTCTTGCATAGTTTGGTACCAGGGACATCAGCTAAGGCTTCATTCCCATCACCCACTAGATATTAAAGTATATATTATACACAATTATTAATGTTGTTAAAACAACTTTTTAAATGTTTTGTAAGAGGTAGTAATCGGCTATACAAAATAAATAGTAAAAAATACAGCAGGTCATTAACAGCAGGAATAATAATATATCTGTGGAAAGGCTAAAAAGTTCCTAGTTGGACCTATTCTGGCCTACTTGGTTGGGCTGAGAATGATTTAGCTAGCTTCAGATTGAGGACTCATAAAGCTGTTAGTAATTATAATGAATAGCAAAAAAAAAAAAACACTGCACTGAAAAGATCTTTGTCCCAACAAAGAAGTAATTAAAAATAAAATTGTAATATTTGGTCAGATTTCATTTAGTGGATCTAGAAAGAACATTTCAACATCCACTTAATTGAGTATATTCTTTTTTTAAATTTACCAGTTGTTCATGAAATACAAGTGCCAAGAGATGCATTTAAGTAGGGATTACTGAATGAGGTTGTTGTATGAACATAACAGAAAGTGCTAAGAAGTGCATATTATAAAAATACGTACACAGACAATGTTTAACTCTAGACTTTAAGGTTATAAGGACCAATAAAGTATCTTCTTGGGAGGCTGTTTCACAATGTAACATTTCTTGTGAAGATGTACTTATATAATAATCTTATAAATATAAGTAATTATACTCATCTGGAAAAACCTTCGGCGTTTTGGCTTGTAAATGAACAAACCAATACCCAAGGAAAAATAAGTAATAAAAAAAAAAAGATTTAAGAACATGTAATTCAGGTGAAAACAATCGTCCAGAATCCAAGTTCAAAGAAAAAAAAACTCCAACACGAGTAAAGCAAAAATAATTAAGCAAAGTGCTCAATACACTAAATAAAGCAAATGTAACTATGAATCTAAAGAGCCAAGCAAACCTACGCAGATCAGGATATGCTGGCCAGCTCTTTAGGTTCACACATATATATATATATATATATATATATATATAATGTGTGTGTGTGTGTGTGTCTATATTTCTGACATGAGGCATTATGTACACTATTTACATTATTCGGACTATTGTACGCATCTCTGTTGCCATGTTTATCACAATGTTTTGGACACATGGCACAGTGGATAAAGGTGTTAGTTAGATCCAATGATAGGACCAAAAGAGTTGTGAGATCAATACCTGGTTAAGGCAGTGGAGAACTTGGAGAGGTGAATTAACAGGAGATAACTGATAACTGACATCCATTAGACATGGTATGAAAAAGCAATAAGGAAAATTGCAATATGAGTATTGGTAAAAAATTGTTTGCTGAAGACATTAGGTTTATAATAACCAGAAATTGATACACAGTTGTCCTTAGATACACATGGTACAGTGGATAAAGGCGTTACTTAGATCCAGTGACAGTTTAATACATGGTGGAGAACTTTGAGAGGGGAATTAACAGGAAATAACTGATAACTGACATCCATTAGACATGGCACGTGGAATTAGAATAGTCTACCCTCAGTGAGTGAAATAAAGGATTTAGTTCAACATTCCAACCACCGGAAGAAGGTCAGAGTGTACAACAGCAGAGACGTTGTGATAAACATGGCAACAAAGATGAGGACAATAGTCTGAATAATGTAAATAGTGTAATATCCTCCTTCCTACTCATGAAATATGGATGGAATGAGGATAGATAATTTATCGCAGTGTACATGCCAAGGTAGGTCTTAGTTGTAAAAGTCTGAACTGATGGAACAAGAAATATAGGTTGTCAGATAATTTTCTATGGAAATAGTGATAGATAAGTAAGAAGCATAAACGGAGTTGTAGAGAGGAAAATAGTTCATCCCTCACAAAGCTGCATGGATGCCTTTTTGTCATGGCTGGAAAGTGAGAACTATGGCAGCTTGTGCTCAGAGTTAATTCTCACCAAACTACTTGGTAGGACAAAAACTTTCAATGTCAGTAAAACCAAACTCATCATCACCAATTGGACCCCAAACTACTATTAGCCAGTATGAACAGATGTCCCCTTAGGGAGACACAGTGGATTGAAAGACCATTGGGCCTCAGTCATACCTGACCTCAAGTGGAACTCGTACATACAATCTATTCTTTTGCCATACTTATGATGAAAACCGATTTAAACTTCTGTGTTTTTTTATGAGGCAGCTGATATATGGAAAACCAAACATGATGAAACCTGATTTGAACTGCAACAATAAAAGTATATACTCAATATGAAATTACCATTATATAACAGGCAATACCTGAGTAAAGCAATAATTAAATAAGTCTTTTATCGATATTTGATATTTACAATTTGTAATGGTTTGAGGGTTAAGGTATATTATCACTTTCAAGATGAACTGAAAATCAGAAGAGGAAAGATTCAAATTTGTTGAATGACCTTTGGGTTAATCAGTGTTAACGTCTAGCATCAAACTGAAGCTGATTTCCATTCAGTCTCGATTGCTTGTTACTTCAATGTTACACAATGGAATAGGGATAGAAAATAAAGGTTTGTTTAGTTTGTCTGTTATTCATTTCAATATACCTTTTAAGACTGAGCAAAAGACTTGAGGCTACAATTTTGAAGTTTCATAGAGAATTATGTGAAATTAAACATGCAAAATCAAACAAGTGCAGAAGTTTAAAAATCTAGGTAGTATTTTCACAGAAGATGGAAAATGTAACACCTGAATACAAATGTGCATTGGATTAGTGAAAGATGCCTTCCAAAAGCTAAGCAATGTATTTAGAAATAAGAAAATTTTGGTAGAAACAAAGAAGAGTGGTATAGTGTTATGTGATATCAATCCTCCTATATGAGAATGCATGCCAGACAATTTTCAGACAACTTAAGAGAAGTGTTAAGGCAAGACATGTGGTTCTATAGAAGAAAGTTGAGAATACAATGGATGAAGCATGTAAGCAGAAAGGACAATTCTATACATGCACACAATCGGAAAATGATACGTGAAATTTCTGTGACCCATCATGTGAAAGAAAGGCCTGGACAATTTGAAACTAACATGAGATACGGAAGGAAGAGGACAGAGGAAAATAGCAGGTAACATATCTATCAAGTTTGTATAAATGGATGATATACAGGAATAAAAAAAAAACTGTTCAACCTTAGGGGTTGAAGAGATAGATCAATAGCCATGCCAAAAATATGTGACCAGATTTTGTAAATTCAGAGGAAGGAGATGCTGGAATGTGTGATTTCTTTTCCCACAAAGGAAAACTGTTTTTTTTTTTGTTTTTTTTTGTTTTTTTATCACTTGTCAACAGAAAAGAATGAATTTAGCAAAGCTGAATCACCAAGAGATGGTATTGTTTAAAAGGCAAATCTGGGTTAGGAAATTGTCCACAGGCCATGAGAAAAATCAGTCATAGGTGAAATTCTTTGATTTTTTTTAAAAAAAAAAAAGAAAAAAAAAAAGAATTTTCTCAACAGCAGAGAATGAAGGGTCATATGGTAAATTTCAAACCTGACTGAATTCTGAGAAAATGTATTCCAGTTATCAAGGAAACATAGTCCAAAGGTAGATAAAAGAACAATGGATTTGTCAAGACTGGTAAAATAAACCCAAGGAAAATTGAAATGCAGAAACAATGTCATGAAAATGAATAAAGACCAGATGCCAGGCTGACTGTTCCAAGGATGGGAGTGAAGTGGAAAGAGGGAGTTAATTGCAGGAATCGCAATGGATGAAGCACTAAGGAGGTGGGAGAAAGGATAGATGGAGTTTTCTCCATCAACTGAAAGGTAGAAGTATCGGTATATGCTGAAGGAAGTCTCAGCGGAATAGTTTCAGGTAGACTGAAGAGATAGTGGTCTTTGCCAATCAGAAATACTGCTGAGAGACATGATTTTAAAGCAGCAGAAATTACTGAGGAGCAAGTCCTGTGTCCATTATCCATGGAACGAGGTAACTTCCAAATTGGGAAAAATTAAGGATGTTGCAGAAAACTTCTACTCAAAGGAATTTTGTTATAATTTTGTTAATTAGTTCAAGAATTGGGAAAAAACCTGAAGAGACACACCACTCCCCGAGTTAGAGCCAGGACACATAAAAAGCAGAGCATGAGATGAGATGGGACCAGGAGATAGAGCAAGAGACAACCATTCCACATGACTTTCCACCATTGAAGAAAGCCCTTGACTACAATCTGTGTTCCAGCAAACTTGCCTAGACAAACAAGGTGTCATTAAATATTCAAATGAGAGAAGAGTTGAGTGACTTTGCATGTCAAGATATGCCTGTGAGGGGAACAAAATTTGTATTACCAGTTCTGATAAGAAGTCGCTGAAAATAATTTTTCGTAAAACTTATATTGTGACATTGTACCTTTATGGTCCAGTCTAGTTCAATAATTCCTGTCGACAATTAACCCTCACCAGCCTTATGATCTAAATTGAACACAACATGGGAGAAGGTAAGGGTTGGGTTGAAGTGATCGATTCCGATAGTGAACGGAACAACTGTACAGACTCCCAGGGGCGACAACATCATACAACAAATATTGCTCAGAGCTACAAAGGAGAAGAATTTGTCAAAGCTATGATCACCCATACCTCTAAGGGAAATGGCACATAGAAGATTATATATATATATATATATATATATATATATATATATATATATATATATAACCAAATGAGTAAATATAATTAGGTATTGGAGTGAGCAATTGCATACAAATAAATATAGATACTCAATAGTGTAAGAAAAAAAACAGTGCTCATTGTTAAATAACAAAGCTATATATATATATATATATATATATATATATATACGCACACACAAATCTGTAGCCTAATAATAAAAGATGAATTTCTTTTGGAGATATTAATCCAGTTTATCTGCATTATTTATATTGATTAAATATTCTGTTCTGTGTCCTTCAGAGTGTGGGTAATCATTGCTCTGTACAATTTCCTATCCTTTATAGTTCTTTATAAACTTTATCAGTTTTTTTTTTTCTATCTCTCCTAATCCCTGTTCTACAAACTATTTACACATACTTGTTAGGTAGGTTATACACTGCATTCTGCTGTCCCTCTTGTGTTCAATATGTTCTGTAAGAATGTCTTATCAGTGTCAAATTTTCTAAGCCCCCTTTTCTTATGTGCCCTAAAAATTTCAACCATCTCCTTTCTGATATTAAGTACAAGTTCTTTCTTACTTTCTTTTTCTCTAAAACTTTTTTGTTGGTCATATGTTCAGTTTTTGGGATTATCAGCATACTTCTGTAGGACCACATTTCTGTTGCCCCAAGTCTATTCTTCATCTTTGAGATTGTTCTGCATTTGCTACCATACAGTAAAACTTTGGCTAACAACTGTGTTGAGCTACAGGCATTAATCTACTGTCGTGTCTGGGATAAGAAAATTGATATTTATACAAACTAAAAATCTTACTTTTATATGATGATTTAGAAGCTGTTGTAAATTGATATGAAATTTAATAGCAGCCTGAAGAACCTCATTTTCAAGTTCACAATAGAAATCCATACTGAAGACTATATCTGTATTTTGATTCGATCATTTCACCACATGCTAGGCAATAAAGTCACTAAGAGATAAAGGGTTACTGAATGTGAAAGAATAAACAAAAAGAGAAGCCTTATTAAAGAGTGAGAACAATAGAAGTGTAATCAGGAAGTCTGTAAGTAATGATTAATATTGCATTTAAATTTTGAAGATCAAAGCTGACTGGAAAGCATAGAGCTGGAAGAGTGTTCCACAAGCAAAAAGTGCGATATTTTTTTTTTTTTTTTTTTTTTTTTAAATGATTACATCAAGCCAATTCAGCTGCAAATTGATCAGACCTTGTTACCAGTTTATTATTGCACTTTTTTAAAGTGTAGGGTATGATTACGAAGAGTTCATTTGAAAAATTATCATAAAAGTATTTATAGAAAAGACACAGGGAAGCTATATTACTGCAGTAGGAAAGTGATTGAATCTGAGTTACCAGGTTAGTACCAATATTATTACTGATTCTCCTTTGGATCTTATGAAAAATCTCTAAATATACAGCAGGAGCACTGGACCAGATGTGGCAGAAATATTCAAAGCATTGACAAATGGTAAACCTGTAAGTATGAAATATAGATTCTGGAGAGAAAAATTGTCTTGCACGACACATTGGACCAATTTTCTTAGCAGCAGACCTAGCAATGGATTCTTCCATTTCATGTCCACCAAGAATATTAACTAGAGAAGATACAAGAAGTCCTTCTCCTGAAGGTTAGCATCAGCCATACTGACAGGAGGCAGGAATGGTTCTTTCAGATTATTAATAGAGAGAAGTATTGGAGGTATTAAAGTTAACATGCCAATATTTACTCAGTTAACAGATCATTTTTTTAGATTAGTTGCCAATTTGAACTAATCAAACTGATCAAGACAGGAATAAATGATTAGGTACAGCAAGAGATTATCAACAATAAATAATAATAAAATAGAATAGGTATAACCTTATACAAAGAGTTCATTTGTATAAGGTTATACAATAATAAATATAAATAATATACAAATAAAATGCATAAATTATGACTGAGAAGTCATTATTAACATGGATTTTAGCAATCTAAATAAAAATTTAAAAAAATACTTGGAATCAGAAACAGTTGAAATTATAGGGCATATAAGGAAAGAGGGCTTGGAGAATTTGATGCTCGCAGGACATATTGAAGACAAAAGGAACAGAGAAAAGTTGCATATAACCTGCCAAATCAGCTTGTAGAAATTGTTGGCAGAATAGGGTTTATGAGATAGCAAAAAAGTCAAAACTTACTATGAGATACAAAAGACCTTATGTCGTGGGAATCCATGATTGCTCGTGTCATAAAGGGAGATGGCACATAGAAAAAGTCAAAACTTATCAAGTTTTCACTCAAATAAAATGTGATTGGGGCTTTCTCTTTGGAAATACCATCATTGCGACCTGTGGACTTTGTTATCCTTATTAACTTGTGAATTGTTTATCTCCAAGGTTGAACAGGGTTAACCGAGACTGTGGAAAGCAAAATCGCATAAAAGGATAGCCACCTGAATCTTTTATTACACAAAGCTTACAACTTACATCAAATATCATTCTCCACAAGAGACAGTATTTTAAAGTGTACATAGTTATATAAGTATTAATTTATTTTTTTTTTATTTATTTTTTTTTTATTTATTTATTTTTTTTTTTTCAGTAGTAATGATCTATGAAAACACTTTATTAAATATATCACTTCTATGTTATATTTGAATGGATTTGAACTCCCCAAAATGCCAGGATGTAACCAACAAAATTTTGTTTACCATACTGATTGCATCCATGTTGTAAATGATGACTTGGATAATCAAAAGGTCAGTGAGCATTAATGGGCTATAGATAGAAACCTATCGATAACAGATTTTTAGAATTTTTTTTTTTTTTAATCATTTCACCCCAAGAAAGATAAAAGCCACTAAAATGCAAGGGGTTACTGAGTGTGAAAGAATATGTGATAACCATTAACATTGCATATAAATTATTGAAGATCAGACTTAACTGGAAAGCCAAAAACTAGAGGAGTTCTATAAGCAAGAAGTGAAAGAAAAGTAACTGTTATTATAGAACTTACAGTTACATCTAGTCATTTCAACTGTAAAATGATGATGCCTTGCCACCAGTCTGGTATTGAACTTAAAATCATAAAATTGAGGTACCATAGAGGAAAATGATATTTACTTTGTTTTATACAAAAGTGGCACAAGGCTAAAAGGTGCAATGGAGAAGGCTGGTCTTCATCAGTCTTAAAATTAAACTTAGCTAGCCACAATCACTGACACAAACATACCATAGTATTCCTTGCACCAAAACATCACATTCCTACTTAGCACCATAATATCTCAGTCTTTATGAAGTCTTAATTTGTGCCCATATGTATCAGAGGAAAATTCATCAGAAAAATTACCATGGAAGTATTTATAGAAAAAGCACAGGATGCTACATTATGACAGTGGTGAATTGAATGGAGCTGATATACCAGATCAGGACCAGAAAAATTGCAGATTCTTTTTTGGATTTTAAATAGTATAATTTACATTTGTAATAATGTTCTCTGGTTTTATCACAACAGTTTGGTTGGTATTTGTTCCAGCTTTCTTCAGGTATCTGTTGATCTAGGTAACCTTCCAGGAATTTCAAACCGAACCCTTTTTAATCCTACAGGATTATTCTCATTCCATTGTACATGTCTAGTGATATCTAATCTTGCTCATTTTAGTACTGCTCACTTATGGATAGCCTTGTTTCCAATCTGTAATACTAGACCAAGTGATTGAATTCACAATTAATTTGCCACCAAATTCACAAACCAACACTTGAATACACCATGTTATTGTCTTGTATAATTAATAACAGATTTTACATTTCATATTAATGAGTTAACAGCTCATAAACATGACTGATATCTTGTGAAACTATTTTAAATTAGTCAATACAAGATAAACTCATCAGTTCATATTATAATTGTGCACTGGTGTTGCTCAGTCAAGTTAGGTTCCTAGTGGGATCAAGTATCACTGGGGTTATCTTAAGCCTTATTAGATTCAAAATATATTTGCTTTTCCCCATCTCTGATAAAAGTAATGCAATCTGTGGACTTTGAATAACTGTACATTTCCAAATCATGACTTGTTGGACAATTTCAGTTTGATCCAACCACACTTTGGCTCCTTCACGGAGTCTAACAACCAACTTCCTTCAGTCAATGTAACAGTTGTATTATCAGAAGTGACTTCTAAGTCTTCTGTTTTTGTCAGACTGAGGAAAGTGGTATCAGAGAGAAAAGGAAAGAAAAAGAAAGAATAAAATAAAGGCTTCTATTAGCAACTTGATGGCATCAATTGTATATTAGTGCAAATGTTGAAAAGCGGAATGAAAGGAATCAAGCCTTCGTTTAATTAGACAATTATTTTGCATATTATGCAACTTTGGGTTCTGGAAGAAATTGTTTGAGAACTTGGAATCAATATTGACAATAGAGAATAATTTACCAATTTTAGACAATACTGAATCATAGAGAATAATTTACCAATTTTGTACAGGTTTCATAATGAAAACAAGAATAATTTATTTGTGCTTGCCAAAATTATGATATATATGAAATGGGTATTTTAAGTCATTGTTGTTATTATTAGGTTTGTATAATTGCATCTGTAAGTAGATTTTACTAATTATTGTTTCGCTCTTTCACAGTTTTTCACCTCCTGTCTTTGTGATAGCAAAAGCTATGCCAGCTGGTATCACCAGTGTAAGGGAGTTAACTCCTATACGGCAATATATTACAGACAAAAAATATGCAAGTATATATATATATATATATATCATATAGACAATGTTGATAATAGACATCGACACTGCATGGTAACTGTAAGTTTCACATATCAAATGATCTTCAGAGCATGTGTCACAACTCCTTTAGCTACCTAGATAGATAGATAGATAAATAGGTCACAAGAGCATTAAGGGAATTAGAGGTAAGTATCCCTTTCCGGTTCTCCAATTTAGGGTTAATGCTTTGGTTATTTATTGTCATAAACTAATATATATATATATATATATATATATATATATATATATATATATATCTTTGTAACACATACACTATTATAGATGCTTGGTTTCTTTTGTTTTAGATGTGTGCTAATGAGTTTTATATTTGGTGTTCATCTTTTTCAACTACTTTAAACATAATCTATTAAAGAATGTTTGACTAATACAAGTTGTCCAAATAAAATTGTTTTGTGAGTCAAATCTCAAAGAATAAATGCTATCCAAAATTTTGGAATGGTATGATAGTTGCATTATAAATATATTCTCTGAATTTTAGCTCAGAACTCAAATAATAAATTGATAATAGAAATATATTCTTAACACATGATCTGGAATTGTTACTTAATATCAATTTTATTATGAAAATTTGAACTTAAATAATAAAATATAAAATATTCGTCACTAATGTGTTTTGTTCTGAAGAGGACATTCTGTAGACAGACAATGGTTCTATTGATAGAATCAGGGTCTTTCTATATGCATGCATATATATATATAAATTTCTACATATCTATAGCAGAATTGAAAGGCAGGATGAACAACTGGCTAACATTGATGTAGCTCGATGTTGATCAAAAAGACAATGCTTGGTATGCTGCATATGCATGATAGAATGGTTGGCATGAACCCTAAAACATTGCAGCAGTACCTAGAATTTGTTCATGCAAATGATTCAAGTCTTGCATCATGAAATTAATGATATTTTGGGGCTCAATATAAACACTGATTTCTGTTTCTTCATTCGGTGAGTCACCAGTATTAGACTCCTATGGAATGTTGCAATTCTAATTTCCTTTTTGTTTTTTCTTGCTTTCTCTGTCCTGTTTATGCTCAACCCTCCTGTGTGGAATTCTTCATTGCTTCTCCATTTTGTTTTGCTTTGTTTTGTTTTTTTTTGTCTCTGGTGTTGCTATTCATTCTGTCTCTCTTCATTTGTGTTCCAGCAACAGAAAAACAACTTTCAAGAATAATTTTGGAGGGAATATGTATGGCAAAATGGAGAAAGCTTTGGTTTGACACATTTCATCTTTTAGGAGATAATCAGACTGCACATGTTCATGAACAAGATATGCTGGGAATTTAAAATTTAGAAAAAAAAATTTTTTTTTTTTTGTTTTGGATATATAATCTAGCCAATTTCACACACACACATATATATATATATATATATATATATATATATAAGAAATGTATTTACTAGGTACACATGTTTTAGACAATAACCCTTTGTTTAAACACTAAAATTAATGTTCACTACCCTTCACTAGGCCAGTAGACATGAATTTCACTCTTTAAAATTTGGAATGTTTATTCAAACATGTATACCCACTCAATATAATGTTTATAGCAATAAGAAAAAATGCCAGATTAAAATTCCATTAAAAGTAGCACAGCTTAATAAAATAGAAAATGCTAGACATTCTAAATATTTCCAATAAGAAAATGGACCTAAATTAAACTAGAATACATGCCAAAAACAGTTACAGGTTTTTTCCCCCTCACCCCCATGGAGTTGAATTTATTTTTTATTTGTGAAATTATCTGAAAATTGTTTCATAGCTTGAAACGTGAAGTCACAGTAATAATTTTATCTCTGAAGTTTTTTTTTTTGTGTGTGTGTCTATAATATATATATATATATATATATATATATATATATATATATATATATATAGTGTGTGTGATGGATAAATTGTTGTCTAAATTATGCAAAAATAACATTTACACCTCATTTTAACAGATCTATTTAACAAAATTATACAAAAATATCTTGAAATTCTAAAGAGTAAATTTATTCAATAAAATTGCCATTGGCTTCAACCACACACTTCAAATGACTTTGAAATCTCCTGTAACTTTTCTAGATGGTTTCCTTGTTGTAAGTTGATGAATGCTCGCATAATCATTGCCTTTAGTTCATCTTTGGTATTACAAGGGTTTTGCTGGTCTCTGCCTCAATTGTGCCCCACACATAATAATCAAGCAGTTTGCAGCCTGGGGAGTTAGGTGGCCAGATGTAAGGGGGTGATGTGGTAGAAGTTGTCTGACAGCCATGACTGGATTCTCCTGTTTATGGGGCATGGTGCAGTGTCCTGCTGCCAGACATAGGGTCTTCCAGTAGCCACCCTCTTGAGCCAGAACAGCAGTACCTGCTTGATGTAGGCCTCCTTGTTGAGTCTGAGGCTCTGTGGGAAGATGAATGGAAGCATAATGTCGCCATCTCTAGTGATCATTTCAAACACATTAATAGTCACCATTAGACTCGGCCAACTCTTTCTGAATCCTCTGTACTGTCTTTAGATTGTCACCCAAACACTCTGAAATGCTTGTATTGGAGCTTCCAGCATGAATCTCAAGAACTACAGCATGTCATTTTCAAATTTCTGGCAGAGTAAATTGCATCATTGTGCTCTTTTTTTACAGATGGTGCACAACTGAACCTACAATACTGTTCAGTAGACAAAAACAATACAGATGTGTGAAATTAAAAAGATAAAATGCCAACAATTTACCCATTGCACCCTTTGTGTATATTTATTTATTTATAATATATGCATGTTACAAAATCACTACAAAGTTTGGAATTCTGTATTGACACTTCTGGTGTCTTGTCAAGTGATGATGTTGAATGGAAAATAAATGGTTTTAAGAGTTCAAAAGCCAAACAAACCCCCTCAGTAATGGAAAATTTATATAACCTATGATGACCAATCAGAATACACGTATATAGTCATTTAAATTAACATAACAACATACTCTAGTATAAGTACAATCTATTAGTGCAATAAAGATAAGATTACATTAAATTAGAAATCAATATAAAAAATTAAATTTTTAGTTAAATTTAAAATTAAAAATGTCAAATTTTAAAGTTAACTGAGCAACAAGTTATTTCAAGATTATTCAGAAATGAAACTAGTAGAAAAAATGTTTTATTGTTCTTAGTGAAGTGCCAATTTATCAGTTAAGTCCAATGGTGATGTAAAAGGTATCTGTGATTGCTACACATTTGATACATGGAATTCAAAATTCAAATAAGGAGGTAGGTAATGAAAGGAATTTTCAAATGACTGGACAAGCACATTCAAATTATAAAATAAAGGCTTAAATGGTCAAAAAAATTCAATATCAAATAACTGTCAGATTAAACCACAAGTAAATAAGGTAGGTTATAATTGTCAACAGTCAGGTTGCAGTATTAAATATAAATAAATAACCAATAAATAATAATATTACTAACTTACAATAACATTACATTATCATTCATAATATTATTACTACTCATATTGCAAGTTAAAGAGTGACCTATGTCTACAGTAAAGGGTAAGTTCATTCCTTTGATTTAAGAGATTAATCCTGTCCTTAAATCTAATAATTTCCAATTTTTGAGTGAGATAAAGATAACATTGTGCATAGAGAGAATTAGAGATATGAGCCCTCCAAAGTAGTTTTCATTTCATTGTAGAAGTTTTGTTTTTCTCTTTTAAACTCCAAAAGTACTTTAACAAAATACTATTTTTATAAGTAGTATTGTTGAAGGATAGTACATGTCAAGACCATCTGGTTTTAAACGAGCTTTTAGTGCTTCCAATGTAGAATTTTTTAATACTGGGGTTTTCAAGTGAAGTAGTAGTACTAAAATAAACCAGGGAACTAGCTAAGCAATTATGTTGTAGTAGGCAATCATTGGAATTCTTATAGTTACATCTACTGGTATTAGTATTATTATAATTATCATTTACTGTACCATTGCTATATGTCTTACTATTTGAATTTTTATATTTGTTGAAGACTTTGTTTTTTAATGAATTTCTCAAGGTTAGCCACACAACAATAGCTTAATTTGAGTGTATTTTTTATTAAATATTTTACTAAGCAGATTAGTTTTGGGAAAATGTTTATTAATAACGTTTAGGAATTTTTGCCCTAATTTAGTTTTAACCATTAGGTTGAAAGGGGTGTAAAACCAAATGATCTTCCTAGATCATCTCTTCTTATTATGGTAAAAAATAATGGGACCTCTGTACTTAACAGAAATAGTAGTTATAAATGCACTACTAAGGGCAGAGTTGTAAAATTCACTGTGTTTATTAAAGACATCTTTGCTAGAAGAGTTTGCACTGATTTTAAATTCTATGGAAGAGGGTATATGTTGAATAACTGAGGGGGATAGTTCTAATTCAGGTGTAATTATATAGGATTTGAATTAACCTTCATAAAAGGTTGGAAAGAACTATTGTTGAAGTCTAGGGTAACACCGAGAAAGTCTACCTGTTTAATATTGGTAGTTACCTTTTAAGATAACTTTCAACTCCCTAAAGCCACTAAGACCCAAGAGGTTATTGGGTGTGGAAGAATTAGAAAACAAATATTACAAAGGAGCAGGGACAAAAGAAAAGTAACCAGGAGGACAGTAGATAGGGATTGATATTACATTTAAACATTTGTAGATTAATGTTGGCTTGATGACACTGGTTACACTGATGAAAATAAATGCTGATGTCACTTTTTGACATAAGGCAATGAAAAGATTGATTTGTTTGTTTAACATCATATCAACTCCTTGGTCATTTGATGCCAAAATTTAACTTTCCTGGGTATTTTGAAAAAATAAAAATGTTATTCTGCTTTCACAATTGAATGTATGGTAGATCATACTCAGCTTTGTGCAGATAATAAAGTTGGTGATATGCACTTTATGTTGCAAAATGCTGTGTGTGTGTGTATATATATATATATATATATATATATATATATATATATATATATATATAATAGGAAAACTTAGTTGACACACTCTGTCCTCTGAAGGATTTCATCAACACACACACACACACACACACACATGTATATATAAATACAAAATAAAAATATACCAACAGATTTATTACCTGTTTTTATATATATATATATATATATATATATATATATATAATCTAGTGTGTGTGCACACACACATGCTGTATCTAGGCAGTATATGTTCATTTAAACAAGTTATGTTGAAAATAAGAGACAAAATATCTTTTTTTTTTTTTTTTTTTCTTTTTTTAAATAATTTTTCTTGTTGACAGTAATTTCCATGTCTTCATGTTTAAGTTGTATAACACCTGTCTGCAGTTTCTATTACTTCTTGCTAAGTTTCCAAGGTTTTAACTGGCTTCAGTCATTATAAAAAAAATGAAAAATTAAATATAAATCAGTTCATTTAATAAGTCTTTGGAATAATTTTCTATTTTAAGTTTTCAGTATCACATTGATGGAATGGTATTTTTTTAGTTTTAAAAGTTACTGGCATTATATGAATATATCAAGTACAGATTTGGAGAATTTAAAAATGTTTTAGTATACCTTTCTCAGAATCAGATTTTCTTGAGTTTTGGTTATTTAGATTTAACAGTGAAAGCTTCTGAAATATATAATTGTTTGAATTTATTTTGCTGAGTAGTTTTGTGTTCTTCATAGAGTTGTCTTATATTGTAATTTATTGTAAATTGTATCGCTATATAGCAACTTTGAACAGGATCAGGACAAGTGAGTTGTGGTTGTATACAAAAATATGAAAAATTCCCCAAAAATATAACTTGTTAACTACAATAATGATCATATCTACCATCGATTTCAGCATATGAAAGTCAAACAAGTAAATAAAGGAGTTTATGGTTGACATATGATTCCTATTGGTGATTTAAAGACAAGTGCATAATTGATATAAGAGTAAGGGTTTCAGAACAAAGTGAATGGTAATGGCAATAAGTTGTTGCTTTTGCTTCACTCCAGTATTGAAAATGGCTGATTTTGAAAGTCATTGATGCCCTTGAAACCACTAGCTCTCAGCTCCTTGCCATCTGAGGCAACCTGCTCAAAGGTCATGTTGAGAGTTGCAAGATTTATCTTTAGCTTTTCTTTAAACTTAAGCATAGGCCTCCATCCATTTTTGTGTAGCTGGTTATGCATGTGAATCATGTGTGTCCTGTTGTCACTCCTCTACAGACATTGCCTTCTCACATTTGAGGTTTTGTTTTCAAACATAGATCCAGAGATTGTTCAGAAGCACCTTTTGTTGAAAATATTATGTTAACTAGCATGTGATCAATATGACCCATACAACAGTGTGGTAAGAAAATATATATATATATATATATATATATATATATATATAAAATATGGTTTTTTTATACACAGTTCCAACCATGTTTTGCTAAAAACCCCTAATTTTATTTTTTGCAAATAAATTAAAAGCATTTTTTTCCAGTGATGATGACCGGATTTTATATCTTACTGTTTTTCTTTTTTATTTATATATATATATATATATATATATATATATATATATATATATATATATATATATATATATATAATTTTTTTATTTAGGTTTGTACCACATTTATTCCAGTGATGATGACTGACTTTACTAAATGCATTGGTAGCTTTTTTTTTTTTTTTTTTTTTTTCTTGTTTTTCATTGAGATGCACTGTAGCTCACTTTGATGCTCAAATATGTAAATATTTTCATAATATATATTAGCAGTAGAGCCCGGCGTTGCCCAGGGATGTAACAGTAAGTGATAGATCAAGTATCAACCATCATAAAGACTGAAAAATAAAATTGACAAAGATTATTATTTAAGATTGACGGACACGCATGTCTTAATCACTTTTTTTTTTCTTTTTTTTTTTACAAATTGGTTAAACTCAAACAAAAACATTGGTTTCAATTTTTATGAGTCTGCCAATTGAATAGAATTTTATTATAAACAATTGTCTTGTAAATGAAATTTTTAAAGCATTCTGAATGTAAAAATAAAGAAAAAAGTGTGCAAGACAATAAGAAACACTACCTGCAAAAAAAAAGTGAAGTTTTGTTGAAATCAGGTGGAAAATGTAGGAAATCCGATCCCATATATAAACGAACACACACATAAACAACCTAGGTTTTATAATAAGTATAACTCGATATGAATTGTCCCCCTTTTATTCTTGCGATGCCTCTTAATCATGTTTTCAAATTGATTTCATGCAAAAACAATTGTTTTTCCAATTTTTACCGCAAGGTAATTTGATGTAGTCCTGTGAAGTTTTGTCAAAATCAGTTGAAAAATGTAGAAAATTTGATCCAATATATAAATGTACAGACACACACACAACCTGGGTTTTATAAGTATGAGATATATATATATATGTATATGTATGTATGTATGTTTGAATAAAGACAAAAGTAAAGCTTATCTTAACTGAGGCGTTTTCTCCTCTGAGTCTTTTAGACAAATTTACATTTCATCCTTTTTCATTCTCTTTCCTTTATTAAGGCAAATGTGACATTTACCTTTATAAAGCCTGTCAGAGAACAAAATGCATCAGCTAAGATTAGTTTTAATATTGTCCTATTACCAATATACCCAACCTGAAAAATATATTTCCCAAGACATATGTGAATTCCAAAGATAGCACACCTGAAATGTTATGTTACACTCAGGTCAGTAGTAATATATTTAACCTATCTCTCTCCACCCTTATCATTGTGTAATATATACTACTAACTGCATAAAGGCCACCTGAATATAGAATTATGTCCTTTGAACCAGCTAAAATTTGTCAAAGAGCTGTATAACAGACTGGGTCCGCATGTAACTTTATTGCAGAAAAGCAGCAATATTTGGGCTACATTTTTTTTTATATTCCACACACATATCTATATGAGATTAATACTTGCCATAATCCATTTGTAAGAAAGCTTATCTCAGATACTAATTCCAAATGAATCCAGTCTTTAATGAGTACTGCCAGATTAAGCTAAATTAAGCAAACAACTTGGATATCTATCTGTGGAACTAAAATTTGCAAGTATTACCAATTATTATTACTATGATGAATTTGATATTCAGAAAGTGAACTAAATGTCTGGCCTTTTGACAGCTAAGATGAATAAATACTGACATATCTGTATTAGAAGATACACTAGAAGTATGTTTACTATATGCCTTGGATTGGCTATACATCCTAGTTTTGCACGTGTCCTGCCATGTGGGTCCTTGTGTCACACACATCCTGCCATGTGTGTCCTAGTGTCACACTCATTCCCCTATATATGTTCCTAGTGAGTTATACTAACATTTTATTAACTTTGTGTTAGACCCTAAAGCTTAAGGAAGCTATGAAAATAGTTTATTATACAAGAACTTAAACATATAAAAACTTACAAACTTTTTAGCTTGACCTTTGACAATTATGGCAAGACAAACATTAAAGGATTACATGAATATCAAAAATCACATGGACTGAAACGTCAAAAAGTAAGGTTATTTGCCAATATCATTCAGACAATAAATTAAAACATA
Source organism: Acanthosepion pharaonis (assembly GCA_903632075.3). NCBI lineage: Eukaryota > Metazoa > Mollusca > Cephalopoda > Sepiida > Sepiidae > Acanthosepion > Acanthosepion pharaonis. Next base: position 172,653 of record CAHIKZ030004067.1, read on the forward strand.
GCCTTTTCCTTTTTTATTTCACATTAGGATTAGTGATATAAAAATTTTTTTTTTTTTTTTTTTTTTTAGTTTTTTATTGTTTTTAGTTTTTTATTGTTTTTAGTTTTTTATTTTTTTTAGTTTTTTATTGTTTTTAGTTTTTTATTGTTTTTAGTTTTTTATTGTTTTTAGTTTTTTATTGTTTTTGTTTTTTTTGTTTTTTGTTTTTTTTTTTTTTGTTTTTTTTGTTTTTGCTTTTTTTTTTTTTTTTTTTGTTTTTTTTTTTTTTGTTTTTTTTGTTTTTTTGTTTTTTTTGTTTTTGTTTTTTTTATTGTTTTTTTTTTTGTTTTAGTTTTTTATTGTTTTTTTTTATTGTTTTTTTTTTTATTTTTTGTTTTTTTGTTTTTTTTTTTTTGTTTTTTTTTTTAATTTTTTTGTTTTTTTTTATTGTTTTAGTTTTTTATTGTTTTGTTTTTTATTTTTTAGTTTTTATTTTTTAGTTTTTCATTGTTTTTATTTTTTAGATTTTTTTTAATTTTTGTTTTTAAATTGTTTTTAGTTTTTATTGTTTTTAGTTTTTTTTTTGTTGTTTTTTTTTTGTTTTTAGTTTTTATTGTTTTTTAAATTTTTTTTTGTTTTGTTTTTGTTTTTGTTTTTTGTTTAGTGTTTGTTTTGTTTTTTTGTTTTGTTTATTTTGTTTTTGTTTTTTTTGTTTTTTTTTTTTGTTTTTTTTGTTTTTGTTTTGTTTTGTTTTGTTTTAAAAGGTACATTATAGATAAAATTGTTTGCTTTGTTTCCTGTCTGTTTCTTCTTTTGAAGTGTTTTCAGCAACTTCTTAACTAGCGGATGACCATTGGATAGCATATTTTTACAAGGAAACCTTATAGCCAATCACAAAATTATTTGGACTATCAATAGTGTCATCCAAGTATCTGCAAATTTTGAAAAGTTTTTTTGGATAGAAGTAATCCAATTCAGAAAAAACTTGACACAACATAGATTAATTTGAAAATTTGCATGTCAGTAACAATGGCTTTATTTCTTTTCAGAAAAAGTCTATTAATAATATCACTGAAAGTGTACAAAAAAGGAATTTTAAAAGCAAGTTTGTATGTTTTACATTTACTTTTTAAGTAAAAAATTAGGTTTTCATATTCAGAAAAAAAAAACAGAATTACTGATGTGGTGTATTGAAAAGTATTCAATGGTATTCACAAATTGATTAGAATCTATTACTCACTAGTAGATTACTACTCTTACTATTTAATGTGAACCTTTTATATATTGGCCCTTATAGAAATCAAGCAACCATTCAAATACAATTACATACAGAACTACATTTACAAAATTCAACGTATGCTTATTAATGAAGTTTACAGTAATAAAATTAACAGCATTTAATTTTTCAGTCTGTCATGCTTGAGTTTTTCTAATTGTTTTATTGACATAGATTTGGAGGAAAAATAATCAATAATGCTGTTATAAATAACCTAATTCCTTGATTGATTTATAGAAAAAAAATTTTTATAGTTTAACAGTAATTTTAGGCAGTTGTCTTGAATTTAAATTTGAATTTTAGAAAATAATTATATGAAAGCAGTGCAATGTAACATATTTATATTGTAATTCACCCTTAGTTAAAATTTCTAAAATTAATGTTTTGTTACACTGACTATTAAGATGGAAATAAAATCAGGAACTATCTGAAATTTCAAGTGTGACATTTAAGTTAAAAGAAAAAAAACTATATATAAAGGGCATAAATCATTAAATTTAAAAATCAAGATACAAGATTTTGAAATTGTATTCTTTAGTGTTAGAGCTTATATATATATATATATATATATATATATATATATATATATAAATATCTTTTCTTTTAAACATCTTTCATTAAAGATGACAGACAAGGAAAATTTTATTAATTTTCCCAGTGTTCTTACATTTTTCTGTTTGGACGGAGTACAAAAACTGTATATTGTCCATTGTCTCAAGTCCATTCGGCAACTCCATTAGCCATTTTCAAGGGGTTTTAGCGCTGGTAGTTTTTGCTTTTTTCAGTCAAAACATGAAAAACAAACAGCACCTAAACAAAACACCTTGAAAATGGCTAAGGAAGTGGCCAAATGGATTTGCAACAATGGACAATATAGACTTTTTATAGTTTTTGTACTCCCTCAAACCTACCAAATAAAAAAATATAAGAACGATGGAAAAACTAAAAAAAATGAATGAAATTTTCCATATCCGTCATAAAGATATATGAAAACCCTCATGTACAACCAACTATATGATGGTTCTTGAAAAGCAGTAAGCACATCAATTTGGGTACAAGAATAAACTTAAAATACATTGACAACCCAAAATCATCCTTTAAAGAAGTGGCTTCTGCTCATGTCCAGTGCATAAAAGGCATTAAAACATTTGTGAACAACTATAAGGCAAAACGCTGCTCTAGCATTCCTATAGACTTTTTATAAAGGTTCTTGTCCCTTGTCCTATATGTGGAATGTTGTGTGGCTCTCAAGCTGGCCTTAAAAGTCATTGAAGACAGAAACACACACTTTAGTAGATAATAACAAGATTAGAATGGTTTGCCTCTTGTCCAGTGTATATTCCTTCCATGTTTATTGAAGAGGAGTCATAATTTATCTCTTGTTTTCTGTTTAGGATATGGTTTACTGGTTCTTTTCTTCAATCACCTTAATGATTTAACTGTTTTAACTTTTTAATGATCTAACTGGTTAGTTGCTGCAACTTTTCATTATAAGAGTACCAGGTTGGTAGTTTTCTGGTTGCTGCATCCAACTGGTAGTCAGGAGCCAAAACTCTTTGGAAACATTTAGAGAGGCTGCTCTGGTCAAAATCAACATAATATTGGGATATTTGAAATGGCATGTATGGATAGTTGTTCCTGCATGTATTTCCAGTGGGAAATCCTGTGGCCACATTATACTTTAGTCTTGTCCATCTTTTAGACAGTTTATATTGCCTCAGACAATGGAAAGTGATAATTATTTTTGCCTGAATTAAAAGAAATATGCCTACTCCAATATTCATGGTATTTTTACCAATTTCTGTAGTATAGAATCTTTTGTCTTGAAATATTCTCTAGATAATTTAGCATTTTGTGAAACTAATTTAAACTATTCTATCACTACCAATGAATTTTGTTCAAGGCTTTGGCAAAAAAATTTCTCAGACATTTTCATAGCATGGGAGTTTGTCCAGGAAAATCTCCCTAGTGGCAAGGGAATTATCTCTTGGATCTCAAGATAATTCTTTCATGTGTTTTCATCTTTCTTTATTGCACTCTGCTAGCTGCCTTTTTTCCCTTTATTCCTTCTTCTCAGAACTGTTACATATTTGACAAAATATCTGACAGTAATTGTTCTTTCTCTACATTCATCAGTGAATATCTTTGTGTTTGGTGATCTTAATTTTCATCATGCCAAGTAGCTTAATTATTCTAATGTTACTGATATTGCTTGTATTCAGACATTCAGTTTTTCTGTTGCTCACTCGCTTGGTCAAATAGTGGATTTCCCTATATGTTTACATGCTTTACTAGATTGGCAGTTAGATCTCATCATTTTACAGTTGAAATGGCAAGATAACCATAAGTTCTATGTTAAGTTTCTTCTCTTGTACTTCTCACTTGTGGAGTTAAAAAAAAAAATGGAGCATGAAGGGCTGAAACAGGTTATTGGTCCTTCATATGGTAAAAATGACGTGAGCATCCATATATAAATGGAGTCTCCAGTTACTTTTGATATATGAGGGTCCGGCATCTTAGTCTATTTTTTCAGTTCTTAGAACTATCTGCACTTTTGATTTGATGATAGTGATGAAGACATGTGTAGAACCAAACATACTTTTTGAGACAACTGAATACAAATAACTGGTGCACATAGTGCCACAAGGTTTCCAAAATACTCCCTTCATGCTTTGAATTCAGTTTTTGTTCAACACTGGTTACCAACCAAACCTATAGGGCTCAGTATGTCATGCTATGTAACCCATAGCTGAGGGGTAAAACAGATGAATTCATATCTTCTCCATTAGTATTTGCACTTAAGTGAATGTAATGAACTCAACCAGAATTCAAACTCCATTTTCCAATTTCTCATTCTGAACTGCTATCCATTGCACCACCATACACACACTATATATATATATATATATATATATATATATATATAGTCAACTCTCCCGTTGAATTTGACGTGTGAGGGTCAAGCAGATCAGTTCCCAGGAAACCGACAGCCTGGCAACAGCACATTAGATTTTATTATAGTGGTGAAGGTTTTGTGCAGGACCAGCCACACTTTTTGAAGGGCCGAATTCAGAGACCTGGTGCACTACGTGCCACAAGGTCCCCAAACGACCTTCCACAGATTTTGAATTCAGAGTTGTACTTCTCCTAGATCAGTTGCCTTCCAAGGCTATAGAACCCAGTCTGTCTTGCTATTTACCCATAGCTGGAGGGAGAAGAGGATTCACACCTTTTCCAAGGGTATTAGCATGTAAGTAGCGAATGTAATGGATTTGACTGGAATTCAAACTCTGCTCTGTGATCCCTCAATCCAAGCCGCTATCCATTACTCCACCATGCCTTATATATATATATATATATATATATATATATATATATATATATATAATTGAATGACAAAATGGATAAATACCACATGAGTTGTATATAAGGAAGGGACTTCTTCATGCTTATGATGTGATAATGGAATCAGTCTTACGTTTATAGGTTGGAAAAGAAATACATGCAAATTGGTTGAAAGACAGACTTACCTACAAGGGTATGAGGATGATTTGATCCTGTGCACATGGCATGGTGTATCTAGCAGTAAAGGTCTGAATTGGTGGAACTAAGAAATGTGACTCATTTGAACATTTGCCATAGAAACAGCAATAGAGTAGCAAGAAATGTTTCATTTGTGGGGAAAGTGGTTGCAGATTGGAAAATAATTTATCACCCACAAGGCCATGTAAATATTGTTCAACTTATGGTTGCGTAATGACCCCATATATTATAGCAGTTCTCTAATTTTAGTTAGATACTTATTAGTGTGGTACAATAACACACATTTTTTTGCAGCCTCTTTAGCAATAAATAAAATACAAGTTCACTTGAGATCTGGAGTGAGTTTGACTCTCTAACCTTTGAACAAGGAGCCTCATTGAGAGTATGTCCATTCCTTATGACTGGAGAAAATTTTTGGTCTTCTTTGTGAAAGAAGTTTTTAATTGAAGTCTTTCTACACCAATTAAAATTTATTGTATACATCTTGGCTTTAAAGATTCATGTCCTTAATCTGAAAGAATAGGTTCTCATTATTCTTTAGCATTCAACTCCATTTCATAGGGACAGTAAAATCTCAGAGAGACCACACTGCATTATTTACTTCAATCATTTATCCCTCTCAAAAAAAAAAAAATGCCAATCATTTAAAACTGCTGTTTCTAGCAAATTAATATAAGGCACCAATTTTAATGTATTTTTTTTATGTATTTTTTTTTATATATTTTTTTAATCTTCAGTCAAGTTTTTCTTTTTGTTCAAGACATGATTATCTGATGAAAAAAAAAGCAAAGAAAAAAATTATAAGATGACTGTCGATGTGTTATTGGTCCCTGAATAGATTGTTTGCTTGGCTGCGTTCCAAGACCTTCTCTGTAAACATATTGGCAAATTCAGCAAAGGAATTGGTCATAGTGCCCAGAGTCCCATAAATCATGGGTACTGCTCAAATCTGAACAGATTTTTATCACACACAACAGAAGTGATGGCACCTTATTTACCCTTCAGATCAAGGTTTGTTTTTTTTGGGGGGTTCTGTTTACATTTTCAGAATCTGTTGAAAACCAGATACTATGTGAACATTTAATGCTCTAATTCAGAATTTCCTGATTTTTTTTATATATTTATATATATATATATATATATGAGAGAGAAAGAGATACTGAAGTCAACACCCATAGGCAATAGTTTTTCAAGCTAAACACAATAATCAGGCCATTTGCATACACACACTCTCTCTCTCTCTCTCATTTGAGCACTTTAACCCATAAATATAGCATAGCTTTAAACTATATTTTATTTCTCTCTCTCTCTCTCTCTCTCTCTACATATATATAAATAAAATGTGTGTCAGCAAGTACATTGTCTAATAATGGAAAAAAGTAATTACTTTCCACAAAAAATATCCATATTTCAACATACTCATTGCCAATTTAATTAGATTCAGTGGTGATTATTAATCATGTAAACAGAATATATTACAGTCAAAATCTAATATCAAACTTGAGTTAGTAACTGTTTCAGACTAGAAAAATTCTAATAGACCCATGTGTACATGACTTGTACTGCCTACATCTCATACTTTTGCACATGAATTTCAGTCAGCTTGATGTCTAAAACATTATTACAAAGTCACTTTCATTTTATGTTCTTTGTTACCTCAATTTAGGTGAATTTTCTATACAAAAGGAAGTTTTTAATACAAATTTCCTCAAACATAGAACTACACTGACGTGTATATATATATATATATATATATGAGAGAGATATGTATATATTTTTATATATCAAGAACAATATTGAGAAAATTGTAAGACAAATGGGGAAACATTTATGATAGTTTTTTATCCATTAGGACTTCATCAAACTGGATTTCTTGATGATGTCATGCCTGTGCATGAGCAAGAGATGCAGGTAGTTGCAAATTTGTTTTGAAAGAACTTTCTTAATTCTTGCAATCTAGCCAAATATGACAGACATAGTGAGCCAGTCAAATGGTAGAAATGGTGAACAGGATTTATTCCTGACGAAAAAGAGTTTGTTGTTGTCTGGCATGTAGGACTTCAATTTGAGAGAAGTTGAGTAAATCATTCTGTCAAAAGAGACCCTTTTCCTTTGTTGTCCCACAAGAAATTGGTCCATTAGCAACTGTGTATAATATCAGTGTGGTTGGACGGAATCGAGGCGGGATATCTGGGTGTGTTAGTATGTCTATTATCTGGGTGAGTGATTTCCCATTATAAGTAGACCATCCTGGAGATGAGAGGTTTTCTTTTGGGGTACATTGTACTCTACATACAGTTATGATAGAAGAAATGAACAACAAAGCAGATACAGGGAAGAGAACAACAGTAAATACAAAGAAACTGGTGTAGAGGGAAGAAACACATAAATAACTGATCCATGTGCGACTTTTAGATAATAAGTGCGACATTACTGTAATTATTGAACAATATAGTTCATGCCACTTTGACAGTAAAATTTACCAGTAAAAATTTGTTCATCACCATATTTGGTATAAACGCAAACACTTGAAAAAATTTAAAATCAAACTCAGCGTTGCTTTGACGCGTTCAAAAACCAATAGCTCATTTTCAATAGCATTTCGGATACAATAACACATATATTTTCGATGTCCTCTTATTACTAAGAGAAAAAAAACAAGAACAACATCTATTATATACCTGAAGATGTCTGTAGGAACAGACGAAAGCTTGTAGTAAAATAACTAATATGGCAGAAATTTATATAAACAACGATCAATTCATTCATAACGGATCTGGAGGTTTTTGTGTACTATTTGAATTGTTTGCGATGATGGATGTCTCGCCATTTAAACCATTAACCTTTGCATTAGTTTTGTGTGAATATATATATATATATATTACATTTTCGTCTATAATGAATTATTTTCTCTTTCAATTAGAGTAACATTTTTTATGTCAAAATTGTGGTCAGTTTTGTTACAGTGAACAACCAAATGTGTTTTGTGTATTGTTTTTTTTATAATGCCTCTTTTGTGTTTATATAGTATTTTGTTTAAACTTGTTGAGGTTTCTCCAATATATTCTTTCTGGCAGTTGACAGAGTAAATTCCTCCTTTAAGTTTTGGATTAAGTACTTTATTGTTTTAGATGTTGTGAAAAAATTTATATTATGTTTAAATTCTTTTCAGTCATTGTTGTAATAGAATTAATGAGTAGAATATATTTTTTGATTCGTTTAGTTTGTCAGGAAGAACAGCTCTTCTATTTTGGAATATTTTATGAACACTTTGTTTTGCATTGAATATGAAATAGAGTATCGGAGGGTCTTGAAAGTATTTTCATTTCTCCTCTTCATGTAAATATTGAGGGCTGCAAATTCTGAGTGCTCTTAAGTAGAATCCAATGATCATTGCAGATTTTAATTTATTATGATGAGAATAGAAACTTATTAGGTCATTTTTATTAGTTGATTTTTGGTGGACACTGTTTTAGGCTGCAGTAAACTCAGTGTAATATGATATCTAATAAAGATAAAGTACTGTTTTCTTTCAATTCGCATGTGTAGTCACATCATCGGACTGGGTTTGTTGACTTTGAAGTCCTAACAAAGGAAGCATGTCACAAATAAACTTTTTCCATTTCATCTTATATAAGCACACACACACAATATAAAAATATAATGTTAAGCTTAAAATATCAAATAAACTGAGGGCTAAATGCCAGTATGAGAGCTCTAATATATTATATTGATATCATTATACAATGTGTGTGAGTCTGTGTAGTAGTTCCCTGTTGTGGCTAAGTACTTTTACAAACTAAAATAAGCATCTGAATTTGGTGTTATCAAATTGTACCTAATACCAAATGAAGATCACCACTATGAAACCGTTTAAACTGAGCTGTTTGGTGATTATAGCTATTGGTTATCTTATCTACCTGTTGATTGTGTTATCTCATGAAGTTCTGAATAGCAAATTTGTTATTGTATTTATATATTATATATATTTATATATATATATATATATATATATATATATATATATATAATGAAATTGGATTAGAATCCAGTTGTAAGTATATGACATTTTGGCAGCATCTACTTAGATGTGTTTTACTGAGATATAATAGCAACATGAGGAAAAGAAGTTTATTTTATATGAACAAAATTTATATTAGAGAGACAAAACATGATTTGCATTAAGCAACAGAATAGTTTTAACATCCTGTCATTACAGAAATTAGATTGGAAGTAATTTTGCCTACATTTATTCTCAAAGTTGAATATCCCTCATTACCTAAGTATTTATTGATCTCAATGTTAGAGCAAAATATCCTCGTCATATATTCATGTTACTAGAGACCATGTAGACCATATTATTTTGTCTGGGTTTTTATTAAAGTGGAATTTTCCAGGAAAAAAATTTGAACAAGATAGTCTTTAGTTGTAGGCTTTTGGTTTTGGGGAGTTAACATTACTATAACACCAGTTTCTGTGCAAGAATGTTATCTGGTCTGATGGAAGATTATGAGTGTTCATTATACTTGATAAGTAATGGAACTAGCATACCCTGGGGGGAAAATGAGCTAGTGGATATTGCATGAGGCAATATTCTGCTGGGAAAACCGGAAGTCTAAGCCTTTAAGTTGAAGTTATTAAATCATCTTGAATACTTTCATGGAAACTGACTTCCATGATGGTGGTGGTACCTTTCAACAGAAAAATACACACTGCCTCTGTTATAAAGTTATGGCTTCCTTTCATTTATTTTCTGCCAACAGTATAACATGAACACATACAAATTCCTCTTTAATTGGGATGTATGAATGGTGTAATTGATAGCAGCTCAAAATGAGAAATTGGAGAGTTGAGTTCAAATTCTAATTAGATTTGTTATATTCACCTATGTACAAATACTCTTGGGAAAAGTAGAATACCATCTTCTCTCCTTAGTTATGGGTTAAATAGTAGGACATTTATTTGGAAAAATTCTTGTTATTCTCATAAAAAATTAATATTCACCTGTAAAAAAAAAAAAAAAAGTTATTCTTAGAAATAGTTTCAGCTTTAAATAATCCACAGAGGATGGATAAGTCATAAAAACAAATCAATCGTGATTTATTCTGGAAATAAAAATTGACATACCTTGTATATATGTGTTGATACATTTTTTTATCACTCAGTACAAATATTGAGAGCTCTCTAAATTTAAGAGTTACAGTTAATAGATGCATGTTGAATGAGGTCTGTGATATCAATATTTAATGAGATCAGTCTTATCAGACAAACTGTAGAATATGTTGAGAAAATTTCCAAAATGTTATCCCTTGCATGCAAAAACACAGATATATTTAAAGTTGATATTTCCATAACTAGTTCTGTTGTTCATTTAAATTAAATTTTATTTATTTATATTTTCTCCATTTCTTGTATTTAATATGTAAAAGAATTTAATAAAAATCTCCACAAGCATGTTTATTGATATTGATTAAATATTTCTCCTCAGCAGTGCAGATTTGCAAAAATACTTTTTTGCATACTTGATTTATTGGAAATTGTACAGTTTTAGGTAAAAGAAATGAAAAAAGAATTGTATTCAAACTTGAGAATTAAAAAGGTTCACTATCTACAAGTCTCGAGAGACACTCAAAATAGATGGTTACTGTGAAAATGTTAGTGTGTGAAGTAAAACTGATTGTCTCCTGACTAAAAAAAAGATCACAATGGAAGTGTTCATTGGCAGTGATTATTTGTCCATATATACATATTCTTGTAAAATATGAATACATCTATTATATTTTTTATGGTCTTTTCTTTAATTCTTGCTTCTCAAAGCGAATTCTATTTCTTTTTTTGCTTGCAGTTGACTTTGATTCTCTTCAGATTTTACTGAAAACTCATACTTAAATTTTGTTCCTCATTTTTAGAGTAATTTTATTGGATTCAAAGGATTTAATAAATCCATAACTTGATCTGCTGAAGTTTCTTTTGAAAGAAAGAATTTTGTGATGCTCATTTGGAGATGTCTGTTGCTGCTGTTTTTTGTTTTGTTTTCAGCACTTATTATTGTTGAAAAATGCAATTAAAGCAATCAGTTTTAGTTCTTATCAGACATTTTGCTTTAAACTTATAGAAATATGCCTTCCCTGAAAACAGAGGCTAAAATAAAAATATGAAAGTCTCAAATTAGATTGTTTTGTGGCTATGATTGTGTAACTTCTGGAGAAAAAAGAACATTATTTTTTTACTAGTTTTTCTTGCAGCTTTCTTGTTGTTTTTCTCACAACGCTGGAGATCAATATACGGCCAGTCAATTTAATGTTTAATGACTCACCACACTTAGGGCTAGTTATAAGATATCATAAAATCAAAGATTTTTAAAAAATCCAACCATTCATTGCACAAAAAAATCCAACCATTACATTGCACAAAAACTTCTTTTTTTTTTTTTTTAATTTTTTATTTATAAGGATATAAAAGGTGTTTATCTCCCTTTGGTCAAGATAATCATGTAACAGCTGCTTAGTGATGTCATGTCATAGTAACTAAAGTGGTCAGTCATTTATCAAGTTTACAGTAGCTAAACCAAGCAGTTGCTTTTTTTGAGGCTAAGTCTGCATGCCCCAAGAGCTCTGTTGGTACTGTTTCCTTTGGGAATATATCTACTCCAAATATAGAAACAAACTCTGGTTCACAGTTCTCATTTTCGGAAAACCCAAGACTCACCATTTCCTGTTCATAGAACATGTCCTTGACTGGGACATAGTAGGTGAATTGGACCCTGTTGAATTTGGTGTCCTAAACATGTCTTCTCCAGAAACAGATAAGACTCTTCTATCTTTTAATTCTTCTTTCACTCTCCTTGCTGTGTAGATATGTTATATTTTTCTTTCATGGGATATGTGTAAATATGTATGTATAGTTTTGTGTATGTCTTAGTCATATAAAAGTCTCTCTGCAAACAAAGCATATTTGTCATTGCTTTTCCTTTCAGCCATTCCATTCCATCATTAAAATATGGTGTTATCATGGATATAATAATGCCCATAATAAAGAATAAACCTTTCTTCTATGGCTCTCTCCCATTATACATTTTTCAAAATTAATCTAAAATAAAATGAAAAATAAATAAAATACTTCTGTGTTGACAGTATGCAAACAGAGGTAATGTATAGAATATAGAGCTGATTTTCAAATTTATTTATTAACTGTTCAGTACACAACTATATACTTTAGAAATAGAAATCTTCCAAAAGGTGCAGAAGTGAATTTAAAGTGAAAGCTAGTTGACAAAAATCCATTACAGGTGTAGTATGTCTGAAATAATTTCTGTGACCACTGTCACGATGTTACTCTTAACACCAATATGATAGTGGTCAGGGAAACAAAGAATCTTTTGCCCTTGGCCAATATTTTCATATATGGTCATATGTTAAACTGACCCTGTATCACAAATGGCCACCATGGTGGGCTACTTAAATAGCAATAAAAATCACCAAGCTTTAGGCTGGGATTTTATGAACATGAACTCCTCACAAATGCAGGATTTGACACAAGGTCATTTTTAATTTAATAGTGTGTGCTATACATGTACATATGAACCAAGGACAAAAATTACTGAGTCCTTGTGATTATCGTCATGATGAGAGAAGGACTCATGATGTTGGTGAATGAAATTAACTCGAGGAAAATGAGAAAAGTACAAAACACAGAAATTAGGCAAGTTAAAGTGGAATGGCTCCATGAAAAGTGCATGAAAATAGAAAATAAAAAAAGTATAGACAACACGATAAAAGAATTAACAACACAAAAGGTGTGAAAATAAACAGGCTGTATAAAATCAAAGGAAGGATCACTGATAACAGAAAAGAAAAAAAGACACCAAAGATGGCACAAATACAGAACTTGTCACAATAAGAGGGAGAAACCTACATTGCTTAAAATTATGAAGGGGCTTGGAATATTAAAGTTTGAAGTGATTCCTGTACTGGACAAGATGAACAGGAGTATAGCAGCAGGACTAGATGTGATCGTAATAGAAATGCTCCCAACCTTAGGCAACTTTGGTATTGACAAGATCACAGATGTAATAAAATGAAATCTAGGACAGTGGCAACATGCAAGAGGTCATCACTAAATCTTTGTAGTACTATTTAAGAGACTAGGTGTAAATGAATGGAAGCTTTATCAAAGAATCAGTATAGTGATCCACATTAGCAAGTTAATGATGCAAATGTTGATGAATCTAGCACAAAGCAGGATTAAATCCGAAATAGGACAACAACAGTGCAATTTTTTTTTTTTTTTTTCAAGGGCATTTGAACATCAAAAATACCAGAGAGTTAAATACAATTTTTAATAGATTATTCAAAAGCACTTGAAAAGATATGGCACACGGATCAGTTTCAACAGTTAAATAACCTAAATCTATTTGGAAAAGCTATTACAATAATCTAGAAACTACTGGGAGCAAAACCACCTGCAGACAGATAGAAAATGAACTGAGTAGATGCACAATAATAGAAAGGGGAATAAGACAAGGATGTGTCTTCTCTCCAGATTAATTCAACTTCTACAGTGAGGTTATCCAAAGGGAGCTGGGGACCCTACCAGGTTTTTACTATCAGTGGGAATAATCATAACAGTATGAGATAGCCAGGAAACACTGTGTTAACGGCTGACACAGAAATTTCCTATTGCCCTAAAGGGGGATGGTAGGATGACTGTGGTTGCAAAAGGTTCAGAAATGCAATTGTACACTGTAAAACATACCCAAGTATCAATTCCGTATTGACCATCTTTCAGTTGTATGCTGCCTCGGAGTAAACTAAAGAGAACCAAAGCAATGCCTAACTTGAAGTACAACACACTCTTGAAGAGTTCAAGATGTACAAATGGATATACAAGCAAATATAACAAGACTACAAATTCAAAGTGGAACAGGAGGAGAGAACAAGTGATATCTGTGAATGAGATCATCCCAAGGAAGACAAGAGAAAGAGGAAATTATCGAGATGATGAAAAAGCAATAACAAAACTAAGGAATGGTGGACTGAAGAGGAATGGCTTGATGAAAAGTACATGAAAAATTGAAAGGATGATCAACACAAATAAAGCAAGGTACAACAGAATAAAAGAATTAGCAGGACAAGGATGAGTCAATCAATAGGCTGTATATAAAAAACAGATCAATTAATCAATGAATCCTTCTGTTTCTCTTGCCTTCAATATGTCCAGTTGTTGTAGAGTAGTGTCACAGTGGAGGCTTGTATTTTACTAAGTCGGTCCGACGTACAAAACGTTAGGAACTTGAAATAATAGTTACTGACGCAGCAATCTAGTTGTGATGGTTGATACTTCAATGTCCGACATCGACTGACTCACTCTGACTTCACTGAGCTCAACTGGTGACCGCTACTATTACTACGACTTGTGTGGGAGAGTCTATTACAATAGAATAGGTAATGTTCCAGTATAACACCAGTGAATGACAAACTTTGTAAATCTTTCATTATGTGTCCTAGAAGTTGCAACTATTCCAATAATAAGTGCTGTTTCTGTTCCCATTTTCCTTAAAAATTGATTATTATATTTGTAGCATCCTTTTATAAGAACCATGACTTGTTGCCTCAAGTCTTATCTTCATCTGAGGATATTTATTGTAGACTCTCTTTTCCCCTAGTGTATCATCCTACCATTTATCATTATGGATTGTTGAGATCCTCCCCCAAATTTTAGACATTTGGGCCAGGTGATGGTGATCATATGTCAGGTCATGCTCACTGCTTAGAGACGCAACATTTTCCTGAGCATAAACCGTTCCATATAGCACTGCCATAAACACACTCCCAGAGATGTCAGGTATTCCTAATGCATCTGGCAAAACAGGAAAGTTTCCTGGAAACAATCTTCAATGCACCAATCAAAGAAGTTACAACTTGAATTTTGTACATTTCTTTGATTTGCTCTGTTAGGTCTTTGTATCTCTGTAATTTTGTCTCTTCTGCCTTCACTGTGTTTATCCGTAGGTACTTAGCATCTATCAAGATCCATTAATGGCGACTTTTGTATACACATATGATTTCAGGGCAATTGCATTCTAAATGCCAGTCAGTCAAGATTGTCATGTCATATTATTATCTCTCAAAATTTCCTTTTTATATTACTAGCTTCCAATATTGTATTTTCAAAACCAATCATAACCTGGAAGAATCGAATTAATTGTTTTATAATTTTAAGCATATCTTTTCCAATTGTTAAAATATTTACATCAGAACTATGACAAGAAATACCTGATAACATACTAATTATCATATGTCAAAATATTTTACATGAACTGAATTAGTTGACATTAATATACTAATTGTTAGACTATATACAGCATCCTTGGTTGATATATTTTTGTGATGTCAGTGAACACTCTTTGCCACTTTTATGATATCTATGGATACTCATTGTCACTTCCGTAATGCTTGTTGTAGTAGAGACTTTATAATCACAGATACAACTATATTATCATCAATGAACAATGCTGATGTCTGACGCCTTTGAATAACACTCACACTAATAGTATTTGCTCGAAAAGTAACCACCAAATAATGATCCATATAGGGATCTCTTAGATGCAATGCTAATTCCTATATATACATTTCCTTTACCATCACATGATCTACTTATTCAAAATGGGATCACCTGTGTTTGCTCTCTGGTGATCTGTGTTCAAACTCCAGTGTTGGCAGCGACACTTTATTCCTATACAACACCTCCCCTTTGAGATGACTTACCCTGTTGTCTATGCTTCTTCAGCTTTGGTTAAATAGTTAGAAATTCTGTTGACATTCTTTTTCTTTTGCCATAAACCCTTGCTTCAACAATTTCTGATGGTATGGGTATATTGAATATGTCATACAGAATTTCCATTGGTATCTCTTTCCAGGAACTTTTTAAATTGGTGAATCTATGTTTGAAATGATTAAGGTGTCACCTATGCTCCCACCTTTGTCCCTGTACCATGTATATTACTTTGCCGATCTGTGTTTTTTTATTATGCCATCTTCCCAGAATTCCTTTCCATGCTGATACATATTAAAAAAATACCTTATCTCCAGGTTTGTAATATCTACTTGTATTGTTAATTCTTGATGTTCTCACCTTGCATTCTGGTAAAAAAATTATTGAAAATGGACTTAATCTTCCTAGCGAACTCAACTCTACAGGCAACATTCCAGACACAGTCTTTGGGTTTGGTGTTATCCTGTAAACACTCAGAAATTGCTGAATTTGATACCTCTCCCTCCAACATTTTTTAGTACACTTTTTAATGTATCGACAAAGCATTCTGCTTGTTCATTTGATCTTGGTCTATAAGGGGGAGTAGTAATATGTTCTGTTGCTAATGATTTGCAAAAAGATTTGAACTCATTAGATGTGAATCAAGTCCTGTTATCTGAAATGATATTCGGGAACACTGAACCTTGCTAAAATCTCTTGTAGAAAATTTATCATTACTGTGGTCGTCAGTCTTCAACATTTTTAATTTTTTGGGCCATTTAGTGTAACTATCAACTACCACTAGAAAGTATGTGCCATTTAACAGTCCTGTGAAGTCTATATGTATTCTGGAACATGGCATATCTGTTTTCTGCCAAGGTTGAATTTTGATAGGTAGTGACTTCACTGTTAGAGCATAACCTCTGCATGATTTCATTAATTTTTCAATATCCTTATCAAATTTTGGCCAGTAAATATAACACCTCATTAAAAATTTCATTCTAGAAATTTCTGGATGTCCTCTGTGAAATTCTTTTAACATGTACCTTTGCAAGGATGCTAGTATCACCACTCTCTTTGTGTACATAAGTACATCATTACATAATGAAAATGCATTATTTTCAGTAACATTTTTTCCTTTAGATCTTAATTTTTCCTTCATTTTCCTTATAAAGTTATCTTTTTTTTCCACCTTAATTTTTATTTCATCCAATGTTATGACACTTCTCTTACAGTATTGTATAATACATTATTAATTTCATTTTCGACCCTTATCGCCACAATTACAGTATTCAAGTGGTTTGCAGAATCTTTGTATTAGTCTAGACAATCTGTCTGCATGACTTCATTTTTTAGATGGTAGAAATTCCATTTTATAATTATAATTCAATAGGATAGTTCCCCAGCAGTGCATTCTATTCACTGTATGTGTGGGAACACCCTTTTTTGATCCATATATGGACAATAATGGACAATGGTCTGTTTATAGCATGAATTCTCTACCATGTATAAATTTGTGAAACTTTTTCATGGCAAATATGAAGGCCAATGCTTCCTTTTCTCTCTGGCTGTAGCTTCTTTCAGCTGTAATTAATGATCTTGAAGCATGAGCTATTGGTTTAGTTGTTCTGTCCTCATATTTGTGTAGTATCACTGCTCAGATACCTGAATCACTTGCATCTGATGCTACCACAATCTTTAATTTGGTGTCAAAATGAGCTAGTGACAAATCCAATGTTAAGACTTTATTGATCTCTTTAAAAGGACATTTATCTGTCCAATTCCATTTCATATCTTT
>CAHIKZ030004067.1:192500-522500 GCA_903632075.3 Acanthosepion pharaonis
TCTTTGCTTGCTGGTGATCTGTGTTCAAACTCTAGTGTTGGCAGTGACACTTTATTCCTATATATATATATATATATATATATATATATACGCACACATGACCAAGCTAGTTACATTCCGTCATTGCCAATATGACCCCAGACTATGACCAATCAAATGAAGAGTGGTCCTCTCAGGGAAGCACCATGCTTTGGAAGACTATTGGCCCTCAAACTCACACTTGACAACAAGTGGGACTTGTACATACAATCCGTTACTAAGGATGCAGGTAACCAGTAAGTACATGACTCCTGCTATCTTCCACCTACAGGAACCAGATCAGGCAAAAATAAAATGTAGTATTGTTGTCATTTAGATAGAAGCTGCTGGGACCTCCCTCTCCAGCCTTGATAGTTCAAAAGCATCTCTGAGCTCTTGTAGGTGACAAGTTATTCTCCACCCTTCAATTCCTCTCCCACAAGCTGGATGTGGCAAGCTCTCGCTGCTCTAACACTCCTTCCATGGAAAGTGTTAAGTCAAACTACATTCGTTAATCATTATCTCCCTTACCTAAACACACAAATGGCCTCCTAATGTAACCCTCTACCTCTAGTGTCTTCTGGACCTTGTAAATAGTGACCCTCACTAAAAATAATACTGACAGGGTGGATCAAAAATACTTTTTCAAACTTTGTGGATGGGTTCTGCACAACAAGACATGGAAATAAATTCATGTAAACATATACCTGCAAATTAATCATTTTTGAGTTAAGTTTAAAGAAAGTTTACAGTCAATGTTGCCATATAGACTAGGTTACATTTGTCATTCATGTATATTTGGGGCTAGTCTGTCTTCAACATTTAATGTGTATAGTAGTGAGTTATCTGAGAAGTGTTCCATTTAACAATGGCAGAATATTCATATTGTGAGCAGGCAAATATGAATTTTATATACAGCTTCACAAATAATAATAATAGGTGCAAACCTGCACCAGTGTATCAGACTGCATTTCCAGACTGAAAGCAGTTGAGTCATTCAACTTTAGCTGAGGTTTATCATCACAGTGATGAGACAGGATCTGTGGCATTGTAGGAATATAATTATTGTTACAAATAAAATAATAATAGTAAAAATTGAACTTTAAAATAAAACAAGAATATTTAAAACTTGTTTAAAATAAATTAAATAAAAATAATGAAATTACTCCCATCATGAACAAAAACTGTTCCTGCCGGAAATATGGAGATCCCACCAGAAGACATGAGATTATTTGCCATGTTCTTGGGTGAAGAGATCAGCTGATTCTGCTACCTTAGATTCATCCTTTTGGTATCTTCAGGTGATTTTGATCAACTAATTTCCTAACATTTTATTTTTTTAATAAAATTTAGTGAACATGTTATTTAAAAATAAATAAATTCATGACATGAAGTGTGGTAGAAAGGGAAGAGGAGGAGAAAAGCAAGGGTATTCTTCTTGAAGCTACCTTCAGTACACTCTACATATTATTTTTTTGGCCATTTGTACCTATTACTTTGTAAATTACTGCTTCAATTTTGTAAACTGCATCTAATAGACATCTACTTTTGCAACTACATTTGCATATTCACTATTAACGATATTTTGCTGCATGTCATTTTTTAAATTTCTGTCATTTTGTCTTTTTATTGTGGTTACTACATTACGAGTACAACTGTAACTTAATTTAACTGTGTTTTTATTATATATTTTATGTAATACAGAATTTTGGGGGAAATATTCAATAATTTGAAAAATATTTTCCCTATTTTACATTTAACCTTTGTTAAAAGTGGGTGGGGGTTAAATCAAAAAATATTTTTCTTTTCCTTGAATTGTTCATTAATTTTAGGTTTAAATTCCAATTCTTTTTTTGGCTCCTCTTCTTTTAAAGTCTCTTCATAATCTTTTTTATCTTTGAAAATTATTTCAAGATATATATATATATATATATGTGTGTATGTATGTACAGGGTGTATCAAAAATATTTTTACAAATTTTGGGGGCAGGTACCTCACAAAAACGAGCACATATAAACATATGCCCACAATTACATAATTTTTGAGTTATTAAGTTTAAAGAAAGTTTACAGTAGATGACACTGTGTTGCCATGTAGACTAGTTTACATTTGTCATTCATGTACATTTTTGGCTAGTCTGTCTTCAACATTTAATATTTGTAGTAGTGAGTTAAGTGAGAAGTGTTCATTGCTGCTGTTTATTGTTGCGTTACCGAGACAGGATCTGTGGTACTGCAAACTATGGATTGAGGAAGACCAAGAACCACTCCTATGTCTGATCAGGAAGAACACAATTTATAGGCGGTTAGAGACAATTCCAGGTATCAGCACACATCGTACATCACATAGTACTGCATTGGTTCAAGAGCAGCTCCTGTATTAATATCATTTGCTACATATACAAAGTCTTTCACCCTCTGATAACTCACCATAGGGGAACTTTTGCCAATAGTTTATTGCACAAATTGCTGATCCATTGTTTGTCTCTTCCATCTTGTTTAGAGATAAAACATTTCAAAGAGAAGGAATAAGAAATTTACACAACCAACATTTGTGGGCGAATTGGAATCTTCATAGCACAACACAGGATAGACACCAACATCAGTTTACAATTTATATGTGCACTGGAATTGTAGGTGACTGTCTGGTAGGTTCATAAATTCTCCCAGCACAACTTATAGGAGCTGTCTACAAGGATTTTATTTTGAACATACTTCCAGACCTGATAGAGAAGAATTAAGGATAAAAGCCAGTTACCAATTTAATAAAATTTTCACTGAGAGAAAATTGTTTTTAATTTGAAGATTTTTGTAAAATAAGTGGATGCAATCAGAAAATACATTGGTAAATTTACCGCTTCTGTAAAATAATATTCAGTCATTATCAAAATGAAAAAAAATGTTTTATGCAACTTCTTGAATTCTATAATGAATTCCTTTTTATTTAAACATTTAGTAGTTAAAAAAAAAAACACTTCAGATTATTTTCTCAATTTTAAAGCCTCATCATATAAAAAAGTAATCAATTTACATTTAGAATTCCATGGGAAATTCAAATTCCATTTAATCTAACAATTAAGATATGGCTGACAAAGGAATTGGGCATACTTCAAAAACTCAGTCTTTTTTATTTTCTGCTCAGTTCCTTGCTCAAGATGGTAATTAGCATCACTTCTTCATTTTCATTATGGAGGATTTTTTTTCTTAAATACTAAAATTCAATACAAAACCTGGTAATCACTTAAAGTAGAGCATTACTGTTATTATGAATGAGGTGTGTAACCTGAATAAAAGTGGTGGCAAGAAATATAGATTGTGAGGGTAAAGAGGAAAGATAATGATTGACCCTCGACTTGGAAGTAAAGTTTGTCTTTTTGATATCTCTCCACATCTTGGTTCTGCCAATAAATTGGACATGTTCATTAGGAAGGTTATTCACTGCTTTCCTCTGTTTCTCTTGATATCAATATATCCTGTGAGTAACAAATTCTCCAAGTCCTCTTTTCTCACTATGGTACATTAGAAATTTTAATTATCTCTTTCTGATGGCAAGTCACCTTTTTTGCTTCCATTTCCCTTAAAACTTTGTTGTTGCTCTCATGTTCAGTCCATGGTCTTCAAAGCATTTTTCCAATGAACCACATTTCTGTTGCCTCAAATCACTCGTGCATTTGTGAGATTGTCCAGCATTCACTGCCATACCAAAGGACCAATATTACATAACATTTCAGTATTCTTTTCTTTGTTTCTCGAAATAAATTTTGGAAATTCAGTAATATTAACCAGGGTTTTTACTAAGAAAATATTAAAATGAATAGAAAAGACTGACTGCAGATCATTTCAACAATGCAGAAGATCAGAATTCTGAACTTTTTTGCTTTCTATTGAAAACGTTCCTCTGACAATGCTCATGGCTATTTACCTCAGAGCTGAGTTTTCAGTTCAGAATTCAAAGTGACGAAGGACATTCAGTATTTAAGAAATCCCGTTTGCTCTTCATAAAGTTTTTTTTTTACCAATTTTAATCTTTTGTATTTTCTCCTATATTTATGCAAGTAGTATCCACATAGCTTATGGGATTAGTATTCTGTTTTGACTATGAAACCTGGATTTCACCGTACTGTTTAAGGATTTGATCTCTTGATAATAATTGTCCAATCATACATTATTAGGCTTATGAATGAACTTTCGTTAAAAAAAAAAGTAATCCCGACATGAAATTTCTAAAATTGTATATAAGTATCGTAGTGCTATGATTTTCTAGAGCCTTCTAGAACTTTTGTATGCTATGCTATAGGTTCAAATGAGTAAATTCATTAAAAATGCATAAGTACCATCCAATTACATCATTAACAAATTGAAAAATAAAGCTTTTGCAAGTTTGCAACTTTTGTTTATTTCTACAAGTTGTATGATTTGCTATAGTTATAAACTATGAAAACCATAAAAAATACATAAGTACCATCCAATTACATTATAAAAAATTGAAAAATAATGCTTCTGAATATATATATATATATATATATATATATATATATATATTTTTACCTTTGTGTATATAGTAAAATTGAATTTTTGATTTGTTGTGAGCTTTTTCAAGAACAAAACTTTCATGTCTTTTGAACTAAAGTTCATTGATTTATGACAAGGAAACATAAGGTTACAATAAAAAGTTGTAACCCTAATACAACACAATTAGGAAGTTCCTGAAAATCATGCCATGGTTTGACCCAAGCCTTATGAATGAAATTGGTTTAATGAAACTCTTTGGAAATCATCAATAGTTGTACTTAGAAAAAATCACAAGTCAACATTAGCAAATTTCTGAAGTAAAAGGTCACTTGAGAGAATGAATATTTAGATAACGTCAAGAAATAGGAGTAGATAGGTTTACCTATTGTCTGCTTTAGACCTTCTCTCTCTGTGGTCTTTTGAGTAAGGGTTGTATCACTTTTTTCCTGTTTTGGATTGAGTTTCCGGTGCCTTCTAAATTCTACTCCAACTCTATAGTTCTAACATATATGCCTAAACACTGAAATTTATACTATTATCGGGTTTCTGGTTCCTTCTAAATTCTTTTTCTTCTTCTTCACCTCCAGTAGTTACTTGCATTTTAGTGGTGTCATCACATTACTTGGGATAAATTAACTAAAAAAAAAAAAAAGAAAATTCTTACTTCAGAAACCACTACAATTGCTAAATAGTCATAATTTCTCTATTTGAATGATAGACCTCATAAAAAATTTTCTCTGAATATTTTAGATAAGGAATTACACACAAATTTGCTCAGTGTTCTCTTTTTGCTTTTTTTTTTTTTTTTTTTTTTTTTTTAATCGGTATCACCCCAAGCAATACAGTAATGCCACTAAGACACAAGGGGTTATAGTGTGTGGAGGAATAAGGAACAGAAACATTAATGATGAGCAGAAAGAAAAGAGAAAGAGTAATCAGGAGGACAGTAGATAGTGATTGAAATTGTATTTAAATTTTAGTAGATTAAAGCTGGCTCAAAAGCATAGAGCCAGAAGGGAGTTCCACAAGTGAGAAGTGCAACAGAAGAAATTGTTAACATATACTTTACAGCTACATCTAGCTAGCTCAACTATAAACTGATATCTCAACACCAGTCTAGTACTGCACTTAAATTAAAAATGCTCTAGGTACCATAGTGAAGAGCTCATCGAAACAATTACCATTAAATTATTCATAGAAAAGTCATAGTGGCAACCTTATGGTGGTGAGAAAATGACTGAAGCCAAGCTGCCAGATCAGGACCAATAATGTTGTTGATTCTTCTTGGGATCTTATCAAGGAGCTCAAGGTAAATAGCAGGGACACTGGACCATATGTGGCAGCAATATTTTAAACATGGCTGAATGGTAGACTTATAGATTCTGGAGAGAAAAATTGTCTTGCCAGATATAGCAGCTGACCTAGCAATCGATGCAATATAGTTTTTGCACTTTATATCAGCAGAGAACGTGAGCTAGAGAAGGCAAAATTAATTTATAATCGCAACATTTCGGGAAATGTAATTTCTTGCCTTTTTCAGATGCCTGTCATACTCATTAAATATCCAGGTATTTTCAAAGTAAACCCTTTACTCTGTCAATGGAAGTAAATTGTTCTCATTCTGCAGTCCATGCCAAGAGATATAACTATTATTGGTTAATTCTTAAAAATTAATTCAACATTTTTATGTCACTTGTCTTCCATCAAATCAAAGTATATGACTTTTCATACTACCCATGCTAAGGTTTGAACTGCTGGTCACCACAAGATATTGCCCAATGGAGAGAAACATTGTTTAAGTAGATCTAGTTACATTGTGGTATTTAGTTTATTCCATTGGTCAAGTCAGGCAAAATTCATATGATTCAGTGGAAGGCTCAAGTTATATCAAGCATGAATTAAGTAGGATGAATTTAATGTTATAAGATTTCTTCTAGTAGGGACAGAAGCAGGAGTGTAATCTTTTCTCATGGATTAAATAAAGGGTCAAGTTTAAATTCCTGGAAGGTTACCAACTGCAACAGACAACTGTATAAAGGAGAGCTGGGTGCAGCAGCAGAAATATTGGGAAAATATCTAAAATGAGAACTTTCATTAGAATAAGATTTATGTTTAATATTGACAAATACCATCACTCGTATGGGATTTATAACCAATAAAGGCATCCAAAATTTCTCAGAACTGGTTCTATAAAGGTATGTAATTTTTAGGAACCTATTCTCCTTAATTTCTATTCAATCTGAGAATGGAAAAAAAATCACATTATAGTATCAAAAAGAATTAAATTATTTTGTTAATTTAATAGGAAGCATTTATTAAGATATTTCCACATTGAAATTCTGTTTTCCTATTCAGATATCTGATGCTTTTTTACCTATTGCCATCAGCTCTGTTATGGTTTCTTAACCACATTCAAACTGAATTGCTGCAGTTCCAAAGATCCAATGGAAGACCTATCAAATGTATTACTATAAGATTTGCCACATTTTTAACTTCTTTGTTAGAATAAATAATTTTCATTACAGAAAACCCTCTTTCAGCCTCTGCCGAACTTACATCAATGGTATTAATTATATTTTTAGCTATTATATTTTTAGCTATTATATATTAACTATTAATATATAAAATTATTTTGGATAATCAGACAACTGGTTCACTAAACTTTTATAATTTCAAGAATCAGTTTATGTGAACCATTTGGATGCTACCACGCTAACATTTATATATACAAAAACCTCATTAAAAATGAATGAACAGCAAAACATGGAAAACAGCAAAATGAGTTATCTGGTTGTTATGTGATGTTGGAGACACAAGAGACAGTAATACTAAGTAAAATTGTGAGTTTGGTTTGAATGTAAACCAAATATGGACTGGAATCTGACAAAATAAGATAAAGAAGAAGTGAAATTTATACACTCTTTTTCCTATTTTTTTTTTTTTTTTATATAGATGTGTGTAATGAGTATCCAGATAATTTAGTTGGAGAAGTGTCTACAGTTTTCTTACCTCAAATTTTTGTTGACTTCTTAGAGATAAATATTACTATTATGGCCTGAAAAAGGAAAAGATATCAACATTTTTGCAGATGCATGTTGATGGCCTGTCCATGTTGATTGCTTGTCTGATAGTGAGGATGTCACATGTTTGTGTGTGTGTGGAGGAGAAAAATAGGTTTGATTCTTATTAATTTACAAAGAGTGAATTAATGATAATTATAACTGTTATAATTACTTTATTATAATTACTTTTGCCACTATAATAAAATGCATGATGGTAGACTGTTTTTATTCCTCTGTCCATAACAGAGGATGTTTCATATTAATTGATTATTCTAAATTAATTCCCATTAATCATGTAATTAGCCTATTCCAATGACTAAGATGAATTTTATCCACAAATTATATGTTAAAACCTTTTTGTCTACTGTGGATGAATAAATGTATTAGATATACTTTTATCCTCTCTGCACACAAACATATGACTTCCTCACTATCGAACAGGCAGTCAACAGGGACAGGCCATCAACACATGCATCAGTGAAATTTTTGTCTCTTTTCATTTTTCAGGCTATAACAGTAACATTTTGAGAGACAAAGTAAAATATAAAATCTTGGAAATAAACTCTACAAATTAGTCATTGCCTTCTGATACACAACTATCTGTTTTTACAAATATAAATTTTAGAGCAAAGAGGACTATATGTGATAATTAAATGATTTTGCAGGTCAGCTGAGTTAGAACTAAAACTGGACAAAGGAAAAGACGGATGTGCAAGTGGGTGGTGAATTCATGAGTCATATAGTGATTAAGAAATGTATCAACAGTGCAAAGAATGGGACTAAGGATAGCATTCTCTTTGATCCTATTACTGGATGCTTACAAACAATAGTGAAATGAAGGAGGACTTTGTAGGTTTTAAACCAAACTAAACAGCAATTAATGTTTTCTTTTATTTTTGATCTTTTGACCTCTTTTGCATTTAGAACGATATGTGCTAATTTATAAAGCATCAGATTCTTGTTCAATAAAAACTTTTTAGACAAAACTGTAGCAATGTTTTTCTAAGACTTTGTATTCTAATATCAGACACCTGTACATACAATTTTCTGAAAAATATTATATATGACTTTTTTCCTTTAATCACTACATCGGGTACAACAATCTCTTAACCAGCAAGTAACTAGATCCAAATAAAACAACTGAACACAGGGTCTGACTGACAATTTAGTTCGTGACAGATCTTTTTGTGAAAGTTATGAATCTATTTTTCTCCCCTCTCAGCTATGGGTAAATAGCAGAACAGATTGCAAGAAAATAAACTGTTAGCATAGAACTT
This sequence comes from Acanthosepion pharaonis, assembly GCA_903632075.3. Classification (NCBI taxonomy): domain Eukaryota; kingdom Metazoa; phylum Mollusca; class Cephalopoda; order Sepiida; family Sepiidae; genus Acanthosepion; species Acanthosepion pharaonis. Next base: position 201,369 of record CAHIKZ030004067.1, read on the forward strand.
ACAGTTGGCCATTTTAATTGTAAAATGATTTAGCCTTGGTTGGAAACCAATCTATGAGAAGGAAAACTCTAAATTCAAAACCCTGAGACTCTGACTGGGAGGAAAGGTCATTTGGAGACCTTATGGCACACTAGTTGCACTATTTCTCTATATTTAATTTTTTGTTCTACCCAAGCCTTCAACACTATAATCAAATTATATTTGGCTAGTCTAGCAGTTCAGTTCTACGACATGAGTTACTGGATAGACATGGGGAAAACAATGGGATAGTTAGTTCATTCATTCATTCATTCATTCATTCATTCATTTGTATGTATGTATGTGTGTGTGTGTATATGTCTGTTTGTTGAGGTCAACACTAAGCAGTTACAGTCTGTTTGATGTTGCTACTGGATTTTGACCTCAGTGTCCACTTTTAAATTTAAATACACTCTCTCTGCTATTGAACACTTTTTACCTATAAATAAAGCATACCTTAAAACTACATTTGTATCATGCTGCTCTCTTTATATACACATATACACACAACCTATATTCTGTTGTTAAATGGGGCAAAAAATTGCTAGGTAAATTCTGACACCTTCAAAACAAAACTGCTTTAATAACATTACTATGCTGGTGGCAAGGTCTCATCATTTTACAATTGAAATGGATAAATTTAACTGTAAGTTCTATGCTAACAGTTTCTCTTCTTGCTTTCCTGTCAAGTTTGATTTTCAAAATCTTAACTCTAATGTCAATCTACTGTCATAAATTCTGTTATTTCATTGTTCTTACCCCTTAATAACATTTTTCTTATATTCTTTCACACTCAAGAACCCATTGCATGTTAGTGGCTCTGTTGCTTTGCTTGGGGTGAAATGATTAAAATTATATAATTAGTAACCTTCTGCTAAAAGAAGCATTTTCATGCAATAAATATTTTTTAACATAACCTCATAACTTGACAAGGCACTGTAATGAATACTAATCACATAGATCATTATGCAGTAACAATTTCATATAATAATTATGTTAGGCTGTGGATACAACCTCATATATATATATATATATATAATGTTGAATGCTCAAAAATGTTTACATGGTATTGCGGGGGTGACTTTTGTTCCACTATACAAACTCTTTCCCCACAGATGCAATGTTACAAGCCTATTTCTACTCTATCACTATTTTCATGGCAATTGTTCAGATGGGCTCCAAGCTATTTCCACGATTTCAGACTTTTATAGCTTGGACTTGCCATGCTATGTCCACAGTCAAATTATCCACATTTCCTCCATATTCCAACTGAAGATACAAAGTTCCACAAACTCATGTGTGGATGCTTTCCGAAACACTAGAATCTTAACCTCTTCCAGTTATGGGTCAATCATTATCCATCCTTCTTATCATAATAGTACATAGTGTTATATTCATATCAAACATCTCCTTCAGTAGGCTTCTACCATGAGTGTCGCTTGAGCCTTGTATTTAGTAAACTTAACAACCTTATGCATAATGACTTCAAATTGGTTCAACAAATCTTGCATAACTCATGTCAAACAACTGCATTTGATTTGTAAACCCAAGTAGAAGAGAAGGTGAAATTATAATAGCTTTTGGAGTAGTTTTCCTTCATCTATCCAAATTATAGAATTCCAACTGGTTTTCCAGCTGAAAACTCTACCCTTCTTCAACAGTACCCTAAAATTCTATCCTTTGCTTTTATATTCTTTTCTTCCACGTTTCATTGAATTCTGTCTCATTCCACTAAAAGTGTAATACTTTTTACTCTTGTTGAATAGTTAATGTTCCTTGTTGCCAATATTGTAATATAACTTTGTGTTAAATCACATGGATTCTCATTTGGTTGCTTTTAATAACCAACTCTCATGAAGACTGACTCATCTAACAATTCCATGTCTCTGTAGGATTCTTTTATATATTGTCCTACTAGCCACCTCTCTTGACTTTTACTGGTATAATTCTTTTAGTAAGCTGATAACCAACACCTACAGAAAAATGAACATTAACAATACAATTAGTGAACCTTCCTTATCACTTGAATTTATTAAAAATAAAAATTTTACTCTTGTCACAAAATCTATCACAATGATAAAGGAAAAATACATTCTCTTGATCTGCTTATTGAACAACTGTTTGTCCAGGAAATATTAAGAATTCTTCACTAACAGAACATCAGATCCATTTTAAAGCTCAAATCAAGAGGAATAGATGATATTTTTATCTTCGGTGTTTTGCTGTTCAGAATTTGAATGATCACTTCAACTTGGCTCAAATAGAACTTGATTTATATCTGGTCATATCATTGTAAATCCTTTTAATTATTTTTAACTTCTGGCTACTCAAATGAGATAAGTTTACCAGAAGCTGACATTAAGTGATATTTATTGACAACAGTGAATTATGAGAATTGATTTTTGGGAAAATTTCTTCCATCAAAGATTACTTTTACACAATATTTGAAAGAGTGAATTGATCCTTGAAAACACTTAGGCAAATAAACAGAAAATTACCTTCTTCAATGCAATATAAATAATAAAATCTCCAAAGTGATAGACAAAAATGAATAAAATTTGTAATATTAGTTCAAGTAAATTAAGACTGACAAATATAAACTATGATAGATAAATCCTCCACAGCTTAGCCAAGTAGAGTCAAATAGAGGAGATAGTTGAGGAAGATTGTAATGCATAAGTTTTTCTAAGGAAATAAAGCTACTAAGATGCAAGTTTGTACTCAGTGTGAGAGAATATGAAAAATATTAATGAGAAAGAGCATTAAAAGAACCAGAATAAATGTCTGATATTGCATTTAAATTTTTGAAAATGGAAGATGAATGTAAAGCAAAAATCTAGAAAACTTCCACTAGAGAAAAGTGTGTAAGAAGAAACTGTTTGCATAGAACTTATGGTTACATTTAACCATTTCAACTGTAAAATGATGAGATCTTGCCACCAATCTAATACTGTGTTTAAATTCATAAAATCTAGGTACCATAGAGGAAAGTACATCAGATCAATTAACATGAAAGTATTTATAGAAAAGGTATAAGGACTGTTATGGTGATGGGAAATTGACTGAAGCCGGAATGCCAGGTCAGGAACAATAACAATACAGATTCTTCTTTGTATTTTATAAAGAATTATCAAACCAGATATATCAGTAATACAGTAATATTAAATGCATAGTGAATGGTAAACTTATAAATGTGTAAGACAGATTCTGTCGAAAAATGTCTAGTACAACGTGGTGAACCAATGTTCCTAGCAGAAGACTTAGCGACTGATTAAATATAATCTTTCCCCCTTCATGTCAGTGGAAAACATGAGATCTGGGAAGAACTGAATGCTTTTCTATCAGCTTTCAAACAAGAGTTTCTGAAATTTGTAGAAAATATGAAACTCTCAGCCAAATAAGTATGTCAATGTTAAGCTTTGTTGACTGTATCTCTTGTCCATCAAGTACCCATCCAAGTACTTACCAGATTTGATACTGCTTGACTTGGAATAAATAAGTGATAATTTAATTTTTTTTTTTTTTTTTGTATTTTTCCATTGATTAGCAAGAAGATAAGTGATAATAAATTTCTTCCTCTTTTACACACAATACTCTTTCTGGACATGGGTGACCATGGCTCTCCGCAGTTTCCATTTTAAGTAGATTTTCATGTCTTATTATCTCACTTTGTACCTGTTATGCCATTCATTCATACAAACTCATTAAGTAGGTTACTTGCCATTTCTCCTCTGCCTTCAGTATGTCCTGTGAGTTAAATTCTCCAGGTCTTCTTTCCTCATGATATGTGCCAAAAATTTCAAATCTAACTGATTGTAATTATCAGATTTCTTCTACCAAATTTCTTTAAAATGCCCTCATTGCTGATATTCTTGTCTATATTGTAGTTGTATAAAATACGTTTCCACATTTCTATTTTATCAACAGAAAGCAAAATGAAAGAGACTTGCCTGTTTAGGGTGAGAGTCTTGTAATGGTACAGAAGGCGTTTATCTGCCTTTTGATGGAAATAAGTCACATGGGTCACATGATGGCTATTTTGTGACATCTCTCCATACAGTGACCTAAGTGGCAGATATTTTTCAGTTCATGGACAGCAACCAAACGAGAAGTTTGCTTTTTTTCTCGCCTGGTCCAGAGGGTCCAGGCTGAGGCTAAATCTGCCTCCCCCAGCAGCTTACAAGCACATGATGCTGTTTTCCTTTTGGACATCATTGAATCCTGTCTGTTTAAATCTGGAGTCCAAAAATTGTTCTCCATGTCGGAAGTCTCTCCAAATTACATATATGACCTTTCCATTTTGTTCCTCCTTAGACTTCACTTTGCTCTGTAGATATTTGTGAAATATTGTTCTCTATGCAGGATACTTGAATATATGTATAGTTTTGTCTATGTTGTAGTATATAAGTCTCTATGAGAAAAAAAGATGTTTGTCATTCTTTTTCCTTTCAGCCATTCTGTTCTGTCCCACCTGTGAAAAAGCATTGTTATATCACAGATATAACAATGCTCATAACAGGAGAAACATAAATGAGAGAATAAATCTTTCCCCCAAGCACTCTCATTACATGTCCATGGTATTCACAGTAAAATTAAATTTATTACTAAAATCATACTATAAAGTATGAATAAATAATTGATCATTTTCCCTTCATTATATAAAAGTTTCAATGAACAGTTAGATTAGTGGCAAGGACTCATCATTTTACAGGGGAAATGGCTAGATCTAACTATAAGTTTTATGCACTTCTTGCTTATGGAATTCTATTCTGGCTTCTTGATTTCCAGTCAAGGTTTTTTTTTTCTTTGTTGCCTACGTGTATCATCCATTATATTCTCAGCATCCATTTTCGAAATTCCCTTAATGTAAGATAGTTTGAAATTCAGTGTAGTTTTTCTTTTCTGTGTAGTGCAAGTTAATAGCAAAAAAAATACTTAACATCAATATTTGCCAAATTCTAACAGTTAAATGAGGCTTGAAAAATGAGAATAGCAGTGATAATATGGTAAATATATTTCATTCTTATTGATTTTATAGGAAAACATTTCTCTATAAAATTTTCTATTAATAAATTCATATATGAAGAGCTCATTTGCAAATATATTAAATTTCCTTAAGAAACTGTACAAGACATTGCAAACAACTTAAGAAATTTTAGTCAATTTCTTTTCATCTAAGTTCTGAGGTCACAGCTATAAAAGGAAATTTGATCACTAACATATTTTGAGTTCAGAAATAAAATTTTGAATATGGATGTACGGGAGAAAAATTTGGTCCTATCTAATGAATTCTTCATCCATGAATGCCCAAGGGGATCAATAAATCTATTTGGTATTTATCCATTAATAGTCAGTGTTACAGACTTGGACAGAAGCTCTTGAGACCATTGGCTGCCCATATGTCAAGTTTCTCCCATTTGCATTGCTGGTAGAGTTCAAAAGAAAAGATAAAACAGGAGTTGGAGACACAATATGCCATCCATCCATTCAATTTCTGGTCACAATTCCAAATTTATATATCAGTTAATCACTTAGCCTTTTCTTTATCTGAAAATACCGACAAGGCAGTGATGGTTTTAATTCAGTTTGGTCTCTCCTAAACTGGCTGCCACCCAAAGCAAGACACCATAGTCTGCTCTGCGATTTAATTCATAGGAGGACAAATTGCATTTTATATAATTTTGGTGAATAATTTTTGGAGATAAGTATCCAGTAGATTTTCTTCAAGCCCCAACATTTATCAAAATGGATAAATATTATTTTATTTTAAAAGGAGTGGTCTTTTTTTTCTTGTAATATAAATACAATGTCAAATTGATACCTCACTTAAAGAGTTAACTGTACTTTGTTTTTATTTACAAATGTCAAGTTTGAAACTCTTATGTCACTGAGAACTGTTTACTTGTGATGTCCTTTTTTCCAATTCATAATAGTTTTCAGCTATCAATGACATTAGTGCAGTCTAAACTTGATGTTTATAAGTAAAAACAAAGAACAAATAACTCTTAAAGAAGTCTAGGATCTATTTAACACTGTATATAGATTATGAACAGAACTGGCGCACTCCAAGCAAGGCAATAAAGCCACTAAGATACAAGGGGTCACTGAGCATTAGAGAATATGAGGAAAAAAACAATATTAAGGAAAAAGAACAAGATAGCTGGAAGTGAGTTGCACAAGTGAGAAATGCAGTAGAAGAAACAGTTAGCATAGAACTTAGTTACATCTAGCCATGTTGACTGTAAAATGTTGAAACCTTGCTGCCAATCAAGTATTGCACTTAGATTCATAAAGTCTAGGTAGCATAGAGGAAAGCTCATCAGAACAATTACTATGAAAGTATTTATAAAAAAGGAACAAGGAATCTACAATATGGTAGTGGGAAAGTATCTGAAGCTGAGATGCCAGGTTAGAACAAATAATATTGCAGATGCTTTGAATTTTACCAAGAATCTATAAATATATAGCAAGAGCACCAAACAAAAATTTGTTAAAAAAAAAAAAAAAAGCTTCCCTCTTTGTCCTGAGAGGACCAGTCAGTTTAAGTAGTGTCAATTATTATAAATTTCAAAATGTATCAGATTCAAGATTGATGTTGACATTCTTACAGTTGGAACCAGTATTAATTTTCATGTAGTGTTGATAGTTTTTTGGTCAAGGTGTAGGCTGGGATGCAAGAATCTTAATTCGATGTAATTCAGGGATTATAGAAAGTGTTGCCATTCATAAGAAAATGCTGAAGGCAGCTGTGGAAGTAATTTGAATGTTATCAAAGCTTGCAAAGATTCTGCTTCTTTCTACAATTCTTACCTGTTTGGATTGTCACCAAGTTGCTTGGATAATAAGAGAAGCATGGTCACTCTGAATTCCTGAAGAAGATTGTCCCTCTTAAAATACTCTCTCTCTCTCTTTCTCTCACACTCACACAAACACACTACATTCTTTTCTCTGTCTTTGAAAGTAACAAGTGAAAGAACATAGAAATCTCTTTGGTAGTGAGAAGATCTATTAATGCTTACACCTAACCTGAGGATAAGAGCATTGATATATATATATATATATATATATATATATTCACACACACATTGCAAGAAAGAAGTTTTTCTTTGTAAACGTAATTACACAGCGGCACAGAAGATGCATGTATGAATGAGGGTAAGAATAGGATTCTCTGCATTCCATCTGTAGCTGTTTGTATGCATGTGAGCATGTATGTTGATATAATGTATGACAAAACATGTTATTTTGTTCATGCACAACATATATATAAAGAAATAAACCTATAATTTCAAGGACCGATTCTTATCTCACACACGCACACACACACACACACCCCCCTGTCAATTTTTATATATGAGAGACCAAAGTTCACTTCAGAATTAAACCAGTAGAGATGATTTGTTTATTGTGGTGAAATCTTTGTAGAATCAGCTGGATTTTTCGGAAAAACTGATAATGGAGAAATTGTGCACATATATTCAGTCACCCTTTTCCAAGCTTGTCTATCAGCCAAGGCATAAGAGCTCAGTCTCCCTTGTTGTTTAAACCATGTTGATAATTGCCTGTACATTCTGTATATGCATCCCCTTTCTGATATAACTGAATATTTTTAAATGTAATTAACAAAAGTCTTAAAGAACAATAAGAGTGTGGGAAAAGAATAGGGCTAAACACAAAAGGGATACAGTGAAGTGACTATAGTATTCTTATTTCAAGGCAAGAAAGAACAATGTGAGTATAAGTGTGAGAATTCTCCAATTGTTTGGGTTAGGAAGAAGCCCAGCATTCATCTGTAAGATTTGTCTATATTTCTGCAAGGGATATCCTAAGAATTCATTCCAAGCAGATCATAACAAACACTGTATTGTGTGTGTGCACACACACACACAAATCTATTATATATATATATCCCTCTTTTATGCAACTTTCATTGAAAACAACTGACAAGGTGAAATGGTTGAATTTTTATACAATTTCTCATGTGATTGTATAATTTTTTTTCATGACATAAATTATATAAAAATTGTCCAAATTTTTTCCAAGTGCTTTCAACTATACTTTTAGCTGTTACCTAGGATGAATTTTATTTTACTTTTAACTGAATATATTGATTGTTTTATGTATATATCTAGAGTTAGAGGAATGTCTAATTTTCCAAACACAGTCAGCACATTGTGGCCATGTTCACAGTAGATATTGAGTGTTGGCTTTTTTTTTTTTTTTTTAAATTTTTTATTAATAATGCTTCCATTATTTTTAGCCTTTTTGTAAATGAGGATGATGCTATTTGTATTATCAATGAGTACGTTACTGATAGCACTTGAAAAACATCCTGACAATTTTTATATAATGGACGTCATGAAAAGAAAAAATATATGAACACATGAGAAATAATATAATTCTCAACCACTGCGCCTTGTCAGTTGCTTTCATTGAAACTTGTATAAAAGAGAGATTGCTGCCCAAAATATACAATTTCTTAAATTACATGACACAGCAGCCAACAAGGAAAGTAAACCACAACATTCAGAATAAACCTTGTTTTATGACAAATAACAACAGCTAAAGATGAAATCTAACATTTAAATAATGAAATCCAAAAACAATGTGATACTTAAAAACACTTGGACTGAACTCAAATATAATGAAGCACAATACCATAGCAATTTAAGTATTAATAATGATGAACTTAAACACAAACAATTACAAAAAAGCTTTTCAAATAATACCAAGAAAATATTCTACTTGCCAAAACAGTAATAAATATTTAAACTTATCCAGTCATAAGCTAACAGGAATGATTAAATCTAGGACTAAATTGCTATTTCCAGCTTAAATTTGACCTCCTCACAAAGAAGACTGAAATCAAAATCTTTTACCAGTCATTATCCCAACTGGAAAATGACATGTTAATAAAACTTCAGCCAAACCTCAAAGATCTTCTCCTGGCAGAAGTTTTAAAAATTTGTACTCCTCACAATATCTGTGAAAACATTCCAACAACAAAACTCAAAATGACTGCAAAAGAACTAAAAACAATCCTAATGCCATCATCAAAAGAGCTGATAAGTCCAATACTTACATAATTTTTGACGAATTGGATTATTGCAGAAAATTACAGCAAAATTAAGTAAAAACGCCACTGACACTCTAAAAAACATCTGTCAATAAACTCATAACATTTAACAATGTCTATGTAGGATCTTTGAAAATCAATAAAATTATTGGAGTTTACCAATTAGGATACCTATATGGAAATGTTAAAATACCCAGATACCCATTACAACCTATCATTTTAGATACCAACACTTATATACCAACTGTCAAAATTCCCCAATGATGTTATAACACCATATCAACCTCCTAATTATAGCATCAAACCAGCTCATAAATTCCAAGTCCTTCAAACTACAAAACCAATCACATGCATTCTAGCATCACTTGACATAGAAAAATTAATTATAAATGTCCCTGTTGATGAAACCATGGATATAATCCTTAACTCCTTATATAACAATAATTTAATGAAAAAAAAAAAAAATTGATAATCTCAAAACTACATTTTGAAAAAAAATTTACTCTAGAACTTAAAACAATAAATCCCATTATTGGATGTTCTTGTGGAGTCTAGTAATAATACATTCAATATTTTGTTATATAAAACAACCATAAGTGAAAACACTTGCCATCTTAATTAGACTTGTCAATGTCCTCTCCAATATAGAATAGGTGTTATTAAATTTTTTTCTTAAGAGAGCATATGAGAATTCATCCAATCACCCACTTTCTTTAAAGAATTTAATAACATTAAACAAGTGCTTATTAATAAATATTCCAAACCATCTTACAGATTACTATATTAGACCTTTTGTTTCTAAAATAACTAATAGCAACACTGAACACACACAGAAAAAAAACAATAATGTTAACATTTTCTACAAAAATCAAATGCATAGTAATTATAAGCAAGACGAATCTTCACTTAGAAACATTATAAACAAATATACAACTCCAGTTGACAAAAATAAGAAAATTAAATTATTATAAAAAAAATTAAAACTGCTAACCTAATCATAATAATAATCCTAATAATTCACCTGCAAGATCCAAATTACAGAGAACCAATATTATTTATGAATTTACATGTCGCTTAAGAAGCTGACTAATCCAAATTTGTAAATAATCATAGTGAATATGCATGTTTAACAAGAAGAGTTGTTACGTCTCTCTGACCATAGCTCAATTAGGTCTCATTTAAATACACATGGAGACTTACCAAACTCTATCCATAACATACTCATTGATAATGCAAATAGCATTGGAAAGCATTTGAAGAATTTCTATATAATTTATGTCCTGAAATGAAAACAATTGTATAAACACATGAGGAATAATATAAACTCAATCACTTCACCTTGTCAGTCATTTTCAAGGAAACTTGCATAAAAGAGAGATTGCTGCCCAAATACACAAAATATATATATATATATATATATATACACACACACACACACAATACAGTGTTGGTTATGGTGTGTTCAGAATGAATTCTGATATATAAAACATGTGACGATGTACTGAAAATTTTTGGGCTCAAACCACTATATAGAATCATTGTTCCAATATGAAATGATTGATATACTAATTTTGGAAAATCTAATTTATCTGAGAAAAATTTTAGCACTCTCTTGTATATACACAATCAAAACTAAGTAAAGCAATTTAAAAAAAAAAAAAAAAAACTATTATGACTGCGACAATCCTTTACAACACCATATTTGTTTATGGCCTATTCTTCAGATTATGACAATCAGCCATATTTGAGAATACCAGGAGCATGTGTGATGTGAACCCTGCTTGTATTTTACTGAATAAGTTGGATTAACTTATCTTCTGAGTCTGTCTTCATTCGTGACACCAACAGTATTGGTAAAATATTTATATGAGCAATATATTTTATCAGCTTAGAACATATCTGCTTATTAAAGAATAGTGATAATCACTTATTTTGTGAGTTTTAGGTTTTATTCATGATGAATTTATCCAAATGATGTAGCCATAGAAACTTAGATTTGATTAACACAGAATACCATAGACATTATTGTAATATCGATGTTCTGTCTTTGACATTCTATAACTCACAACATTCATTAACATTATTAGTATTTTGGCTTTAACATACAAGAGTTTTTATTGTTTGTCAGAGATCTTTTTTACTTGAATATTGTTTTCCATTCTCAAAAAAAATTTTACTTAATGATGGCTGAGTAAGGTTTCTACTGGATTAATATCTGGAGATTTAGAAGTCAATCCATTAAATTGTTGTCTTTGAATACTTTTTTGGCTGTTCAAACAAACAGTAATCAGCTTAATAAACATTATATAATAGTATCAAGCTCCTCAAAGTTGATGTATTGTGTGTCTGACATTGACCACAACCAACATGCATCTTCGATAATGAACCCATGTGATTCAAGCAAGTCCCCAGTAGCCAAACAACTTGTGTCAATCCACGCATCAAGTTCTTTGCTATCAATGCACCACTTGCCTCTACACAGATTGCTTTGCCACAACCTGGTAATAGTCTATCAGTATACTTTTTAGTGGAGCATTGTTGGTTCAATTGTCCCAACATTTCATAACTGTATTTCATGACACCAGCCACTACTCTCAACCATCCACAGAAATGTGTCCCCCCCCCATTACAGGTAAGTCAAGTACCCAAGCTCCATGTTTTGGTTGCTCTGGATTTTTGCTTGTCAGTCCAGAGTGTGACAGATATTCAACAACACTACTTGCGCATACGATATGCTCATTTACATACAGGTCGTCAATGCATGCTGAGGTATGACAGCATTGACAATGGATCTCATTATTTCATGGGGGAATGCTCAACCCATATCCCAATCTGGTAAGGCTGTACCTTCTCCCTTGGAAGATAAGTTTGGTATGGCCAAAGTTGTTTATAAATGTACACTTGCAGATAGGCTGATCTGAGATATGTTCAATTCATCACATCTCCATTCTCGTAGTTTGCTGGTGCAAACATCAGCTTCTGCAGTGTATGCATTAACATGGAGGTTGAGTTGACTGTAGTCCATTACAGGTAACCTTTCTTAATCCATTGTTGCAACTCTCTCTCATACGATCTTCTGATTTTCATCATGCACAGAATATTCTGTGACTCTGTTTTGAAACTTGCCTTGTATTTTGCCTTCTGCTCATCCACTGTTGATCAAATTCCACATGAATGTCAGATTCTTCAATAAAGGGCATTGGTGCAGCCATGCACACAAAAACTGGATCTAATGTGAATTGAACCACCACAGACTTAGAAATAAACATTCCACCAAGAGTCTTCATCATGTCTATTCCAATTAAATCATATCCAAGGGGTCCTCTTGAACTATGAGGATCCCCATCACAACAGCCCTTCCATTTCTACACAAACGATGTCAAAACTTCATTTCTCCCACATTCAGCAGACCTTGCTCCCTATGGTGCAGGAGCACCCAAAGTCCACAAGCACAATGCACTTCTTTCCACATACATTAATTTCTACCATTGACAGTGATGAGTTTACATGATGACTAGGAAGGAAAGCATCGCTGAGTTGCCATCCCATGAACCTTTTCCAGACAATCTTGGGATATGTGGCTTATATTATTGCAGTTATAACAATGTAGGCTTTTCACCTTGACTGAGCAGAATTTTACAATCTCTGGCAAAAAGATTAAGGCCATTGCATTGACTGCAAATTATGTCATTAGTACTCCTAAGAGGGGATGGCATAGTCCTTCGGTGTATCTCTCATTCTACTGCTGCCAAGTTTTCATCTGGGTTCGTCTTTCAGTATCACTTGAGCATGAGCAAGTATCTGCTCAATGGTCAATACATCCATCTGAGAAGAAGCCAAAAGAAACCATTTCACACAATCTGGTAACCCCAAGTGAATGTTGCTGATGCCCTCAAACAATATGGCTAATTTGCAGAGTTCTGTCAAGTACACATCAGTGGTTACCCTGATAAAAATGTGACACTCAGAAAAGGGTTGATATGCAGCCGACCCATTCAACTTTCATCCTGGGTATGACATTAAACTGCATCCAACAGCAAGGCCTCTGATCAGGAGGTTTTGAGGAGTGTTTAACCACCTTAATTGTTGGGGTCCCAGTTATGGGCAAATAGTGAACTCCCAGTTTTTTCCTGACCTTACCCACTTCCTGGGTCTGATGATAAACTACATCCACATCCTGGGTATGGCGATAAACTACATCCAACAGCAAGGTCTCTGATACATTTTTTGAAAAAATAATGTTGCCAGCTATACGTTTAATAGTACTATATATATATATATATATATATATATATATATAAACTAAATTTGGCATGAAGTGACCTCCAATGGTTGATATGCCATAAAACCCAACCGACCAACCCATCCAATTTAAATGCTAAGTAAAGGGCTGATTTGAAGTGTTCAATGCCTTCTTTTTCCTTAATTGCTGATAGACAGCAAATGCCCCGCAGACCATATACTCGCTATGCAGTACTATGAGATGTATGACATGCTAGGCCCACGTGACATGTGCTGATATATGGATTGTCTCCAACAGCATATAGAATCTGTTCTTCATGGTCAGGCATATGATCAGATCTCGACCATCCTCAATCCATAGTTTGTGGTGCCATATATCCTGTCTTGGTAATGTGATGATAGACAATAGTAAAAGGTTGGATGGCTTTGGCTTGGGCTTTGGCTTGGGCTTGGGCTTGGGCTTTGGCTTGGGCTTGGGCTTTGGCTTGGCTTTGGCTTGGGCTTTGGCTTGGGCTTTGGCTTGGGCTTTGGCTTGGGCTTTGGCTTGGGCTTTGGCTTGGGCTTGGGCTTGGGCTTGGGCTTTGGCTTTGGCTTGGAAACAATCTGATACAGCTGTGCAGTTTTGCATGTATTACCACACCTTGCTCATAATACAAATATCCTGCCATTGTTAGATGGAACACTTCTTGGATAACTATTATACACATTAAACATTGAAGACTGTGTAGCCACAGATGTACATGAATGACAAATTTAACCTAGTCTGCATGACGTGGCATCATCTACTTTCAACTTAATTTAAACTTAATAATTCAAAGATGAAAGGTTTGGAGACATATGTTTATAAGGACTTTTGTCCTTGTTTTGGTGTGAGGAAACCCCTACCCAAAGTTTGTGAAAGTATTTTTGATACCCACTTTGTTTATGTATGTCTCTCTCTCTCTCTCTCTCTATCTATATATATATATATATATATATATATATATATATATATATATATATAAAAATGTGTGTGTTTTATTTCTGGTCATATTGCAAATAATGAAAGTATAGATTAAAATCATCTCAACATTTACTAATACAAAAGCTGAATTTGGGAGTGTTCTCTAAACGGTAAATTACCATTATTCTTGAAGTTCAATGTCTCTGAATATTGATGAAAGATGATATTATTATGCATCTATTGCATAAAAATAAGGCACGGAAACTTGAAAGCAATTCTGGTTATGTTTGAAAAACATCTGAATTTGTCTGAGAAAGTTACTGAACATAGCAAGGATAAGTTGAAGAAAGTAAAGAAACTTTAAAACACTGGAGTTCACATTCTTGTGGGGAAAGTGCCAGAAAAAGGAATGGTATAATGCCTAATCACTCATGTAAATCAGAAATATTTCTAAACTGCAAAATTGCCTTTTCGGCCAATTCTTATAATGTGGAAAGTTTGCTTGATTCTGACATTTTTTTGCATCTTCTAAGCAGAAATTTTTGGAACATTTCCAAAATAATTTATCTGGAGAAAACAAAAGACCTTTTCTGTGTTTCTTCCAGATATAGGTTAGTCCTGGCTCTCCACAATTTTGTATCCTTCATAAGTCATAGCAATGTCTGTATGCTTACTCCACTCCCCACTCCTTGTTCTGACACATGTTTACACAAGCACATTAGTTGATGTTTTCCCTATCCCTCTTGCATTCAATACGCCCTGTGAGTGTCAAATTCTCCAATCCCTCTTTCCCTACTGTGCACCAGAAATTTCAATTGTTCTTGATTCTAAGTATAAGCATCAATTTTATTTCCATTCTCTTTAAAACATCATTTTTTTGCACACATGCTGCATCTATAGTATTCTTAGTATCCTTCCTTAGGACCACATCTCATCTATAAGGAATTTTCCAAAATTTTCTGCCATATTGGAGCATTAATATTATGTTATAGTTCACTAGTCTTTTCTTTGTTTCTAATGAAATTTTCCTTCAGATTTCTAAGTCACATTATCCATTGTCCATTAAAACAATTTCCAGAAAGCTAAATTTCTGTGCTTGGTTTATTTTAATATCTTCAGTTCATAAATCAAATGTTAAGTTTCTTCTTTTTTGCTAATGACTATACATTCAGTTTCCTTAGAATTGAAAGTTAGTCCTTTCTTCTAGCTTTTCTTTAAGACTTTGTCCAGGGGCTCATAAAGTTTTCTTTCTGTGTTTGCCATCAATACACATAATTTGATTCTGACTGTCCACAGAGTAACATTGCTTTCTTTCTTTCTTCCTTTTTTTTTTTTTTTTTTTTTTTTTTTAATCGTATATTAAGCAAGAGAAGTTAAACATTCCCTCTTTCTCCATGTTCTCATTCCTTTTTCTATTCTCTTTTATTATCATTAT
The DNA here is from genome assembly GCA_903632075.3 of Acanthosepion pharaonis. Classification (NCBI taxonomy): domain Eukaryota; kingdom Metazoa; phylum Mollusca; class Cephalopoda; order Sepiida; family Sepiidae; genus Acanthosepion; species Acanthosepion pharaonis. Next base: position 217,083 of record CAHIKZ030004067.1, read on the forward strand.
TACTTATTTATTTAACAAAATTTCTCTGAAATTTACTAATTTCAATCCACCTGAAAATTTTGGTTTTAGCCAAGGTGGTCACTATTAGAACAGGCTTGCTTACTTGTTGATCACCCTCCACATTTTCTTTACAATGTCTTACAATAATAAAAGATATACCAACCTCGATATAAAATGATAAAATTTTGGCAGAGATATCTTGTGATTAATATATTTAATCTCTTTTTACATGTGACTCTGGCAATAATTTATGGTCCAATAGTGAATGAGTAATTTGGCTTTGTGAATCCAATGATTCCACAGATGCAGAAATCCCAGAGACTGATCTAGATATATCTAAGATTCCTTGGGAAATGGTTCATTGATGCACAAGGTGGAGAATGTTCCATTATGGTGAAGCAGGAGGATCAAGCAACACCCCCCAGGCTGTTACATTTGTGATCATATGACCAGTATTAGTGTGGTGAAGAAAATGGCGACCTACCTTGTCAAAACAAGTAACATGCCATGTGTGTTATCTGATGGTGAAAAAAATCTCATGTGATTTTTCTCTTTACATTTTATTTTTTATTCCACTTCAACCAATCACTGACCAACCAACACATAGGCTGAGTGCCTTGAGGGATGATTCGATTTTCTTTGATTTCTTTTTTCTCTGCAGTGTATGAAAGACATTTTTTTGTCGTATAGATTTACAACCTATCAACTATGCATTTCCAACTTACAACCTGTAGATTTTTTCTTGACATCTAAATCTCTTAAGTTACAATGTACTTGCATTCCTTTTCATATGTATTTATGCAAGATGAATGAAAAAATGGTTCATAATATTATTCAAGTATTATTATTATTGCTTTCCAATTGTGCAAACTGAATTCACACATCAAACAGCATGAACTAAAAACTATTTTTCTCATTCGTACAGAAATAGTTCATGTGATAATCTCACGAACCGCTACTGTGGAATTCACTGCAAACATGAAAATTACCTGTGGAGTTGTATTTTTTCAGCTTTATTTTGAAAGGCTCTTAAACAATTTTTGCTAATTACATTGTTGGGACTGTAGTCCTCATCTTTATTGTCAGAAAGTGTTCGTTATTGTCATATGGTGTTTTTTATTGTCATATAGTGTTCTGTACTATATATGTCGTCAGCCATTGCCTGGTGATCATGAGCATTTCCCTCACAGATCAGGGATTAATAAATTTAAATTTAGTTGTTCACTATTCATATAGATGTTCATCTGCTTTGAATGGGAGTCATGACCTTTACGGATTCATATAGTTTATTCAAAATTGCTCCAAATATACCAGACCATGATAAATGAAGAATCTCTCTAGATATTCTATAATACTCTGAAGTACCAAGTCTTGTCTTTTGCAGAGTAAATGAAATATTAGAGGACGATTTCTATTTGAAGACTTCTTTTAATTGCTCTGTCTCCTTATGACATATGTGAGCATGGCATTCCATAGCTTGCTCTTTGTTGTTCCTAGCAATTAAAGTCACATCTGTTTGTTTTGCGAGCACAAGGAATCAGACATTTCAGTGGAAACCAAGATAAAAATGCTCAGCTGTTATATTAGTTCCTCAATGTGAGAAAGAATGCTGGATAATTTCCTTACAGTTGGAGAGGAGACTTGAGGCAACAAAAGTGCTTCTACAGTAGGATGCTCAGAATATCATGGGCAAAAATGTGAGCAGTAAGGAAGTTTTAAGGAAAATGGAAATGATCACTTAAGATCAGAAAAAAAACAGTTGAAATTTCTGGGAGACCTAATGAGAAAAAGGCTTGGAAAGTCTGACATTCCAAGGACATATTGAAGGCATGAGTGATAGAGAAATGGAGTAATTTAGCTAATAAGTTTGTGTAAACATATGCCAGAACGGGGACTTGGAGAGGTAGTAAGGAGGCAAACATTGTTTAGAGCTACAAAGATATGGTGATCTATGGTTGCCCATATTGTGAAAGGACAAAGCACATAAAAGGATCAGTACTTGTCTAAATTCAGTATTGTTCAAATATAATAATAATAATAATAATTTAATGTTGCCAGAAGTTCATCGAAATGAGGCATAAAGAGTAGAATAACATTTTAAAATTGAATCTTGATGATTTTTGCTAATGTACAAATCAAATCAATTGGTTATTTGCATTGAAAAAAGAAAACCTTTCATCTTATTCTTTTGACACTGCTTCATGAGAAGTTAGTTGCCTTGAGGGAACCTTTTTTTAATTCGTCCACATTGATGAAATTCTAAAGATTTTCTTTTTAGTGTGATCTTCTTTGACGCAATCAGTATCACAAATTAAGCCCTCAAGTATTTCTGTAGCAATTATGGATTAAATCTTTCCATTGTAGTAACTGCTTCAAACCAATCAATTGATTATCATGACAATTCCCTCTATAGAAAAAAAAGGTTTATAAAAATGCAAATGCATCTGTAAAAGCATGTTTGTGGTTTGGCCATTAAATTTGAATTAAGTTGAAGTATTCGATGTGCTCTCATGAATACAAATATTTGAAGTTAGAATCTCACTTGCTGCAAGTGTTTTAATATCAGCTAAATCCTAATTATGAAAACTAATGGCCAAAATTGAATTTAGTATACAACATACACAAACATTAGGTTTTGTCTTCTCTGGACCCATATCTAAATTTTCCACATGCATGTAAATTAGATCAATTGCCTACATTTTCCATGTGTGTAAAACACACAAAAGGGATACAGTCAAGTGTTTGTAGCATTCTGAGTGCAAGACAAAAAAAAAACAACAATTTGGCAGATGAGACAGAGAAATTGGCCCTTATATTGGTTAGGAAATAATCAAGTCATGCCTCTGTAGGATTTGCCTATACATTTGAGGAGGAATATATTTTTAGCAATCATTTTTAGCAGTTCAAAACGCATATCTGCTTTGCAGCATTAAAACTGTATCTATGAGGGAATGCTCATCCTGACCAATTTCCCAAAGTTTGAAGAAATAATCAGATACCATAATTTGTTTTGGAATGTGCTTCTGACTGAACCACAACATTTCAGTGCACCCACATAATTCTAATTTCTGAAGGAGAAAGTGACGTTCAGATGTTTGATGCCTGGAGCCAACTCCTTGATTGTATGCTCCTAAGTTGTGGGGCCTATAGGACCTAGTACTGGGAAAGGTGAGAAAGGAAGACATTTTGAATATGTAAAAACAGATGAAACATGAAATAAACAATTTATTCAGATTAAATATAAACTAAATTTTAATTTTGCTCTTTGTTTGGATGCCCTCCTGACATTGAATACCTGGGGGCCATCATTCTGCATGGTGCTGAAGAGTTGGTGCTTCCAATGCTGCTAAAATGTCTACTCCTTTTGAGCATAATTTCTTAAAAACAACAATTATGCAACTGGCTATTCTAAAAATAATCTTCATTGGCACAATGCAGGTTTTATAGCACCAAATTAGCTAATCCAAGATATATATGTATGTAGCTCTTTTGAAAACTTTCACATATTGTTTCGGGTCAGGTTCTCTGCTTCCTTGTGTTTTAAAGTATTAACGGCTATTGATGATTATCCACTTCTGGGCTTCAAAAGACATGTCCCCCAACTTTGAATGATTCATCCAGTTTGCAATGACAGGGTCAGATATTGTTTTAGCTCCTTCCACCTTTAGGTGTCTGCGAGCGACTTTGGCTGTTTTGAGGTCCTGTTAAAAATTTAAAATTGCAGGAATGATAATTGTAATATCTGAAACAAAAGCTACACATATTAATAATAGATAAATGAAAAATTCTGTCAATGCATCCATGTGTCTGAAACACCTCTAACTCAGGCCACTTACTCTACATAGACATATGTTTTTTGTTTTTTTTTAAATCTGTGTTCATCTGATGCTTGACAATCTAGTATTGATATTTGTATCTGGATGAATGAACAGTTAAATATTCAAATGTTAAAATAAAAAAAATAGTTATTTAAAAATTTTTTTTTTTTAATTTATATTGAGTTTAAAGTAACACAAAAACTTTGAAGTAAAAAATTTTCGTTTTAAATTCAGTTTAAAATTTCTCCAAAACTCTGAGTTGAGGATATCAATTTTATTTCTTCAAAATTCCAAGGGATCAGAGTTGAAATGAGAGGTTTTGTGATGTGGGGTTTTGCAATTCTGCAGAGTTTGTGATTTGAAGAACTCAACTCAGTTGAAGCTCCAATTTGAAGAACTCAATTTTTGACTTTAAGTGAAATTTCAGCCCAGATTTGTCTTTTGGCTGGAACTGGTTTTGTATCCCAAATCAGAGTTAAATTGAGATTTTGAAATTCTGTGGAGTAAATTGAGGAATTCAAAGTTATTTCTTCAAAATTATCATTGCTATTTTTAAGCCGGACCAGAGGTTCCTTTAGTTTTGGGCCAAAGGCCCAATTAGCCCTCCACAGGTCCCTTTTAGTTTTGGGCCAAAGGCCCAATTAGCCCTCCACAGGAGCTTACTTAAAAGTCTGCACAGAATGAAGCTTTTAAGCTGGTTAATAATATAATAAAATCCTGTATTCTTTTCAGATGTCTATATAAAATAAGACTGCAAACAAAATTCTGAAAAAGTAAATTACAATATTCTCAGTAATTCTCATCTGGAAAAATGGACAACTCGTTCTATCACTCCAACAAGTACCTTATTCCTTCTGTCATGTTTTATCTTTGCAAGATCCAGATTAGACCAAAAATGACAGAGCTGCTCAAATTTCAGTTTCCAAACTGGATAGTGGGGAAATATTTATTCTCCACTCTGTAGCCTCTTTTCTGCAAATACAAAATTGCAAGCCTGTTGCTTCTCTATCACTATTTCTATAGGAAATGTTCAGATGAGCTCCATTCTTTTGTTTTACCATTTCAGACCTTTACATCTCAATCATGCAATGCTCTGGCCACATTCCTTTTAATTTCTCCCATATGCTAGATGGAATTTTTTGTAACACACCTTTGTTAGTCTATTACTATTTCCTTGGCAAATGTTCAGATGAGCCCTAGTTGAAACCTTTACACCTAGGACATGCAATATTCCTACTGTAAATTGGTTTCTCCTCCATTTCCTTCATGTAATTTCATGGATACAGCTTTTTCCCAATAACTGCCACTTTGTCAAATTTCCATGTGGTTGCTTCCCTGACCACTTTCTTTTCTACAAATATTTTCATAGCAATTGTTCTAATGAGCTTTCTTACTTGGTAGCTTGACCATTTGAATTTAAGCAAACTACTAGATTGTCAACTAGGTCTCATTGTTTTCATGTTGAAATAGCTCGATGGAACCATAAGTTCTATCCTAATATATTTTCTCTTGCATTTTTCACCTGCAAAACAGTCTTTTTGTTTCAAGCTTCCTTCCTTCCTACAATCTTCAAAAATTTAAATGCAGTGTCAAGTGCCATTTTCTGTCTTTCTTAATTCTGTTCTTTTATTGTCCTTTCTCCTCACTAAAATTTTCCCATTATCTTTTACTTTCAGTAATCACTTGTGTCTTAGTGGTATTACCACCTTGACTGGAGTGAAATGATCAAAAAAATAAAAAATTCAACAGTCAGTTGTTATCTATCGTCAGTTCCCTCATAATCTTCTCTTACTATCACCTCTTTTTCTGCATCATTCACCTTATTCATCATAATCATTTTGACACTCAGTGGCTTTCGAGCCTTGTATAGTGGTAGCTTTTAGTATTTATAAGAGAATATCTCTCCTATAGACAACAACTGAAAATGAATTGTTTGATTGCTGTAAAACAATCCATTTACTCCAGACAGTGACAGATATTTTTCTCATAGGAACTCTATTTAGTTGATTCTATTAATATTTGACAGCGTCTCAAGCTTAAATCAGATATGATTAGCTTTTTAATTTTAAAATTCTCAAAATGATAATGGGTTTCCTAAGTTACTGCGATAATCTGAAAATGCCACAACTCTTGATAGAATTTGAAAAAAATTCTATGAATGCCTGCAGTCATTACCTCATGTTACCATGTATCATTTTAAAATAATGGTTATAACATGTGGAGATATTAGCTTAGTATAGTTTCCTTTTCAAATAATGATTCTAAAATGTTTTTTTGGTGCAAAATCCCATCAGGATATGCTTAAGCAAAATAAAAAAAAATGATCACATTTGTTTTGTAATTGAAACCATTGACAGGCAATATTTTGGTAAGTAGATGGTGCTAATTATATCAGCCATAGATAAAATGAATTAATTTAGTAAAATTATTTAAAAAAAATTATTATAGACAAGCATATGGTTGCAAGAAAGAAATACGACAACAGCAGAAATAGATTTATTTGATTTATTTCAATAGGAACGTGTGGTTTTGGGACGGCTACCTTGGGGTATAGTTCATAAGCCGGCTTCCGATCTGGGTTGATCTCTCATAGTAGTTCTGGTTGGTGTGGCACTCCTCCTGCTGACTGCTGCCGACCGCTCAGCCTGATCATGACAGATCTCTTCCCTGGCCTCCTGTTGACTGCTGTTGTACTTCCTCGTGTGACCTCTTTTATGGCGTTTTTTATGGCTTAACAGGCTCGTAAAAATAGAAACACTTTAAAATATTATTTTATTTTTCGACCAGAACTCGTGTGTCGGACTTATGCGTAAATAATGATAATGGTCATTTTGTGATGGGGCCTTGTCACATTCACATCCGGCTCTTGCTCTTGAGTATGTTAGTTTATTTGTCAGCTGAGATATGTCTTATTTTATTTTATAACAAAACCTTTGTAAGAAGGATGAATTCTTAAGGAATGTGTTCCAAGGGCCAGCTTTATTTTTTTTATATGGCAAAAAATATTACTTTCTCATATCTGCTATTTTAGCATCCTATCTCTCTCATATATATATATATATATATATATATATATATATATATATATATATATATATATATAATTTTTTTTTTTTTTTTTTTTTTTAAATATTAAGAACAGTGGAGGAAAGATATGACAAAATGGAAAAAGTTTTCATGTGCTGCATTTTGTCTCTTAGGAATTCGCTAGATCATGTTCATTTATGTTGTTGCAACTACGCATGCACACAAGCAGACAACAATTTTAACGTAATGCTAAAAAAATGATAATCCACTAAAATGAAAATGTTAAAGTGTTTTAATCACTAGTTCATCCACTGTAAAGTTGCATTCATGTTTTTGTGTTTCATCATTCTCAGCAGATTTTCTGTTATCGCAATGTGAGATATTTAATGACCATTATGATGGAAATGGAAGGGAAAAGAATCTAAATGAAAGTGGCTATATTATAGACCCAAAACACATTAAAATTTTTTTTTCTAAATTTAATATTCCTAGTGTCTCTTGTTGATGTCCTTGTGTAATCACATCAACACAAACAAACCTAGTTCGATGAAATCCTAAGCAATGAAATGCATCACGCATAAACTTTTTCCACTTGGTCATGCATACACACATGCACACACACACACTTTATCTGTAAATGGGAAAATTATGACCTGAGGATAAAAACATGAAATTTTCAAAAGTACTTGGCCCAGCAACATCAATCCTGTATATATGAATAAAAGTTCATTTATATTAGTTTCCCTAATCATTGCAAAAGTATGTGCCCAATTAGAAAATTAAAATCAGTAAACATTGGGGTAAAAACTTTCGCAATGATTTGCTATAATACAACTCTCTTCACACCTAAGTAATCACGTATATTTTGATATAAATGCATGTATTTGTCCCCCTTATTATCTGATTGACTGTATGTATTTTAACATGTAGTTTTTGGTGTGTGTAGGTTTTTATGGGAATGTGTTGCTGAGATAAAAAGCATTTTTGAAAAACAAATGTTACCAGCAATACGTTTTTGAAAAAAGACAAAAAAATATTACCAGTAATACATATTTTAAAATATTACCGGCTATACATTTTTGAGAAAAAAAATATTACCAGAAATAGATTTTGACAAAACAAAATATTATCAGGAAAAAAAAATAGTTGTCAACATTAAATAACCCATTGAGGTTGATATGCCGTAAAACACAACAAACCAACCAAACTACTATGGCTGACAAGTTTTTAAGTATAGGTTCAGAATAGGTTAGAATATTTATTTGGTAGATCAGGTTTCATTAATGTATTTTTGTAAAGAGGGTTTTTGTTTAGAGTAAAATGTATTGCTAGTAATATTTTTTTTTTTCAAAAGTGTATTACTGGTATTTTTACTATAAAAATTCTCTTTTTATGCTTTCATAGTGTTTTAACCCCAGTTTAGTTAATTATTTGCTCAGTGGGGGCCCTAACTGGTACTACGATCCTGGCTCAGGGTGAATCTGGGAACAACAACAATTAAGAGGGGGTTCAACACTTCTCCCAAACAGAGGCCTTGCTACCAGATGTCGTTTAATGTCATACCCAAAATGCAGACTTATGAGGAATGATAATGATTCAAGAGTTTGTCAGAAATGTTTGCAGATCAAAACCTGTGGAATTTTACTTATCAGGTAGCTTTTCAATACCTTTTAAGTGGCCACAAGTCATTGCAAATAATGGTGAATATATAACTGAATAAAATGTAATTGTGCATCTATAGTTTATTCATAAACTAAAACAGAAATTATTTATGAGTCGCCCTAAACTACTGGTATGAAACTCTCTCTGAGAACAAAACATGGTTGTTATTTCTTTTCTTCTAACTATTTCATCTCCTCTGTGAAATTGCTATACCCCTTTTAATAGATAGACGCTTTCAGTGTGACAATGCATAAAGACAAATTCCAGCATAGCAGAATACAAACATTTGCAAAAATAAAGAGACAATCTTAAATATTGCAACAATGAAAATTTGTCTACGGGTACCAAAACATTTATTTATGGAACATTAAATTGTTAAAGTTATCAACTGCCACAAGCAAGGTAAGCTGAAGGATGAAAATTAAAAAAAAGCTGAACAGAGTTGGCAATCATCTTTATGGCGCCATTAAAGGAAAAGTTGTATTTCTTTGGTGTCCTACTTTTAGGAGGTTCTGGTTGACTTTTAAAATGAACAAAAATGGGAAATATTTACAAATTTTAAATAACTTTAAATTAAGTGAATATGAAGTTGGAAAAAATAATTTTAAGATGACAAACACAGAAATAGAATTTTAATTATGATATGCCTCAAGGTCGCTGCATTATAAATGTATAGAAAAAAGTTTTGCATCCAAAACAAATGCAAAATTTCTGATCTTTCTTTGTATTGCCAAAGACATACACTATAAATGGAACAAATCTGAAGGATTTAATGACAGTTATTTTCTTTCAACAAGTAAGAGTTTAAAAGCTAGCATCTAAAACGTACAAATTTATTGAAGAAAGATATGTCCGCATTTAATACAAATCACTGGGAATGTAAAAGCATCAGTGACTTTTTACAAGGCAATATTTTAATTAATGTTATAAAAACAGATATATTTATTACAAATACAGGAAAATCAACAGGGAGGAAAAATCAATCACCCAAAATGTCTATTCGAACAAGTAAATATATATTAAGAAAGATGAGAAAAGTCCTTTCTCATCAAAACTTGATTGAGGAAAAATAATATAGGTGTGCACAAAAAATAAAAAAGGGGAGGTTGAAGATATGAGAGGATGGAACATGTGACAGTGGAATCCAAAGGGCAAATAGTGAAAAATTCCTTCACAAAATCTAAGTGAATTATAAGGAAACTAAAATTTCATTAGAAACAAAAAAAAAATAAAGTTACATAGTCCTCTTATATGACACAGATGAAGATGAGTCTTCAAGCAATAGAAATGTGGTTCTACAGCAGAGTTCTTGGAAAATTTGATACTCACAGGAGAAAGTGAAGGCAAAATTGAGGGACAGAGGAAAACAATTAATAAGTTATCTGGCAAGCTTGACTAAATGGATGGCAAAACAGTTTAAGAGAGAAAACAAAAAGACAATTTATGAAGAGCTGTAAATGATTGGAATTTGTGGTTAGCCATGATTGTCAATGTCCTGAAGAGACACAGCTCAGAATAATAAATATATTATTTCATTACAGCTGACTACATTGAAATGCATTCTTTTGTTTACGTAAAGTTTACCAGTATCTGTCTATATTTCTGAGATGAGGTATTCTGTACATTATTTACATTATTCGAACTATTGTCCTTGTAATATACATGTAATAAATATGGTGACAAAAAATGAGGTCAGTAGTCCAAATAATGTAAATAATGTAAAGTTTACCAGATTTGATAAAAATGATTTCCAGAACTTTCAAATGAATGTGAATGGCCCAACACACAAAACACATCTTTATAAGATATATTTTATATGTTGAACTATTCACAAAGATTATATTTTTCTTCATTTTCTTTTCTTTCCACTAAATGTATATGATTTTATAGCATTAATTCCATACACCTAAGAGCTTTATAATTTTTAGAGCCAAAATCCATTTTCTAATTAAAATACTCAGTTGTGTCTGCACAGGAAATGTTTCAGGAAACTTTATATTTTAGGGGCACCTGACCTCCTAGCAGATATTTAATAGTTATTTCCTAAGCCAAGCCTAGGCCTACTTGAAAGCCTACAAAGATAGACCACACAGTAAACTCAATATATTGGTGACGGTAAGCAAGAATGTTTCTTTCACTATTATCCTATGGTTAGGCCTCCATACTAGATCATCCTGGGTCAGATGATAAACTACATCCTGCATCAGGGCATCTTACTGAGAGATTGTGAAACTACCTCATAATTGCTGTTGTTCCCAGGTTAAGTCTATCCAAGGTGGTAGAACCTGTTAGTTACCCAGCTATTTAACCACCAAAACTAGGGTCAAAATACTATGTAAGTATAAAAATAAATTTCTATAGTAAAAATATCAGCAATACATTTTTGAAAAAAAAATATATTACCAGCAATACATTTTTGAAAAAAAATAAAATTACTAGCAATACATTTGATTCTCGACAATAACCCTCTTTACAAAAATGCTAATAAAACTTGATTTAAATCTTTCTTACAATGAATACATATTCTATTTATACGTATCTATCATAAAAATGTCAGCATTAAATAACCCATTGAGGTTGAAATGCCATAATAAATAAGCCAAACCAAACTAGGTATTCACTACAGTCAGTGATTAAGATGAGAGCATACTTAACAACAGCAAACCTTCAATACCTCCTTTGTTCAACCAATTTGAGGTCCTGACCTTCTCAGCTGATAAGTCCGTGTGCTTTGCTCAGAAATTCTCTTCCAATTCAACGCTTGACTCATCCAGTGTACCCACACCTGATTTCCATCCCCTAGAACCAAGGCTTTATTGAGCAAGTTGCACATAACCCAATTGTTGGTATTGGACATCATCTCAAAATTAGACTCCCATAAGGCTAGTGGTGGTGACAGGATACCCAGCCATTGTCCTGAAGAAATGTGCTACTGATCTGGCTCCTTCCCTCTCCAAATTGTATAACTACTGCCTCAAGAATCTTGTTTCCCAGCCTGTTGGAAGTCCTCATCTATTGTACCTGTCTTTAAGAACTTTGGAGACCCTTCTGACCCCTCTAACTAGCATCCTATCAGTCTCCTACCACTCTTTGGCAAAGTCTTTGAAGCTTTAATTAATGCTGAAGTGGTTAATCAACTTATATCCCATGATCTGCTCTCTGATAAGGAATAGGGTTCTTGCTTTGCCTGTGCTACAGCTGATGTACTCACAACCATAACTAAAATTGTTTACCAAGCACTCCATAATAACAGAGAAGCTCGTGCCATGATTCTAGATATCTCTAAAGCATTTGAGAAGATCTGGTATGCCGGCCTCATTTGTAAGATTAAGTGATATGGAATCTCAGGTTGAGTATTTAACACGATCATTCCTGTCAAACCATGTAATGAAGTTGATCCTTAATGGATTCTCCTTCAGTTACTTTCTCATGAATGCAGGTGTTCCCCAAGGCTCTCTTATAATCCCTACTCTGTTTCTTATCTTTAACGATCTCCCCAATGTCATCAGTTCCCAAGTAGGCATCTATGCTGATGACACAAATATTTACTACTGCCTCAATAGCAAATTTGGTATCACTGACAAAACTAACCTGGCTGTCAGTCTCGAAAAGGACCTCCAATTGGTTATAGACTGGGTCAGAAATTGGCTGGTTAACTTTAATGCCTCTAAAACAAAACTGCTTTCTATTACTCATAACAGGGAACCATCCCTACCACCTATTAGAATGTCTGATCAACTCCACAAGAGCTCCTCTTTGTGACTGCTTGGTCTCACACTGTCTGCTGACCTGAGAAAGAACAATTACATTGAATCAATAGTTTCATCTATTGCAAGGAAATTTGGTTCCCTGTGCCATGCCAAAAAGTTTTTCTTGCCCGAGTTCATTTTCAAATCTTTAAATCAACCATTCGCCCTTGCATGGAATACTGCTGCCATACATGGTCTGGTGCCCCCACTATTTGCCTTATGGTCCTCAACAAGATCCAGAGACGATATGCAATGTGGTTGGTCCTGATCTGGTGTCTCATCTACAGTTGCTCTCTCACAGATGTGTCGTTGCATCGCTCTGTCTTTTCTACAAATACTTTCATGGTAACTGCTCCAATGAGCTACTTTTGCTTCACAGACTGCATGAATTTAAGCGTGCTACTTGGTTGGCATCACAGTCCCACTCTTTCACTGTCAAAATGGTTAAATGTGGCCGTCTTTTCTACTCCAAAAGCTTCATGTCCCCGCACCTCCTGTCTGTGGAATTTCCTTCCTATTCCTTGTTTCCCTGATAGCTATAATCTCCAACTATTCACATGTAATGTCAATCAACATCTTCAGATGCCCTGACCTATTCCCTCTCCTTCTCTTCATCCTTTCCTCCATCACGCCTTTTTACTCTCACTCACACTCTGTAATCCCTTGCATACTAAGTGGCATCCAACCTCCAATCCAAATGATTAAAAAAAAAATGTATGAAAGAGAGAGACATTATCGTCCAAGTGTCAATCACTAAGGAAGTAAGGGGTTTGATAGCAGACAAAATATCATCCATTACATTTTTTTATTCTGGTTGTAGATATCTTCTAATGTATTTAACCCAATTTCTCCATTTTGATAAGCTTGAGTACCTACCAAGGTTTATGCAGTATCCCCAGCACATGTGTAACGTTGGCTATACTCACGGCTATTATTTAATTTTATACTAAGATGCTAATAAAATAGAAATTCAATAGATTTCATCTCATTGTCTATGTTTAACACACTGTTTATAATACCACGGTTTACAAGTTTTTCAGACCATTGATCGCTAGTTTATTTTTCCCAGTGAAATTAACTTTTTTTTTATTCCAATAGGCATTCATCCAAGTAAATTGAAATGATATTAAAGACCAGAAAACTTTCATTGGAAATCATCTGTAAGGAAGGGGTATTAGGGTAGAAGATATTTTGTCAACACCAAGGATGCAAAGAGACACTTTTAAACTATATTGAGAATGGAAAGTGAAGACTGGGCAGATGTTACCAATATATGGCAGTAGCACTCCAGTTTTGGGCCTGATCTGGCTCTTGTAAATGTAGAGAATAGCACGAAGAATCAGGTACTTAGTGGAATAGTACAGGAGACGTGTAAAGCAGATACAAAGGACAGGAAATTTTGGTGAGCTATGATCCATTGTGTCTGAAGGGAGACTGCAGATAGACAAAGAACAATTAATTTGGACCATATATAATTTAAGTTATATTCTGAATATGGCAACACACATGGCCTGAGAAAAAGCTTCTTATTCAATTCTTGTACATAATAGGCATTCCTAACTTTTAAGCTAAAAAAATTGGAAAGCAGGTGCACATTTAATACAAATAATTATGGGTTTAACCTGCCTAAATCAGGCACACAAGAAATGGTGCTTCCTCAGGAGTAAACTTGCTACACTGGATAATGTTAAGAATCCTATTAGATGCCAATGTTACTGAATTATACAAGTAAGAATTATAGATATATGCTAAACAAATTCAGTATTTTGACTTGGTCAGTTTTGAGAAATTTTCAGTGAAAATCGAACTCACAATCCATAGACTGTAAGATAAGCACGCAAGAAATTGTTCAGCAGCAGGTGATCTTAGAATTAACTTTATCATTGCAAAGAAAAACTGTTTATTCACTTCATGGGTGAATGGTTTCTTTATCCAAGCTGAACAATAAGAGAGTGTACGGAGACATGAGACAGACACAAAAGTTAGGGAGAATCAAAGATGTTTTGTGAGAATTCACAATGTGGAAACCATTGTTTGGATAAGGCCAAATGTCACTCAATATTTTCCTTCATACACATTTTTGTGATGCAGAATTGATGAAAGTTTATGGCAGCAGGCTGCGTCAGTGCATTAATTCAGAAAGAGCAGCTGATAAAGAATCTAGCGTTGCTTGTGAAGTGGCTTCTAGATTCTGATTTGTTCTAGGAACAGCCTACAGCAGAAATTGCAGTTTCACACACTAAAGCTCTAACCATTTCATAAGGTATGACAAAGATCTACTTGAAATACCAGAAAAGCTTTATTTCCATGGGGAAAATAGGTATTCAATATTCCATAAAATTTACTGCGATCAGCCTGAATACAGAGGGAGAAAGATTTCAGTGAGTAGACAAAGAAAGCAAGAAGGCATTTTCTAACAGGATTTATCAATTTATGCACCAAGACAATCCTAATCAGAAGATTAACCAGAATTTATTTTTGGTGGACATAATCATTGAAATGTAAGATAGGCTGATGAAACTGTTGATGGTAGATTTAGAAAGGAGGACAGAATTCATATATTTTTAATCCATTCACTCCAAGCAGGGAGATAATGCCACTAAGATGCTAGGGGTTACTAGGAGTAAAAGAGATTAACATAAGTCATTTGCTACATATTGGGTAAATTTCTGTCCCATTCCAATATCCCTATCTGGGTGGTGTCATAGCACATGATGGAAAATGCATCATCGTATAGAAATAGAAAAAATGAGTTCTGCATTGCAATACAATATCTCTTATCCAAAATATTAATGAATGCTGACCAACTTTATCACCAAACAATAAGAAACTTCAAGTGACAGATGATTCTACTAAAGAATAACCTAAAACAGCTAGGAAACCTCCAATTAAAAAAAAATAGCTGATATATCTGTAACAAGTGTTCAATTAGGCTGGCATCTCACTCTCATCCTCTCAATGTCAAAACTGTTAAATGTAGCCACCTCTTCTATTCCAATAGCTTCATGTCTCACACTTCTCACGTGTGGAACTCCCTCCACATTTCTTGTTTTCCTGATAGCTATAATCTCCAACTATTTAAATGTAACATCAATCGACATCTCCAGATGCACTGATCTATCCCCTAACCTTCTCTTCATCCTCTCCTCTATTACTCATCTTTGTTCTCACTCCAACTCTCTGTAACACCTTGTGTGCTAGTGGCTTCCAGCCTTGCTTGGGGTTGAATGCTTAAAAAAAACATGAAATGAGAAAAGAGCACATGGAGAATTTAACACTTACAGGATACATTAAAGGCAAAAGAAGCAAGAGGAAACGGTAAATAACAAGTTTGTGTAACACTCCAAACCATTCATAACTTGTATGAATGGATAGCAGTACAGAGACAAAGGGATCATTCACACCCTGAAGGAACAAATTAAACTGACAATATGAACAAGCAAGCAAACAGAAGATTCAGAATATGTTTTATTCAAAGTAATTGTTTAAAATAAAGAATAGATGAACAGCAGAATTTTAATTTATATTTGTAAATTATATGAAATATATTCAAAGCTATGCTTTTAATAAATTAAATTCATCACGAGAAACAATAATCATTGCCTTAAGTTTCCGAGAGTAATTTTCGTTTACACATTAATATTCCAAAGCAGTAAAAACTAGTAGCTGAAAATTAAGTAAATTTCATTAATGTTCTAGTAATCTATAGTGGTATCAATACTACATTTTTAGTAATACTGTCATCTAGAGGATGGTTCCCAGTTTTCTCTTAATTTCACTTCCACTCATTTTTGTGGCTTTTTTGGGGACGTTTGCAGTGATCCAATAACTGGTACCCCCTATGTTACACAACTTCCTGTAGTGGCAATGTACTGTTGTAAGTAGATATCTTTACCAATCCATTCATACCTATTCTTGCATTATCTCTGGGATAACTTTATTTCCACAGTCATCATGTGCGGCTTTCTTGAATTAATAATCTTGGTTTTTACATAATCGGCTACTATAGCAATGATTTTGGCTACCTTTGAGAATAAATCAGTTTTTGGCAAGACTTCTGTCCCAATATTAATGTTTATTTGTCATTTTGACAATTTGTCTTCTGGAGTGTTCATATAATTATCGTCTTTTGCTATTTTAGAGTTTTCATCATGTTTCCTAAGTTTATTTAATCTTCTGTTCATTTTAATGCACGTTTTGATTGTGGTTAGTACTCTTTAATTGCCATGTCTTGTGTAATATTGGGGTTCTTTGATGCCGAGATTGATGTATTCCTCTATGCTGATTATTCCTCTTCATACATCTTTAATATGCATTTTATCAACATTTTCTCTTGGATGTAGCATCTTATGCATTGTAACCAGCTTTTTTATTTTATTCTCCATTTCTTTTGTCCAGTTTAAATGACATGACATTAAAATCCTTTCAGGTATTACGTTTCTCTCCTAAGAAAACCTGCATTATTAGGAAACTATATTAGAAAAATCTGGAACCTTTACTGAAAAGAAACTGCCTGCATTGGGACAGAAATTGAACTGGCCAAGTAAACAAAAATGGACATGTGCATATAAGTATGTGTCTGCTCATTAGGTTTATTCAGTAACGCAATCCTAAGAAAACTAAAAATCCTGACAGGATTTAATGACAGATGAAATCTGAAGAATATAAGATACACAGATGCCAGTGTGTTAATGGCAGAAGAAAAAAAATTATATGGTTGTTAGTCAGAGGGACAGGCCAGCATGTGAGTTACACATTAGAGACATCGGAATAAAAAAAAAAATATGATAAATTAACTATCTAGAAAGTGTTATGACAAGCAATGGAAAATGTGGCATGCAGATATCTGAAAGTGCATTGGAATGAAAGATGGCTTCCATATGTTAAAGTATTAAGAAACAGAAAAATTTCATTGGAAACAAGAGTGCTGAACATCTAATATCAATCTTTTCACAGCTCAAGAGGAGACTTAAGGTGACAGATGTTATTTTAAAGAAGAATGCTTAGAATACCATGAACAGAACATATGAGCAATATGGAAGTTTTAAGGAAAACAAGAAAAAAAAGGCCATTTATGCTTTGGATCAGGAAGACAGAACTGAAATTTCTTGGACACAAAATGAAGCAAGGGGGCTTGGAGAAATTAACATTAAAAAGGACTGTCTGGGATATTAGGGTAATGAACACTACTTAGAGTTACAAAAGATAGGAAGCTATGAAGAGCCATGATCTCCTGTGCCCTGAAAGAACATAGAACATAAAGTAAAATCATGAAATTTCATCTGCTGAATTTGGTCTTTTTTGCGTCTCCTGGTGTACTCTTTGTTGACTTTCTTCATCTTTCTTGATGCCATCTCCTTCCAGGATTTACAGCCATTCTTTTAATTGAACATCCTCATTGTTTTTTGATTGAGGAGTTCAATTTCTTTCATTGTTTTTTTTTATCCCTTGTTTATTACTAGCATTTGACATTTATCAATGCCAGTTGCTATTCTGACATTCAAGCTGAAAATCGTATGAAACTTCCTTTTCGTTCTAAACAAAACTTGAAGGCCACACATATCCTTGAGCTGATTCACCTTTTCACATGACTTTGTGGACTTATAATCTTGGTGACATTGCCTTAATATATCATTCAACATTATCATCACTATGAAAAATAATAGTATGTATAGCGGCTCTCCTGGAAAGATGCCTGGTTTTTTTCTTTGAGTCTCTGATAGGTACTGTCATCTTGTGACTACAACCACTTTCCAATAATCCACTGCTAGAGTATACTACTGGAATTTTTTACCCTTTGATTTAGCTTGACAAAAAAAACAATCTATTTCTAAATGATACTTTATATTTTGTCAATTATTCATTAGTCATTCTGTTTTGTTTCAATATTTTACCAACTTATAAACTATATAAATTGTTTCAACTTTTAAATTTAGTCCTTAAAGATCCTTGGGTTGGAACCACAATTTTTGCTACTGTTGTTTCTAGGTCCACCATGACCTAGAGTGGTAGCACTTGTTAGGGTTCCAGATATGGACAAATAGTGAATCCCCAAACTAAAATCAACAGTATATTTTATAATAAAACTACCAGCATGGCTCGGTGTTGCCTGTGCTTGATTAAAAAATTGTACGACTCATACAGCAATCGTTATCACTTGACTTAAAATATTTTTGCCCTTCTTTGCCGTTAAAGGAGTGCCCTTTTCCATGCTGATGTTGCTACATGCCTTACTTCTTGCCTATCTCACACTGCAATTTTTTCTAAGCTCTATACTAAACATTAAATCTGTCACAAAAAAAGAACTAAACAAAATGAACACAAAACGATCAGTTTTAAAAAAGGACTCATAACTGGAAAAACTGAATGAAAAAAGAATGTTAGCAACAAATACTTTTTCATACCCAAACCAGTTCTGCAGAATCAGAATCAATGTTGAGTTTAAGCAAGCGAATGAGCCAATTGGAGTAAAGTGCCATGCAGATTTAAATTTTTCCCCCACTTTTGACGAATGCAGCTATCAAATTTTTTTGCATGCTAGTTAACATTCGTGTCAGTCAGTTGTTGGCTCTCACACTGGCCAATAGAATCTTTCTGCCTATTCGTGGCAGCCAGCTATAGGCTCTCACTCTGGCTAGTACAAAATGGCCGCGAACTACATGAAACTGCTGTAGAAGCATGAAAAAAATCGATTATTTCCATTATTGTTAGGAGTTGGGAAATGCAAAGTCAGTCTTGGCCTTCCCACTAACTCAAAGCATGTGCATGTAAATTTTGGTGCAAATTCGTTGAAAATTGCGGCCGTGCATTTGTTACACACACACACACACACATCCTGCCTTTTATAGATAGAGATTACCAACAATACATAAAAATACATTTTTATAGTAAAATTACCAACTGTACACTTTTCTAGTGTAATTACCAGCAATAAATTTAAAAATAAAATTACCAACAATACATTTTATCATCTACAATAAAAAAAAAAAAAAAAATCTTTATCCTGAAAGTATAAAATTGTGTAATTACATTTTGGGATTAAATAACTCTTAGAGGTTGATATGCTACTAAACAAAATCAGTTTACATTTAAAGCTCTTTGGTGTCTCTAATGCAGGAATTTAAGCATAATACTAGATTGGCAAGTAGGTCTCACCAGTTTAATGCTGAACTAGCGAGATGCAACTACATGTCCAATTCCAATAATTTATTGTCTTGCTCTTATCTTCTGTGGAAATTTATTTTAGGTTCTTGCTCTGCTGCCACTCAAAAAATTAAATGGAATGACTATTCCTATCTATTGTCTTCCTGAACCCTGTTCTTTTATTGTCCTTTTTTTTTTCTTTTTTTTTTCTTTTTTTTTCTGGTTTTTTTTTTTGTCACTAAAGTCTTATTCTCTTCCACTCTCGGTAACTCCTTGCAACTTAGTGGCATTATCACCTTGTTTGGGGAGAAATTATTAAAAAATGAAAATTGTATGTATATAAGCAATCCTATCATAGAGCAAAAACTTAGATAAGTATAAATTCTTAATTTGTTAACAATGCAGGTAGTAAAAAAAAAAATGCAGATGATGGCCTGAAAACTTGTAAAGTTCAGATAACCTGACCACTTTCACCCTCTGAAATGAAGCAGTCATTATACTGGCTTCTGTATGAAAGTACAGAGTTATGGAGAGCAGGTGGCCAGGGTGGGGGGATCTGTACTCGTCAGGAGGTCAGAGTTTAAAGGGTTAATAATATATGCAATGAATTTAGCTCCCTTAGACACAGCATATATATTCCATCAGATGACATCCAATGGAAATAATTTTACTGAATTACATTTTAAGCATATATCTATTATTATTATTATATAATAAGTTAACCTAATTGAGCACAAGGGTGCATTAGTGACAGATTGCGTCATTTGTTTTTTTAAGTTGGGTGTCTAAAGAAAGCAATGATGAAGTCTTAAAGTAGTTGCAGACAAGGAGAAGGCTTGTACTTAGCATCAGAAAGAGGCAGCTGAAGTTTCTGGAATACATAATAAGAAAGGAGGGCCTGGAGAATCTGATACTCGCAGGCCAAATAGAGGAAAAGAAAGACAAGGAAAAGCAGCACGTGTCATACCTCACAAACTTGAGCAAATGGATGACAGAACCTGATCTAGTGGAGGAAGCAAGGTGAAGGAACTTGCTGACAGCTGCAAGTGATAGAGGGAGATGGAGAATTATGATCACCTACGACCTGAATGAACATGTCACATGAAAAGAAAAATGTCTAATGAAGTGAGTGTATTGACATAAAGAGAAAACAAAATTTGAATTCTCATTACTAAACTTTTTATTCACCCAACTACTTCCGTTATCCTCTGCAAGTCATAGTGTGATCTTTGGTCATTACATTCTCCTCTTACAATATGTGAGAGACTGTCTAAATCATCTTTGGGCCAAATGTTTACATATCCATTTGACTATAGTTCTCATTTCCACTTTTACAAAACCAGTTGTGAGGACACATGCTTCCCTACCTGGTGGTCAGAAGTTAACCAGGGTTAGCCTCCAAGTACAACTGGTTTCTTTGATGGTCTTGTCTAAGTTGTATTTAATATATTTTCTGGCATGATACTACAGGAGTGTGTGTTTTGTTTTTTGTTTTGTTTTTTTTTTTTTGTTTTTTTTTTAGTGGGTATTCCCCTTTTCTTAGCTAAAGCTTTTAAAGGTAGCATATTTTCCAGTTTACAAGATGCACTTTTTTCCTTAAAAAAAAACAAAAAAAAAACTGAAAAATACATGTGCATCTTCCAAGATGAATGTAAGGCAACACCCAGGCTCAAGTAAGCTTGGATGATCACCTAATTGGCTTTGTCTGATAGGGACGTGGATTTGTATGTTGAGTCATTACACTATAATGTTAGCGATCTAATTTAGCCTTTTATATGATGTAACTTCAGTAAGGCTATAAACCTTCTTGGAGCCAAGCCACAATCTTAAACATGCTTTGTTGACTAGAAGCAGTGGGAGCTTTTCTGTTCTTTACCAGTATGTCATTGCTCTACAAACAAAATCAGATGAGTAATTAATATAAACAATAGGTGGCACCAGTATGTGGGGGGATGCATGGTGAATGTGTTGTTGTATGAGAATAATTTTTTTTTTTTTTTTTTTTTTCTTAGAAATTTCTTTCCAAGATTAGGGTGCATCTTCCAAGCTGGAAAATATGGTAAATCCTTGAACAACATTCAAACAGACACGTGTTCAGATGGATTCAGAATAACAGGTGATGTTAATGTCAGCTGCTGCTATTAATCATAGTAGTTGTAAAAATCAAATTTGGAGAAAAGAGATAAGGGCAAATCATGCAAAACAGTATACAACCAGTATGTAAGATAGAAAATACATAGAAAACAATTTTTAACAAACAAATAATAAGTAAGAAATATACTCATGTAGTTGGCATATAAAGTGTCCCTACCTGTAATGTAAAAGTGTATGAGCCATTTTTTATGACCGTCCTGTTTGAGAGAGAGCTTAATTTTGGGAGACATTAACACATGCATATATCTATGACGATGACCCAAGAGAAGAGCCAGTGTTTAAAGGAGAAAAAAAAAGATGAAGAAAGAACTTGTTGCTCCTTTTTATACACTCTTGCAATTCTCATTGGCTCTGTGGGAGCCTATATACAATCTATTTTAGGCTACAGAAATAAGAGTGACATTTCAATTTCTGCTAAACTCCACAGCTTATTTCATATTGCATTTTATATAACACCAGAAGTGATCACCGTTACATCCAGATTTTCCCCCTTAGCAGTGGGACAGCTTGGAATGTCTAGATAAAGACCTCCCTGCAAGTGGACAATATCTGGGTCCTTGCAAGATGTCTTATGCCAATAAAAGCAATGAGAAAACCAGCAGTTGGTAAGACACGATATCTTGTGAAGTTGGTCCCATGTGCATTTTGTTCCTAAAGTTGCTGTAGTTTCCAAGGCAGTGTTATTTTTGTTACTCCTGTCTCTTTTCCCGATGTCTATTGCTTCTGTAATTTCTGAGAGAGCAATCATTTAGGGGTTTCTCCCAGCCTCAACATACTCTTGTTGTACAATGGATGGAACGGGGATGAGTGGCTTAGCAAAGGGTTAAACATTGCTCAGAGCTACAAGCAATGTAGAAGGTTGTAGAAAGTTATGATCCCTCATGTCCTGAGGAAACACAACACATTGAATAAATCTGGAATGAGACAATAAGTGTGATATATCCAATAAGGATCAAACTCCCTATAATTACCAAGCTACATTGTTGATCACTGCACCATGTTGGTATTTGTATCTGATATTTTTTTTAAAGTAAGGATACAGAAGGCACTTATCTCCCTTTGGTTGAGATGTCACATGCTAAATCGGACTCCCCAGCATCTTACAAGCACATGGCGCTATTCCCCTTTGGGAATATATCTTTCCCATGTATAGAAAGAAACTCCAGCTCACAGTCCTCAATTTGGGTAAACCCAAGACTTACTGTTCCCTGTTCATGGAATATATCCTCACCTGGAAAGTACATGAATCTGGCCAGTTTGAATCTGGAGTCCTAAACATGGCTTCTCCAGATACAGGAGTGTCTCCATGTTATGTGAGAGATCCTTCCTTTTTGTTTTCTTACACACTGCTTTGCTATGTAGATATGTGATATATTATTCTCCACATGGAACATGTGTGTATATATGGTTTTGTGTATGTCTTAATAGTATAAAAGTCTCTCCAAGAACAAAGCATGGTTGTCATTCCTTTTTCTTTCAGCCATTCCATTCTGTAGGTAAAATAAGCTGTTATTATATCACAGCTATGATAATGCCCATAACTGGGGAAATAGAAATGGGAGAATAAATTGAACTACCATAACTCTCTCCTATTACATGAATATCAAAATGGATTTCTAACAGTGCTGGCATATATAGAATTTTTAGAGAAAATTTAAAATGAGACTGCAGTCACAGGAGAATAATACAAATGTAATAATTAAATGCTTTATCTTTATCAAGAGATTATCTCTAAGCCAAAAATCACTCACATAAGCAATCAGATATAGATCTCCACTTTGTTATAGAATGCAAGAATGAATTTGCTATTAGAAATCTTGTTTCAGCATACCATAGTTATAACAAGTGAAAAACTCCACTTACAAGCACTGTAAGTCACCACAAAATATTTTAATTCTATTATGTACCAGCTTAATGACAAATGTCTGATCAGAGAATGCATCCAATAAGAGCTTCAAGCCCACTAACTTTTGATTATGAGAATTTCATCCATCTTAATTCATTAGCATGCTAAACAGAAAGTACATATCAAGTCTGTTTCCAGTTCCCCAGACTGGGAAGCTGAGGAGTCAAAAGAGCTGACGCCAGGTTGAATGAAGCCGATAACTTAGTGAAATGGATTACATTTGTTGTTTTTCTTTGCGGAAAGGCATCCTGGGTAGGATGATAAACTACATCCGGCTGCAAGGACTCTGGGAGGTTTTGAAGAGCATGGAACCACCCCTTAATTGCTGTTTTTCTCTGGTCCACCCAGACCCAGGGTGGTAGCATCTGTTAAGGTTCCAGTTATGGGCAAATAGCTAACCTCCAAACTGGAATCAAGCTCAATGAAAGTATAAAAATACATTTTTATAGCAAAAATTACCAGCAATACATTTTCATAGTAAAAAAAAATAACCAGCAATTTTTTTTTTTTTTTACAAATAGAAAAATTACAAGAAATACATGAAAAAAAAAAAAAAAATAGCCATCAATACATTTTTTTCAAAAAATAGAAAAATTACAAGCAATACATGAAAAAGAAAATTCCATCAATACATTTTTGTGAAATAAATTATTAACCCACCCAAGAAAATTAAATTTTGGAAATTAAATAAACCATAATGAGTTGATCTGCCATTAAACAAACTTTTCACAAAGAAGTAAAAATGAATCCAGTCCATTGAATGACTACTTTTATGTATTATAATTTATAATGCATGCATAATATAAAGACTGAACTACATAGGAAAATCTTCTCTCATATTATTTATTGCTTCGGTTTCTTTAATTTAAATGTCACCATTATTTTGCTTATTAACAAACATTACTGATTTTGTCTGCACATAGTTGTTTGGTATTTTGTGATTTAGGCTGGTGATAAACGTTCTGATACACTTAGGGTGTTGAAATTTGCATCTTTTGGGAATCGTAATATCCTGCTTTCATCCTAATAATTACCAGCAGCAGCTGTTTCAAGTTCACTACTTAAAAAAAAATACCTTCTCTGATGTTCATGACAATGCTATTCTCAGGCATGTCTTAGCAGCTGATGACTATATCTTACCTTTCAATCTCTTACATTTTTTGCCAGTCAAGCAACCATTTTTTTCCATCTGTTAGTTTTCTTCATAAGTATCTCCATTTTTATCAGCCAGTCATTTCTGTGATATCTTGTCTTTATTTGGTCTTTGATCAATGGTGACCTTTTTGCCATTGTGAGTTTCTAATTTTATTTCAAGGCAATTTTGTTAATTTCCATGTTTCACACTTGTACATCAGAACTGGCATTGTATATTCATTTTACACTTTACATTTTAAGTATGTTAGCAAAGTGCTTATTTTCCTTATCTGCTATGCTTTCTAATTGTTATAGTGGAACACGCCTATTCTATAGTTATTAGACTCTCCCACCTATAAGTAGGAGTAGTAATAGTAACGAGTGGCTGAGTGGGTCGGTCAGTCAGTCGATGCCAGATGACTGTTAGTCGGATAGTAAAGTATCAGCAACCACAACTAGATTTACTCTGCATCATACCTATTATATGAAGTTCCCAACGTTTTGTACGTCGAACCTATTTTAGGATCAACTTAATACAAATACAAGCCTCCACGGTGAAATCACTCCACAACACTAATCTATCACTATACATAGGTTTATTTTGTTTTCATGGTCCTTCTTTAATGTTATCTCCACTTTCTGAAGTAGTTGTATAGTTGGACTTTTTCCAGTCTTAATTCTCTATCATTAGTCTTTTTTTATTTATTGGTGGCCATGTTGAGTGTTGCTGTTAGATTGGGTGTGGACAAAAACCAAACTGAATACATGTATACAGACAATTATAACTTTCTTTTGTAAGGTTATTGCTATAACATGCACTCGTACTTGGTAAAGCATTCTCTATACATAATGCTTAGGCTATTTCTGTAATGCCTGTATAGTTAGCATGAAGACTACTACTAACTTCATACCATGAAACCCTTTATAATATCGGACAAGTTTAGACAGTCACCATGGGTGTATTCTTTATTCCTCAACACAATGTCAAGGTAAAATAATGATTACCAAACTAAGAAACAAATAATAACAATTGTGGGTTTGATCCTTACTATGTTTCTCACATTTCAGGCTGAGTGCTTAATACCATACTAGTTGAAAGAGATGTCAAATTTTATGGCAAATATAATTATTTGGCAAACCTGTGGTTGCACTTTGTCTGCAACAAATTCTATCATTTGACCATAAATAATGTAGAGCTTCATGTCCAGAAGGCTGTGTTTATAAGGATTTTTATAAAATCAAGGTAATGTAATACTATATTGAATAATGTTAACAGAAAACAGAAAGCTGGTGAGACAATTAAGCCAGGAGAGTTACTAACATTACTAAGGCATATTTTAAAAATAGTTGAGAAGAAAAAGTATACAAGAAATATATTGTCATCTATTACATGAGAAATAATGACTATTATATTTCAGACCAGCATGTTAATCTTTTTTGTTATAATCACAATGTTTTGACCATTTTACTCTCCACTTTCGTTTGTCATCCAAAAAACTCATGACCTAATAAATTAAAGTGTTGATTAAAACCCGTCTATTTCAATAGTTCAATACATAGGTTAATAGAAAAAAGACAGCCAGTTGGAATAACATCATTAAGAGACATTTTAAAAATAGTTATTGATGGAGAAAAAAAAATATACAAGAAAATTGAGGAATTATGACTATTACATTCTTTATATTTTGACCCAGCTCATCTCTCTTATCTTCACAAAGTTTTGGTTGTTTTACCTTTCAACTTCTTCAGGTGTCCAAAAGACTCATGACTGAGTGTAGTGTTTGTGAGGTCAATACATAAGTCTGGTAGTGCCGAAAAGTACCAGACATTGGTTCAGTGGAATAAACAAACAAGCAACATAAAAGGGGAATAAAACTGGTAATTATTATCTGATATGAGTTCTCTCCCCTAATCATTGAAAGCAACCAAGATGGAATAAAGTGTTCTGTTTTAAAATACAGAAGTTTACAGGGTACAACAGACACACAAAGAATCCTGGAAAGTGCAACAACCAAAATGGACATGTTGGTCCAAATAAGAAAGCATATAATAACCCAAGAAAACCTTTTCCATATTCATCATTAAATTTATTTGTATTCAAAGTTGTAAATCCAAAAGGACATCAGAATAGTGAAAGATGCTTTCCAAAAGCTAAATAAAGCATTTTTTTCAGAAACAATGTTGAACTACTACGTTATACCAATTTGTTTGTATAGCAGTGAATGTTATTTATTTCCTCACAAATAAAAAGTAGGCACTGTCAATGTAGTTCTACTGAAGAACATTGAGAACACTATGAATGCAACACTTTAGCAACAACAATGCTTAAGGAAAATGGGAACGAAAATTGAACTTGCATTTAAGATAAAAAGAAGACAGTTGGAATTTCTGGAACACCATAATTAGGATAGAAGATTTGAGTAAGACCTTCCATTAGGACTGCTGCTTTGTGGATCAGATTCCTGACAGGATGATTTTCCCAATCAATACTTCTTCAAGTCTAAGGTGAACTGTTATTTTTCCTGTGAAGCCCTATGAACTTCACTTCTTTCCTTTTTATTATGCTCATAAAAACCACACAGTAACCCTCTGCCTTGAGTGGCTCTTGGACCTTGTACTGGATGAGCAGTGGTATAAAAAATGAACCTGACACATAGGACATATTGAAGGCAAGAGAAGCAGAGAAAACTAATGAGTAATCTATTTAAAACAATTGTGTAAATGGATAACAGAATGCAGAATGGAAAGCATAAGAAGAGAATAATTATTGATTTGAGCTACAAAGGATAAGAAGTTGTGGAGAGATATGATCACCTGAATTATGATGTAATGCTTTGATAAGCTGTCAGAGCACTCTCATGATTTTATTATGTATAAAGTTAATATCAATGCACTGTCATGACACATTAGGAACAAGGAATTGAAGAAAGTGCAATGACAGTTTTATATTTTTTCCTGCAAAATTACCAGAATATTTCCAATCTGTAATTTCCATTGACTAGAAACCAGCTTCTGACAACATTTGTTGTTGATTGTCAAAGCAGCGTCCATGCATCAAAGCTAAAATTCTAAGTTTCCTTTTGTATCAGCCGAATATAAAAGGGATATCAGTGTAATGACTTGAAGACATTAGTACCACATATTCCAATGTGTTTCTTCATAATCCGTTTGAAGAAATACCAGGAAAAGAACGAGATGTAGGTAGTTTGTGCTTTCTTTCATTGCAAAAGCTTCGAACATGTTCATCTATTCAGTTGCACTGACATGTAATGGTTATGTAACAAGAATATTGCTAGCAAATGTCTTTGAAGAGTTGTCAGGATTTCAGTCAAAAGACCTTCAGGAAGAAAAACGCGCACAACAAACCAACAATAGATTTTTCTTTTTTTTGTTTACAAGTTTTCGTTTATACATTCCATATCTATCATATATATATATATATATATATATATATATATATATATATATATATATATATATATATATATATATATATGTGTGTTTGTGTGTATTTGTTCTTATCGACCTCAGTTTTTCCTATCAATACTCATAAATTTCTCGGTCTGTTCCTATCTGTCTGCATATATCTATCAGCCTGTTCTTATCTATCTTATCAAGCACTGCAATAATGATGGAAGAAATGTGTGGACTGCAACGGAGAATATGTTGAAAAGTAAAGGACATTTGGTCACATTTTATGAAAGTATCTTAGTGAGTCTATGAACTTTTCAGCTGGCCCTCATATTTCTCTCTCTCTCTATCTTTGTCTATTTTTGTCTACCTGCTCAATGCTTACAGTACATCAGATTTTTTCAATTGGTATTAGTGAACCGATCTTAGTAAAATTGAAAAAAAAATGAGCACAGTCTAGTAAATGACTAGACAAAGCTTAAATATCTTTGGGTCTGCATTGTGGCTAAGGCAGTTAGTTATTTTACAAAGATTATTTTTTGAATGCAGGTAAAAAAACCAGGTTTTTTCATGAATTTCTGATGCAGATAGTCTTTGCCTACTGAGAAGATTAACTCCCCTACATTCTGCCCAATTACTGTGCGAACTGAATAAATATTTAACAGTGTTATTATTAAGGGTTTTCTTTATAGATACATGAAACGGAAATGTAATATATATTTTTATTATGTATCTTTGTATCTATCAGCTCATTTGCACTATCCTGTGTGTGCATCTGCTCATTTGCACCAGACTGCATATGCATGTTCATTTATGCCTGTCTTAGTTCCTGTTTATTTTTTGCTATTATGTGTTACCAATTTCTGTTCATACACATCTCTCTAAAGTTCTATTTATCTATCAAGCTTGCTAGAGATCTAAATAATTTTTTCAATAGTTTTACTTTTTAGCTTGACATATGAATAAATTGCAAGGTTGAAGTTGGTGTATACAAGATTCCATGGATATGGGATATGTAGGTAGATAGCTAGTTTGATATGAACAAACTTAGATAGATTGAGTTGACTAGCATCATCCTCATGAAGGACAGTCTCAGAGAAACTTTTGGTGCCATTCCTTGTCTATTATTCCTGATTTACTGTTAGCAGAAAAGATATGGTCATGGACAATGTGTGTAAATTATTGTGCACATGTATTCATGATGGAGTAATGGATAGCTACTCAGATTGAGGAATCGGAGAGCCAAGTTCAAATTCCATTTGTGTCCATTACATTCATTTACGTGATAATACCATTGGAAAAAGTATGAATCCTCTTCTTCTCTGCCCAGGTATGGGTAGATAGCAGGATAAACTGGATTTTATAGCCTTGGGTGATAACCAATCTAGAAGAAAAAATATGAGTCACAGGATAAATAAAAAAAAAAAAAAAAATTCACATCACTAGTGTTCTGTTCCCATGATTAATAATGAGTTTTCAGTTGACACATGGACACAAGAATATGGCACTGAGTCAGATTCAAATTCGTGTCTCTATAGTAATGATCTGTGAAACTAGCTTGCTAATTATTACTCAATGATGAGGCACTCTGATTACCTTTATGCTTGTGTCAATATCAGAAAGGAAATCAATCCACTACCTTATTATGTAAAGGTGTCAAAGAGGCACTGACTGTATCTGCTACTCTTTCTGGTTTCATTTTGTATTGTCCATGTGTTGGATAGGATTTTGTATTATGAGTGCTAATATCTTTAAAATGGGCTGTTTTTATCTTTACTTTAAATACTATAGTTGAGCCAAGACAAGGTTCAAGATAGAAGGTTAAGTTATTGTCAGAGATTGTAAACAGAGGAAGTAAGAAATGTTTTATGAGGATATGCAGGATAATGGTTGACCCTAGCCTTGAAGAGGTTAAGATTGTAGTGATCAAGGAAGCATACACAGGTGTCTGTTTTACAAACCAATAGTCTTAGTGAAACTTGCTTCTTATGAAGGAAATGGTGATGATTCAAACTTGAGTATTTGACAAGTCCTAGCTGTGAAGATCTGAACTGGTACAACTAAGAAATGCCCTCTAGATAGAAATAGAGGAACACCATTTCATTTGTGGGAAAGAGGTTGCAGGGTGGAAAATAATCACCCACATGGTCACATATATGCTTATGAACTCTGGCATTGCTGGACAGGTGTTTGCACTATGATCTACTAATTTATGAATAGTGATGTTCTTAGAGGATCTTAGTACTAATAAAACTATAAAAGCAAAAATATTACGACTGAGGGTGGAGATACCATAAACTATATAGAGAATACAGGAAAAGTATAAAAGGGATGAAACAAGAAATATTACCGAACTACTGGATGGTTAGATGAAGGCTAATCTGCCACTGTTATGCTACTTCCTGCCAATTCTCTTTGGCTGAAGACAAAGGTGAATAACTGAATGGCATGTGAGTGACGTTAATCTCAAATTTGTCATATCAAAGACATTGCCACACTTAGTGAACAACAGGTGCTATGGTTGAGATAAACAGAAGGTTTTAATTATAGCATGAATCATATACAAAAGGGTTTACTGGAAATAGGTTTTCAGGTCCACGCTGAGAAGAGTTGAACCTTGTTAAAATACAGTGTTCATCTTGTAACTGAACCTGATTACTAAAGAGATAAAAAAAAAAAAAATAGCAAGAAGGAATATATAAGAAAAAAAAAAAAGAAAATGTAAAAATATATCTTTTAACTTAACACCAATGATATGATTGCTATCACTGGAGATAAACTAATTAATGCCCACCAAAAAATCCATTACCAATTATAAAAATTAAAATCAAAATTGTGGTGAACAGCCCCATAGAAGCAAGTGAGCCAGAGTGGCTTGCATCTGGTGTATAGGAAAATAAGTGTCTTACCTTAACATGCAGCACATGACATCAGCAAGTTTGCTTCATGAAAATGGCATTACTCTCCTGTTCAGCCGTTCTAGCAGTATGTGCAATGATGAGGGTTTTTTGTACAGTTTCGCATGCTTCCACCAATAGCAAGTCGTGTGCTGATTGGTCGAACTGGAGGAGGAAATTTGCCTGTGTAACCAAGAATAACAGCGAAGAATGCTGATTGGATGGGGAACTGCAGTGTTGGCCTGATAAGAGTGCTGGAGCCATGAAAAAGGGGATAGAAACGTTGGCTATACGTAGTGACGTGTGAAGAAAGTGTGGACAGTGAATTGAACCAGCAATATCGTGATTTGTACAAGTGACATTGCAGCAATACAGACTTATTTAAGCTACAAAAATCCAAGATTATAGGTTCCTAAAATATTCAGTAGTATGTTTATAAAAAATCCAGTATGGATTAGAGGTTTATAATAACAAATCAGTATTAGAGTTTGTGGGATTACCTGCTCTTGGTTTGCCAAGTACTCTTAGGTAGTGCTGTTAAACAGCTACAAAAAAAAGACACTTCTGTTTCTTCCACTTTTTTTTTCTTCCTTCCTTCCTTTCAGGATGTGGTAATAGCAACAGCAGTATGAGACTTGTTCTTGACTTGGGGGTATCTTTCCCTGGGTAACTGACTTCTTTATCATACACACAATTACTAAGAGCTAGATTTCAATGTCTTTCTTCAGATTTTGTTTTTTTTTTCATGCATACAATCATATTTTACTTTTTGTTAATCATTTATAAAACACTTAAAAATATCGCCTTGTTGAAATTTAGTCCATTTTCTTTCACAGCTACAAATAATGACAACCTGTTGTTTACATGCATAAAATGTTGTTTGGCCTCTGCTTTTAGTCCACAGAGAAGATACACAAGACTTTCGAATATGTGCCATTATAGATTTATTTTTAAATATACAATATCATGCGTTTCTATCTATAATTTGCTAATGCCTATCATCCAAAAAATGTGACTATTTATCAATAATAGCTGAAGTTATAGTCATACTTCTAAAATTATCAACTATTCCACAGGTATATAACCAGTTTTTAATATTGTATTTGTAAATAATCTGGTACCATGCCCAGTTCTACATTATATTTTATTTGTATTTATATTCCTTTCATCTCTTTCAGGTTCTTTCTATATTATAGTTGAATGGTCATATCTCCTGATTGGCATATTGTTGCTTTCACTACCTAAAACAAATGTGTCTTATCTCATCATGGATTGGATGTTCCTTCAGGATTTCAAAATCAAGAAGTCTATTAATTTCATGTCTTTGAAGACGGCTCAAAGTAAGTGTTGATCACAATTTTTTTCATTAATTCTATGCTAATAATATCAGGTGATTTTTAATAAGAATCCAGTCAATAAGTCTCATCCTCTTCCAGCACTCTCTTTAGGATTCTTAAAGATTTCAGTATTGATTTTGAATTGTTTTAGTTCTCCCACAGGTTTCAAAGTTTACCACCTATCATTTTTCTTGCTTTTCTTTCTTTCCTTGCTTTCTTCCTTGCTGTCTAACTCATCCGGTTAATTTCATTCGCTTTCATGAAAATGGGTATAATTATCAAGATATACCACAATTTTATTCTTAAACCTGCCTTAGAAGATACAGATATGTATGCCATGAAGAATTATGTAAAGTTTAAAAAAAAAAAAGTCAATGATAATGGTTTGTAATTATTTAAAATACTAGAATTTTCTTCTCAACCCTGTGATGATTGATTCAATTCAAGCAGGAAGAGTTACTGGACACAAAGATTTCTTGGGATTTTGCTTTCTGAATAGTTAATGATGATAGTTTTGATTGCTATTAGAGAAACTAAAAAAGCTTTGCCTATTTTGATCAAAGTTTCCATTTTATAATTTGTATTTTCTTGCCTTGCTAACAATAAGAAAAATAATGACTTCTGTGAATTGAAGAAAGAATAATTTTAAGTGCCTCAAGCACATTCAAACATAGAAAACTTTGCAAAAAACATCAATCCTATGTTTAATTACAATCTAAAAATTTACTGCTCATAATATTTCACCATTTAAATTGTTTATAAAAATTAAAATGTGGATAAGTGAACAACTAAATGGAAAAACTTCTAAATGACACATGCCATTCAGAGAAAACATTTCTTCAGACTAATGTTATATTGATTGAATTAGCCTGATATATGAAATTAAGTCATCATAAATGATTTTAATTTCAAATGAATTTATTATTTCATATATAATGCAAAATGGAAAGCTTACAAAATTCATAAAAAGAATAAAAGAAAATAACACAATTTGGTAAAACTAGATATATAATACTAACTACCAACACTATAATTGCAAAGAATTTCTCTTGATATGAAATTTTCTCAACTACTTTAAAATACTGACTCCATTAATAAAATTATTATTAGTCTGAAAAAAATCCTAAGGATCTGTAACATTATATAAACATGAAATGGATCTTTTACAACATGATAAACTCAACACATTAGTGATTTTTTGTAATAGGTCTGATCATAACTTTAACTTAGAGAACACAGCTTAGATTAAAAGAGAAAATAATTTATGACAGCAAAAATACAATGGAAATACAGTATTTTTGTGAAATCCTCTACAGGAAATACAGATAAACAATCATACAACATATCTACTTGCCTCATAGAAATATTTCCTCCTTTTATCCTCTTTTTGTCCATTTCCCTCTTTTTGTCTTATTTTCTCTTTTTTCGCTTGTCATTTTTTCCGTTTTTTTCTATTCGTCCTTTTTTATTTTTTGTCCGTTTTCCCTTTTTTCTCTTTTTTTTTCTGTTGTGTCCATTTTTCTCTTTTTTTTTTTTTCTCTTGTGTCCATTTTTCCCTTTTTTTTTTTCGCTCTTGTCCATTTTTCCCTTTTTTTTTTTTTACTCGTGTCCATTTTTCCATTTTTTTTTCACTTGTGTCCTTTTTTCATTTTTTTTTCACTTGTGTCCATTTTTCCACTTTTTTTTCACTTGTGTCCATTTTTCCTCTTTTTTTTCACTTGTGTCCATTTTTCCTCTTTTTTTTCACTTGTGTCCATTTTTCCTCTTTTTTTTCACTTGTGTCCATTTTTCCTTTTTTTTTCACTTGTGTCCATTTTTCCTCTTTTTTTTTCACTTGTGTCCATTTTTCCTTTTTTTTCACTTGTGTCCATTTTTCCTCTTTTTTTTTTCACTTGTGTCCATTTTTCCTTTTTTTTTCACTTGTGTCCATTTTCCTTTTTTTTTTCACTTGTGTCCATTTTCCTCTTTTTTTTTTCACTTGTGTCCATTTTTCCTCTTTTTTTTCACTTGTGTCCATTTTTCCTCTTTTTTTTGTGTCCATTTTTTCCCTTTTTTTTTCACTTGTGTCCATTTTTCCCTTTTTTTTCACTTGTCCATTTTTCCCTTTTTTTTCACTTGTGTCCATTTTTCCCTTTTTTTTTTTCACTTGTGTCCATTTTTCCCTTTTTTTTCACTTGTGTCCATTTTTCCCCTTTTTTTTTTCACTTGTGTCCATTTTTCCCTTTTTTTTTTCACTTGTGTCCATTTTTCCCCTTTTTTTTTTCCTTTGTTTTTTCCCCTTTTTTTTTTTCACTTGTGTCCATTGTTTTTTTTTTCACTTGTTTCCATTGTTCCCTTTTTTTTTTCACTTGTTTCCATTGTTCCCTTTTTTTTTTCACTTGTGGCCATTTTTCACTTTTTTTTTTCACTTGTGGCCATTTTTCACTTTTTTTTTTTTTTTTTTTTTTTTTTTTTACTTGCGTCCATTTTTCCCTTTATTTTTCACTTGTGTCCATTGTTCCCTTTTTTTTTTTTTCACTTGTGTCCATTGTTCCCTTTTTTTTTTCACTTGTGTCCATTGTTCCTTTTTTTTTTTTTTTGTCCATTGTTCCCTTTTTTTTTTCACTTGTGTCCATTTTTTTTTTTTTTCACTTGTGGCCATTTTTCACTTTTTTTTTCACTTGTGGCCATTTTTCACTTTTTTTTTCACTTGTGGCCATTTTTCACTTTTTTTTTCACTTGTGGCCATTTTTCACTTTTTTTTTTTTTGGCCATTTTTCATTTTTTTTTTTTCACTTTTTCATTTTTTTTTTTTTTCTTTTATTTCACCTTTTTTTTCCACCATTTTTCCTCCCTTTTTCCTTTTCCTCCTTTTTGTTCTTTTTTCCCCACTTTTGTCTGATATTCATATCTTATATCTTATCATTAAGACTAAAATTTATAAATGCAGATTTTGATAGAAATTTGTTGAATTTATATACAAAGTCCACAAAAATATTTTTTACTTCATCTAGAAAACATTCTGAAAGTACTGGTTTAATCCTCTGTGAAGTATTTTATATTTTCCAATTTTTCCCCTTGTAGTCTGCTTTTTTGTTGTTGTTTAGCCTAGCTGGAACTAGTTTCCTTGACTTTCAAAGAGCCAACAAATCTTATTACTTTAAGGCAGTTTTTGGGTTGTGTTGATTTAATTTCTTAGCCTGTTTATATACTAGTCGATGATTCTATTCCAATCATGTTTATAGTCAAAGTTAATTTTCTACATTCATTTATACTATAATTTTCATCTATACACACATAGACAGCATTTGGTCTTAATGTGTGTCTTGTTAATTTTTACTTGATTTTTGTTTGTTCAGATTTCTTTTTTGTATTACTGTTCATCCAGTAAAAGTTTAGGCTCCACTGAAGGTATAAGATTATTTAATAGACATGTTGTAAGCTGCTTATGGGGAGGGATTAAGCGTTTCATATTATGAGGATATGTAGTATAGATAATGGTTGGCTTGAAGTAGTTTTTAGTGATCAGGGAAATATCTTTGGACCGGTGGAATTAAGGAATGTAGTTCAACCAAACATGTGCCAATAAAATAGTAATTGTGAGAAACTAGTAACCTTTATGAGAAAGGGGTTAAAGGGTGGAAAACAATTCCTCACAGCTGACCAAGCATTTTGAACTGTCAAGGTTGGAAATTGAGGATTGTGTAATAATAGTATAATCTGACTCTTGTAGAGATAGAGCACATCAAAAGGAGTTGCATACTTTCTAGAGTTTGAACCATCTTTAGCAATGGATTGTATATACAATATGTTCAACTTGAGTTCATGTTTGAGTCCTAATAGACATTCCAATCAAGGAGTCTCATTGAGAGTACAACCATTCATCATGACTGAAAAGGGCTCCGGTTTGCTCTAAGAGAGTGAAACTTTAATAGCTTGGGTTTGAGGTCCTCACCCATTGAGTTGTAACTACATCCATCATCAAAGCATCTGATTGAGAGATTGGATTTTTTGAGGAGCATGGAATCACTTATTTGCTGCTGTTCACAGGTCAACCCTGACTCAGGGTGGTAGCACCTTTTAGGGTCCCAGCTATGGACAAATAGTGAATCCCACAAACATAAACAAGACACTATGAAAGTAAAAAATTACACCTTTATAGTAAAAGTAACAGCAATACATTTTTATATTTAAAAAAATTACCAACAATGCCTATTTATAGTAAAATTACCAACAATACATTTCATCTGGAGTTGAAGACATATAATTGCATTCAAAATATTTAGATTTCAACATTAAATATCCCATAGATGCTGATATACCATTGAATAAAATCAAATAAACAAGCAAAATAAGAACTTTTATGACATTAATCCATATAGTAAACAACAATTTTTTAAATGAAACAATATTTCAAAATATAACTTCAACAAAACTAAAAACACACACATCACCACCTATAGTAATTATGTCCACTCAAACATGTATATGCACAAAATCTGAGTATCATCTACCATGTAGTCAATTGTGAAAGCAGAATAACTTATTGTATTTTTATTACTTCAAATCTCCAAAGAAAATCAAATTTTGGCATTAAATAACCATAAGGAGTTGATATACCAATAAACAAATCAACTATTGAGTTGTGTAAACAAGCTAAGTAAACATCTGCAAGATTCTTGGTGGTTCTATAAATTGTATTGTTTTCATAAGTATTTGCTAGTGATCTGAGAATGTCTCCAAACAGATTGTTAATATACAGTAGAAGAAAGGGTAGAAAAAAAAAGAGAGCTTGCATTGATCTCCTCAGCATCAGAGTACTGGTCATTACCAAGATGAAGGACTTGATAATCGCAAAGACACCACCAGAAATGTAATGGTTGAGGAATTTATGTAACAACTTCCTATGCCAACCTTGTCTTTGAGATATCTGAGACTCTTCTGATGGATTTATTATCAAGTGTTTTATTGATTTCATGCATGACAACTGTTAAGACAGCATCGGTGACCCTAGAGGAGTGAAATCCATGCTGTTTATTGCTCAAGAAGTTTTTACAGTTAAGGTGATATGCAGTCTTGTTGATGGCACCCTCAAAATGTTTGCTGATGACAGTGAGGAGGCTGATGGGAGCAACATTGTGGTGGGAGGGAGTGCTAACCCAGAATCTTGTAAATTGGGCATGCAACTGACACCTTTCACCTTTACGTGGCATTTAAACAATTTTGCCAAGATTAGGGATGGCTCTGGGTTAAGATTCTTAAAAACTACAGGAATTACATGTAGATCAGTAGTCTTTGTAATGTCAAATCTACTTACATGTTTGGAAACTTCCTAAGATTAGGCAGGGATGTTCTGTGAGAGGTGGTGGGTCAGATAGGGGATGGCTCTTGTCATCTACTATGGAGTTAGATCTTTGCCTTATCTGATGTGGATGAGATAATATCAAGACCACTTATAATGGAGGATACTGGAACTTTGCCTCTGTTGAGAATCTTAATTGAAATTTTCAAGAACTCACACAAGCCAAGTTTCTTTTCAATTTTGGCTTGGATGGCTTGTGCATAGCTGCTTTTAGAATTTTCTAAGAGTCTCTTGTACTGATTATGAGCAATTCCTGAAAGCAGTAAGGGTTCTGGTACAACACTCCTTCTGATAGAGATAATAATAATGTTTATGGTGTGCTATGTCTGTTGCACATTTGTAACAGGGCTGGCTATTTGGCCTTTGACTAGTCTGTTATTACTTGCAATTTTGTTTCCTTTTTAAGTGAACCTTATGCTACTAAAATAAGTATAACAACCATTATTTTTTGCTTATTTTATTATTTAGTTTTGTTGTCTTTGACTTTATTTCTTATAATAACAGTTTTTATTGTTTTTGTGGCAATTTATGATTGTCACTAATATTTTATATTTACTTTGTTGAGTCTCACAAGCTCATCAAGCAAACAAATTCTGATATGTTGAGAAGTCTTTTTCCATCCTCTTTTAACTTCACATCAAGTTTATTATGACCATTGAATCCATTAGTCTCAACTTCTTGAAAAGTTAAATTTCTGTTCAACATTTTTGTTAGTTCTATCAAAGTCTAAATATTTCTCAAGTATTTTTTCTCCGTTTTTTTTTTTTTTTTTTTCAATACAATTCAATTCAATTCAATTCATGGTCTGCAGAATCAGCAAAATTTACTGACAGTTTCTTCCTCTTATTTACCACAACGAGTGATCTGCTCTTGTTGACTGGGTGGTCTGTTTGAATTGCAAAATCTTTTGTGATACTGCCCTACATGTATAGACCTTAATTTCTTAGATCTCTGATGAAAAGTTTTCAGTTCTTCTGTCAAGTTTAAAGTTGAGAACACTTTACTCTGGATACCATCTCTGAATTTATACCTTTTGATATCTGTTGTTTGCTTTTGTCTGTAAAATCTTCCTAGTTTTATAGAATGATTCTTTCCTCACTTATTATTTTAAAATATTCTGTTATATTTAAGCTGTATTCTAAGATACTTCAGCTGATCTTTTGAATTCTTGATGACTTCATGACTGATCTTTTTACTTCCTTGTTTGCATACATAAATCCTTCTGTCTATTTTTGGCCTCTTCTGTACATTATGAGCAATTTTCAACTTTACTATCTGTTATACATTACAGTATCATGGCAAAAAGTTTGACTCTTTATACCAATGTTTTCAGTTACTAGTATTTGTACTTTAAGCATTCCCAGTGATAGTACTAGGTAGCTTTCATTTGGGCGGGGCAGGCAAGTGACAGCAGTTTTCCTCAATATATCAGCACTCTGTTTAATATTCTAGATGATTTCTTATAATTGTTTCATTTCAGTTCTGCATGGAATTTTGAGTTCACTTATCAAGATTATTTGAGATTTTTCTGAGCATGCCAATAATGACTGAAAAATGGTCCAAATAAAAGGTTGTTTTTTAATTTTAACATGTAGTCTTCCAAAATAAAGAAAAATGCTCTAGCATATACATTCTCCCTCGCTTACACTAGCAAGATCGGGTATTCTGAAATTCATTGGATGTCTGTTTGAATCTTAGTATCCTCAATAAGTTTAAGTTTTTTGTTCTTTAAGAAAGATGGATGTGCTGGTGGTGTAACAAATATCAGCATGGAAGTAAATTTGGCTAGGAATGTTCAAATTTCTGCCTAACCTTCTGCATTCACTTTCACACAAATAGTGTTGAGAAAGAGACAAATCAGTCTCTTTACTCCCAGATCTTTAGTTGAATAGCAAGGTAGTCTGGATTCTCTAGTTTTAGGTGGCTACCTATCTAAGAGAAGGAAATAATTCTAAATTCTGAACAGTGGAGAAGTCAGTGGGGAAACACCTTCACTATTTTTCCCAAGAATGCATGGCAAATTGCAGATAAATTATAAAAAAAAAGAATCTCTGGAGAGCCAATAATGACATTGTATTTAGCACAACTTCCAGTCATGCCTTTGTTTGCCCTCTTTCTGACTCTATTAACTGCATTCACTTAGTATATGATTGGTGATTCATTCTGTATATCTGCATAGTTTGCATTGACAATTTTGCTATGACCTATTCTTTTGACTTTATTGTTCTTAAAAATTATTCTTGACTGCCATTAACATTTAATTTCTCTTTTCAACTATCCTCTTCCAAGCCATTTGCATATCTCCTTCCCAAATCCTTTTGTTTCCCTTTTCGGTTTTTTCTTTCAGTTTAGAATTTTCTGCATTTTTGATTTGTTCTGTCAGGTTTTCAAAATTTGGAGGCTGTAATTAAGCTTTCATTACTCTGCCTTGTGTAATCCTCAAATCTCTTGATAGCAGAGTCGACTCACTCCTTAATACTGACATGTCAACTTCCTTCTTTATTATTATTATTATTATTATTATTATTATTGCTGTAAATATTTTATAAAGCTTTCATTTACTATATATTTGAAAAACTTTTTTTTTTTTTTTTTTTTTTTTTGACTGACATGTGCAGCACCAAATACTAAGGTCATAAAATAAAATTAATTTCTTCTGACATTTTCTCATTTCCGTTTGTTTCTTAAAACAAATCTGCTGACTTGCAATCTGACTAGAAAACAATTAACTTAGTCTGTGGTAATTCATATTTTAAAATCTGCTGTACAAGCAATGATTACAATCGTGACAGAAGAAAGTTTTCTTTTCTTTTTTGTAACACTCACCTGATATATTATCTGCTACAAAAAATAAGTAAGAGTTAATTCCCTTTTTAAAAAAGATGGTTGCTTTTCTATGTATCACTTTAATCTCTTTTTCATAATCGAGCCAATCCTAATGTTCAAAATTAAACTACAAACGTAAATTTGCAGAAGCCATGTTGAAAATGGAAACAAATATCTACTTGTTTGGAAGATTTTTTTTTTTTTTTTTTTTTACTAATTGTTCAGAGTACCAGGCCTGAGAGCCATTCGTTAGAAGTTTATCAAGTGATGATAATGCACTTAAGATGCAGAGGTAAAAAGTTCAGTTTATGAGGATACATATAAAAGATAATGGTTAACCCAAGATTTGAACAGGTTATTAGTGATAATGGAAGCAACCTCTCAGGAGAATGTTCCATAAAACAGTGGTTCTTGGGAAGAAGCTGTCTGAATAGAACTTCCTTCTTACCAAAAGAATACAAAGTAAATGGTAGAAATTCCCGCACTACTTCGACTGGTGCACTCATAAAAATAGGGAGAAATATTTTTGAAAAAGTTTTTGTACACTAGCATTTTTTTCTTTTCTTCGGCTACAAGACTTGTCTGAATCAAAAAAAAAATATTGAGTTGTTTTAGCAATTTGGTCTTCTTTATTATACTGATACAGTGTCAAATCAATCCCTGAAGTTTACAGAGATATTAAACCTAACTATTTTGTATGTAAAAAGGTTATTTTGATGGGGGGTTACGAAAAGATTTCTTTTAAAAAAGAATAAATGGCTAGATGATTTTTTAAAGAAAACAAAAATTTATATAAATTAATAAAGGTATCTATTCATCTTCATTTAAGAAAAATTCCATACAGAAATTAAAGAAAGAATTCCAAAAAGTTAAAAATGTATTGATATCAATGAAGTTACATTTTCAAACTTGACATTTGTAAATAACATCTAAGTCAAATAATTCTCTGAAAGTCAAGGATCACTTTTTACACTTTATCATTATTATGAACAGCAACTCCCTACTTACTGAAAAAAAAAAAAATGACTGTTTTTCAATTCTGACAAGTGTCACAGTCTAAAGAAAGTCAAAAAATGCTAATGAAGGAAAATTATTTTTTCATAAGTGAACCAATCTATTTAAGCTGAGCTTTGTGCATTTCTATGAATAACTGCACAAGTATAAAAAAAAAAAGATAAATTTCCTCATAGAAATTCATTTTCCCATCTATTAAGAAATTGACGGAAGGCATAAATTTTAATGAACCAACTAAAATTCATTCTCATGTCACTACTACTACAACTGCTACTATTCATTTTTTTAACACTACTACTACTAATAATATTTCCTCATAATAATAAAAATTATGGGAATTGTACCAAATGCAACTATTCTCTGAATGGAAATAGCATTAACAGTCTCTTTATAAGGGAATATTTGTTGACCAAAGACAGAAATAAACATCAAGACAGTGAAACATCAAATGACAAAAAAATGGTTCCTGAGTGAATTCACTCATCTTTCCAGTTAATAAATTAAGCCATAGAAAATAAATAATTAACATTTTTTTCCACTAATAGGTCATGTTCCCATTGACAAAAACATGCTTCACGATATCTTTGAAGAGTATTTTAGCAGTAAGGAGATAGAAAAAGATACATGCAACATTAGTTCACAATGCTTCATTGAACCCCGCAACACTCTTGCACTGTTCCTATTCATTTTTCCCTTGTCTCTTATTACTTACGCATACACTCAAAGAAATTACATTTCTTTTCATCTTAACTAACAACTACACAAAAGGAACTTTAACAATCATACTCAATGAGAAAAATTTAGTTGTAAAGTCAAAAAATAAAAATATTACTTTATAACATCAAATTCTTGATTATATCATTGTTTTATTATGTTCTGTTTGAGTTACATTTGCTATTTTAGTGTTTGTTGCTGTTGAAAATCCTCAGATGATGTGATTTCTGTTATTTGGTACAGATTTGGTTTCTGTTTCTGTAACACCAGTCTACAAGTTTCAAAGAAGCACAGTCCTACTAGTAGCTACTGGCTTTGTTCACTGGAACATATTTTAACCATTGACCAGAGAAGGCAGTTGCATGCTGCTGACAGAATATATATTCCTGAATAAATTTAGCATGACATCCATATGAAAGTCTCAGGGCTATTTAAGAACATGACTGAAACTTTTTAGGTTAATATTTTGGTTTGGTAGCAGATCTTATTCTATGTTTAATTTCCTTGTCTATTCTACTAAATTTGTTATAACTGATCTATACACTGAGGTATGAGAACTGGATTTGGTGTCAAGGCATTATTATAACCTTATTCTATATGTCAACCAAAGAATTTTCCCAAGGAATCAGCAAGCAAATTACACAAGCAAAGCAATATGTATTATAGCAGAACCGACAACCCAGGCTCTCAAGAAAAATATACCAACATTCTATAAACTAATGCTTAGTGAATTGCAACCCTTGAGCACAAAGTTCAGATCATTATTTCAATACTTTACTCAAGCATGTTTCAATAATAATAATCACTGTTCAGAGACAATTTAATGAATACTGCACATTAAGTGACAAACTACTGAAAGCTTTTTTTCTTACTAATTGGTAATTTTTTTATAACAACATCACTTATTAAGAGTCATAACTGGTGAATATTTTTTTGTTTTATGTTCTTGGTTCTTCTCATCAGTCATGGATTTACCTTTTATGCACCATACCTCTTCGGGAAATGTGTGATCATAGTTCTCCATGAATTCCTATTCATTGTAAAACTAAGCAATGTTTGACCACTAATAATCCCTCTATGCTCCTGTTTTGTCATCCATTTGTACTAGCTTGTTAGGTTATTTTCTGCCTCCCCCTGTCATTTGGTTTTTGATATGCTCTGTGAGTGTCATATTCTCCAAGCCCTCTTTCCTCATTGTTCAGCTGTTGTTTTCTCATTGTATGCAAAATGTCCTTTTCATTCTCATTTTTCTTTATTGCTTAAACATTCCATCCATATTGTCCTTTAGTATTCCTCTTTTAATCTCTTGATCTGTAAATAAATTGTCCAGAAATCAGGAGGTTGGATATTGTATAACAGATGAACATTCTTATTTTTGTTTCCAAGGAAATTTTTCCTGTTAATATTCTGCTTAGTTTCTGGAAGGCATGTTTCACTTTTCCAATGCCTCTTCAGATTTCTGTGTCAAATTTTCCATTGTCTGTTATTACATTTCTAAGATAATTAAATTTCTGTTTTTGCATTATTTTAATTCTCCAGTTTTTATTGTGTATCTTGGGCTGTCCTTCTTACTAATGACCATATATTCTAATTTGTTATGATTGATGTTTAGTCCTTCTGCTTGCTTTCCTCTACTAGTTTTCTAGAAGTACATGTAGTTTTCTTTCTATGTTGTCTGTCATCAATACTATTTCTGTTAATAACATTATTATCAATGTGGAAATCCATTCTGATTTTATCCTCAAAAATTGATTTATGGGTACAGAGAAAAATGAAACTAAAAAGAGGGCCAAAGAAAACAGCATAGAACAAAAAAATAATGTGAATATTCTGAGTAATGTATGTAGCAGTCATTAACAGAAATAACTTGAACATATTGACAATAATCTGGATCTGATGCTTGTGAATAGA
Organism: Acanthosepion pharaonis; assembly: GCA_903632075.3. Taxonomy (NCBI): domain Eukaryota; kingdom Metazoa; phylum Mollusca; class Cephalopoda; order Sepiida; family Sepiidae; genus Acanthosepion; species Acanthosepion pharaonis. The sequence continues at coordinate 261,127 of CAHIKZ030004067.1, forward strand.
TTTTTTTCTTTCCTTTGGTGATGACAGAATCAAGCATTAAGATCAAATTATTAACTTTTTTATAAACTTACTCTTGATTTTATTTTTTTTTGTTAAAAATGGCTATGAGCAAGTGTTGTAGCCTGTTTAAGGGCCAGAAAGAAAGACACTGAAGATGAAGGTAGGTTGAAAAAGTATATTGAAGATATATAGAAAACAGTAGTGTTAGTAATAAGTAGATTAGCACTGCGTCTACTACTCCACACCACTTCATCCGACTCTCATAGTTTGTATTTATGAGAGGAGGAAGAGTTCATTCTACTGTAGGAGGGTTTACCTACAACAGCAAATGAAGACTGAATGTTTTGTAAAAGGCCATACTTCTTTTGACCTTATTGACTGGCACTATCAAATCATAAAAAACTACCAAAGAACAGAAACCACATCAATTGAGGACTACCAACAGAAGCAACAACTAAAATGACTAGCAAATATAACTCGGAGAAAATAATGACATAATCAGATACTGACATTACACACTACAAATAAAATGTTCAGAAAGGAAATTCCCGTCAATACTGCAAATAGCAATAATGGCTACTGGACGTAAGAAAAAGTTTTAAGAATTTCAACCAAAGCAGTACAGGCTACTATTTCAATGAATAGTAGATATTTTCTTGTAGAGAAATGGCTAATATTACCAGTACTACATATTATTACATTCTATATCTTTGTTTTACCTTCTTTTTTTTTCCTTCTTACTTTGTTACTTTTTCCATCTATTTACATATCCATACCAGATTATTATTATTACATGTTTAATACGTTATATTCCTTTGTTGAATGTTCATGTCTGTGGATATTTTTTCAATTTATGAATAAAAGTGCCAGTTCAAGTAAATGTGATTGAGCATTATTCCTGAGAGAAAATAATCCTGCAGTAGAGAAGAATATTTTAAGAATAATAAGCATGCTGTAGGAATTAAATGTCAAGTCAGTGAGTAAATTGACTTCAGTTCAGTGAGTAAATTGACTTCAGTTGTATTTAATACACAAGAATACAGATCTCAAATATTTTAAGAATAATAAGCATGCTGTAGGAATTAAATGTCAAGTCAGTGAGTAAATTGACTTCAGTTCAGTGAGTAAATTGACTTCAGTTGTATTTAATACACAAGAATACAGATCTCAAATATTTTAAGAATAATAAGCATGCTGTAGGAATTAAATGTCAAGTCAGTGAGTAAATTGACTTCAGTTCAGTGAGTAAATTGACTTCAGTTGTATTTTTAATACACAAGAATACAGATCTCAAATATTTTAAGAATAATAAGCATGCTGTAGGAATTAAATGTCAAGTCAGTGAGTAAATTGACTTCAGTTCAGTGAGTAAATTGACTTCAGTTGTATTTAATACACAAGAATACAGATCTCAAATATTTTAAGAATAATAAGCATGCTGTAGGAATTAAATGTCAAGTCAGAATAAATTGACTTCAGTTCAGTGAGTAAATTGACTTCAGTTGTATTTAATACACAAGAATACAGATCTCAAATATTTTAAGAATAATAAGCATGCTGTAGGAATTAAATGTCAAGTCAGTGAGTAAATTGACTTCAGTTGTATTTAATACACAAGAATACAGATCTCAAATATTTTAAGAATAATAAGCATGCTGTAGGAATTAAATGTCAAGTCAGTGAGTAAATTGACTTCAGTTCAGTGAGTAAATTGACTTCAGTTGTATTTAATACACAAGAATACAGATCTCAAATATTTTAAGAATAATAAGCACAGAATTAAATGTCAAGTCAGTGAGTAAATTGACTTCAGTTCAGTGAGTAAATTGACTTCAGTTGTATTTAATACACAAGAATACAGATCTCAAATATTTTAAGAATAATAAGCATGCTGTAGGAATTAAATGTCAAGTCAGTGAGTAAATTGACTTCAGTTCAGTGAGTAAATTGACTTCAGTTGTATTTAATACACAAGAATACAGATCTCAAGGAATTAAATGTCAACAGTGAGTAAATTGATCTTCAGTTCAGTGAGTAAAATATTTTACACAAGAATACAGATCTCAAATATTTTAAGAATAATAAGCATGCTGTAGGAATTAAATGTCAAGTCAGTGAGTAAATTGACTTCAGTTCAGTGAGTAAATTGACTTCAGTTGTATTTAATACACAAGAATACAGATCTCAAATATTTTAAGAATAATAAGCATGCTGTAGGAATTAAATGTCAAAGTGAGTAAATTGACTTCAGTTCAGTGAGTAAATTGACTTCAGTTGTATTTAATCAAGAATACAGATCTCAAATATTTTAAGAATAATAAGCATGCTGTAGGAATTAAATGTCAAGTCAGTGAGTAAATTGACTTCAGTTCAGTAAATTTGATTGTATTTAATACACAAGAATACAGATCTCAAATTTTAAGAATTTTAAGAATTAAATCAAGTCAGTGAGTAAATTGACTTCAGTTCAGTGAGTAAATTGACTTCAGTTGTATTTAATTAATACAGATCTCAAATATTTTTAAGAATAATCAAGCTGTAGGTCAAAGTTAAATTGACTTCAGTTCAGTGAGTAAATTGACTTCAATTTATTTTTAATAACAAGAATACAGTTCAGTTGTGATAAATTGACTTCAGTTGTATTTAATACACAAGAATACAGATCTCAAATATTTTAAGAATAATAAGCATGCTGTAGGAATTAAATGTCAAGTCAGTGAGTAAATTGACTTCAGTTCAGTGAGTAAATTGACTTCAGTTGTATTTAATACACAAGAATACAGATCTCAAATATTTTTAAGAATAATAACATGCTGAGGAATTAAATGTCAAGTCAGTGAGTAAATTGACTTCAGTTTTCAAAATTGACTTCAGAATACACAAGAATACAGATCTCAAATATTTTAAGAATAATAAGCATGCTGTAGGAATTAAATGTCAAGTCAGTGAGTAAATTGACTTCAGTTCAGTGAGTAAATTGACTTCAGTTGTATTTAATACACAAGAATACAGATCTCAAATATTTTAAGAATAATAAGCATGCTGTAGGAATTAAATGTCAAGTCAGTGAGTAAATTGACTTCAGTTCAGTGAGTAAATTGACTTCAGTTGTATTTAATACACAAGAATACAGATCTCAAATATTTTAAGAATAATAAGCATGTTGTAGGAATTAAATGTCAAGTCAGTGAGTAAATTGACTTCAGTTCAGTGAGTAAATTGACTTCAGTTGTATTTAATACACAAGAATACAGATCTCAAATATTTTAAGAATAATAAGCATGCTGTAGGAATTAAATGTCAAGTCAGTGAGTAAATTGACTTCAGTTCAGTGAGTAAATTAGTTGTATTTAATACACAAGAATACAGATCTCAAATATTTTAAGAATAATAAGCATGCTGTAGGAATTAAATGTCATACAGTAAATTGACTTCAGTTCAATAAATTTTCAGTTGTATTTAATAACAAGAATACAGATCTCAAATATTTTAAGAATAATAAGCATGCTGTAGGAATTAAATGTCAAGTCAGTGAGTAAATTGACTTCAGTTCAGTGAGTAAATTGACTTCAGTTGTATTTTCACAAGAATACAGATCTCAAATATTTTAAGAATAATAAGCATGCTGTAGAATTAAATGTCAAGTCAGTGAGTAAATTGACTTCAGTTCAGTGAGTAAACTTTGAAAAAGTTGTATTTAATACACAAGAATACAGATCTCAAAGCATTAGGAATTAAATGTCAAGTCAGTGAGTAAATTGACTTCAGTTCAGTGAGTAAATTGACTTCAGTTGTATTTAATACACAAGAATACAGATCTCAAATATTTTAAGAATAATAAGCATCTGTAGGAATTAAATGTCAAGTCAGTGAGTAAATTGACTTCAGTTCAGTGAGTAAATTGACTTCAGTTGTATTTAATACACAAGAATACAGATCTCAAATATTTTAAGAATAATAAGCATGCTGTAGGAATTAAATGTCAAGTCAGTGAGTAAATTGACTTCAGTTCAGTGAGTAAATTGACTTCAGTTGTATTTAATACACAAGAATACAGATCTCAAATATTTTAAGAATAATAAGCATGCTGTAGGAATTAAATGTCAAGTCAGTGAGTAAATTGACTTCAGTTCAGTGAGTAAATTGACTTCAGTTGTATTTAATACACAAGAATACAGATCTCAAATATTTTAAGAATAATACAGCATGTAGGAATTAAATGTCAAGTCAGTAGTAAATTGACTTCAGTTCAGTGATAAATTGACTTCAGTTGTATTTAATACACAAGAATACAGATCTCAAATATTTTAAGAATAATAAGCATGCTGTAGGAATTAAATGTCAAGTCAGTGAGTAAATTGACTTCAGTTCAGTGAGTAAATTGACTTCAGTTGTATTTAATACACAAGAATACAGATCTCAAATATTTTAAGAATAATAAGCATGCTGTAGGAATTAAATGTCAAGTCAGTGAGTAAATTGACTTCAGTTCAGTGAGTAAATTGACTTCAGTTGTATTTAATACACAAGAATACAGATCTCAAATATTTTAAGAATAATAACAATTGGGAATTAAATGTCAAGTCAGTGAGTAAATTATTTTAATTTAATACACAAGAATACAGATCTCAAATATTTTGTAAGCATGCTGTAGGAATTAAATGTCAAGTCAGTGAGTAAATTGACTTCAGTTCAGTGAGTAAATTGACTTCAGTTGTATTTAATACACAAGAATACAGATCTCAAATATTTTAAGAATAATAAGCATGCTGTAGGAATTAAATGTCAAGTCAGTGAGTAAATTGACTTCAGTTCAGTGAGTAAATTGACTTCAGTTGTATTTAATACACAAGAATACAGATCTCAAATATTTTAAGAATAATAAGCATGCTGTAGGAATTAAATGTCAAATTAAATTGACTTCAGTTCAGTGAGTAGTGAGTTGTATTTAAATACAGATCTCAAATATTTTAAGAATAATAAGCATGCTGTAGGAATTAAATGTCAAGTCAGTGAGTAAATTGACTTCAGTTCAGTGAGTAAATTGACTTCAGTTGTATTTAATACACAAGAATACAGATCTCAAATATTTTAAGAATAATAAATGCTGTAGGAATTAAATGTCAAGTCAGTGAGTAAATTGACTTCAGTTCAGTGAGTAAATTGACTTCAGTTGTATTTAATACACAAGAATACAGATCTCAAATATTTTAAGAATAATAAGCATGCTGTTTTTATGTGGGAATTAAATGTCAAGTCAGTGAGTAAATGGACTTCAGTTCAGTGAGTAAATTGACTTCAGTTGTATTTAATACACAAGAATACAGATCTCAAATATTTTAAGAATAATAAGCATGCTGTAGGAATTAAAAAAAGTAAATTGACTTCAGTTCAGTGAGTAAATTGACTTCAGTTGTATTTAATACACAAGAATACAGATCTCAAATATTTTAAGAATAATCATGCTGTAGGAATTAAATGTCAAGTCAGTGAGTAAATTGACTTCAGTTCAGTGAGTAAATTGACTTCAGTTGTATTTAATACACAAGAATACAGATCTCAAATATTTTATTCTGAATAAAAAAAAGACATTCAAAATACGACCAAAAAAGTAAGGCTCGATGAAGATTCTACTATCTAGAAGCAAAAAAGAAATGTAGCACATGTCAACAAGATGATGCAATATTTTCATGAAATATTCATCCTAATTTTTCATGAGGCAGTATTATTTATTCATGGTTGTATATTTACAATGTTTTTATCCATTAATAATTGGTAAATAAATATTATATATGAAGCTAAATATCCTCCCTAAACTTTTGTCACATAAGGATTTCAACATGGACAAACTATTACTATGTTTAGCCAATGAAAGATTTACTGATTTTAAACTGGGTCATTGTGACTCGATTTATACATAAGTATTTTCAGTAATATCTCACTATATATAGTAAATAGCAAAATAAAATCAGTTAAGAAACCAAATTTAGCTTAAATGACTGAGAAAAACTCATCGCTTTCAGCACCAAGACCTGTTGAAAAAGAGATGATAATTCAAAAATTATTTTCAGAGAAATCTAACATCCCATTCTTTGATATGCTGTTAGTATGTAGTTTATGAAAGCAGTGGTTTTTAAATCTGAGATTCATGACACTTTATATGTGACATGAATCAACCCCATGTTGATAGCTCATTTAGATATGAATATATTATGAACAGAATATTCAACTTAAACATAAATCCAATATGCACATATATATACTGACTTGCTTGGACAGGAGTAAATAGATTTTTGAAATCTGCATGGACTCGATTTAGTCTTATTCAACATCATATATCTAGATAGTAAATTATTTATTTTTTGCTGCCTTGTGTTATTTCTAGTAACAACCACTTCATCAAAAACTATACGCTCTCATTTTAATTTTTAACTTGAAATATGCATTTTTCTTCCCAATAATCAATATTTCCCATCTCTTTAAATTTTATCGAAACAAAATCTTTGTACTGTTTTTGTCAAAGGGGTATTTTTCATTCTCAATGGCCTTTATGATTAAAATGTGTCTTGGTTGTACGTTTCCATGACTACTCATTAATTCTTGCTCAATTTCTCTTATTTTTTTTATTTCATTATCAGTGAATATCAAGTTGCCAAAACTTTACAATAATAAACATTTTATTTTTTTTTACTAAATCATGCTTTGCACAATTATCAAGAAAATTCTGAATGCATTCTCGTATTGCCTAGGAAAACCATTTTGCTTTTGTTTGCCATTTATAAGATCGATATGTACTGAGGTCTTTTTTTTTTTTTTGCTCAACTTGTTCATTAAAAATTCCCTTTTCAAAAAATGTGCAGCAGAAATTCTTTCGATAGTTTCATATTGGTATCTTCTACTAAAGAGGGAAAATTCTTTTGATAAATTTGAATATCTGTATTTTGTACTAGATATGCTAACTACTTCCTCTCTCTGCTTTGTCTCTTCAGGACATTGGTGACCATGGCTATCCACAATTTCCTGTTTTTGTAGTTCTTAATATATTTTATCCTTTTGTTATTTCTCCTAAACGCTGTTCCAACATCCATTTACTCAAGCTCACTAGGTAGGTTATGTGTTGTTTTTCTTCGTTCTTGACTTCAATCTGTCCTGTGCATATCAAATTTTCCAAGCCCTCTTTCCTCATTATTTCTCTAAGAAATTTTAACTATCTCTTCCTGATTTTAAATATAAATGTTCTTGTTTCCATTTTCCCTTTTCTCTAAAACTTCTTCATTGCTCACATGTTCAGTCCATTGTATTCTCAGGTTCCTTCTGTAGAACTACATTTCTGTTTGAATTCTCTTTATCTCTGAGGAGATTGTCTAGCATATGCTACCATATAGGAGGACTGATATTACATACTAATTCAATAATCTTTTCTTTGTTTCTAATGAAATTTTCCCATTTCATAATAGAGGATGTGGCAGAAATACCGTCCACATAGTTATAGACAAGCGTATGGTTGCAAGAAAGAACTATGACAACAGCAGAAATAGATTTACGTGATTTATTTCAATAGGAACGTGTGGGTTTCGGACAGCTACCTTGTGGTATAGTTCATAAGCCGGCTGAAGATCTGGGTTGATCTCTCATAGTAGTTCTCACTGGTTGGCATGGCGTTCCTCCTGCGGACTGCTGCTGACTGACTGTGACAGGTCTCTTCCCTGGCCTCCTGCTGACTGCTGTTGTACTTCCCAGTGTGACCCCTTTTATGGTGTTTTTTTATGACTTAACAGGCTTGAAAAACGACACGAGTATAATTAGGAGGGAAGCATTTTTATTTGTCAAAAAATAGAAACACTTTAAAATATTTTATTTTTCGACTGGAACTCTTGCATCAGGCTTACATGTAGACGACGATAATGGTCATTTTGTGATGGGGCCTTGTCCCGTTCACATCCAGCTTTCACTCTAAAGTCTGTTAGTTTATTTGCCAGCAAATCAACCGAGATATGTCTTATTTTATTTTATAACAAGGCTCCCCCAGATCTCGGTCTGATTTACAGTGAGCGTTATTCGTGTATATTTAGGTGATTAATTCATGATAAAGTCTCTGAAGCATGTGGGAAGTTGTCGTCGTGTTCTTCTTATTGGCATTTGTTTTGGTATGGAGTTATTTATTATCGTTTTGCACCTGACACATCATATTGTTCGTTTTTATAATGGTGTAATTTCCTATCCAGGGCAGATGAGAGGATTGGGCAACAGTTGAGTGTGGCTGGTGAAGTAAAACCTTGTCGCCTACTTGTATTGGGTCCTTGTATGTGAGGCGATTTAAGTTAGTCTCAAGTTTATGGTCAGCTTCATCGTTGGCCAGGGTGACGTGGTGGTGAACCTGCTTTAGCAGGGCATTAATTTGCATTCCATATGCCCCAGGATCGTCGCTTGTGATTTCTTTTCTGTGTAGTGTAGGTAGGCCAATGTTGGGGGGACGGCCAGTAATGGCATAGTGCGGGGAGACACCGGTGGCATTCATGGATAAAACGACAGATTCTAGAACGTCTGTCCATTCACAGTTCCTGTCTTCGCATAACATATAAAGAGTGTTCTTCATCGTGCAATGTTGTCTCTCGATATTTCCTGAGCTTTGTGGGTGCCAAGGACAGTGAAGTTCTTGCGTGATTGACATCTGGTTACAGAATTGTCAATAGATTTCTCCAGTGAAGTGTGTACCTCGATCAGAGGATACTATGCGTGGAATCACTCTGTGTCGAAGGAAGAACTGGTACAATCCGCAGGCAGCGTCAATAGCACGGTCTCTCGCGCATGTTATGGCTGTAAAGTGTCAGCTGAAACTATCCAAGATGGTTAGGATGTAGCGTTTTCCCTTTGAGTTGGGCATTGTGACAGTCTGTAAAGACGAGATCGAATGGTCTCTTTCCTCGTTTGCAGGGGCCAATGGGCCAGTGAGTACGTCTACCGTAGTTGTCCTTGCACTTAGCACACGTGTCGCAAGAATCGACATAGGCCTTGATGTCGCGGTTTTTGAATTCCCACCAGTAGCTGGAAAAGAGATCTCGCATACGGGTAACACCTGAGTGGTTGTTGCTCTCGTGCTCCTGGTAGAGGTATCTGGATCGTAGTTTGTTTGGTACAACCAATCTCGGGGAGTGTTTACTGTCTCTTATCAAAACGGAGGTGCCTGGTTCTAGAAAAAATTGGTGCAAATGTTTTTGAAAAGCGTAGCTCGGTGGTCGTCAGGATCGATATGAGGTTCGCTTGGGGTGGGTGACTGGAGGACGCTGATGATCTTTGCCAGGGCGTCGTCCTTCTGTTGTTCATTTGCGATGCCGAGGTGGTTGCAGATTCTCTCAGTGGGATGGTGGTGGTAGAGTGATAGGCGAAGAATGCGTTGGTGGCACGCTTGCGGGTGCAGGCGTTTTGTGGTGTGTGAGTTTTGGGAATGAGCTGTAAAGCGTTAAACTCGCTGAGGCACCAAAATGGGATGTATACATGGAGGTCTGAACCACTTACCTCGAATGTCCTGCCTGCCGGTGTAGGGTCATTCGGGACTTTCGTTTTCTTATGTCCGCAACCTCTGCTGAGCATGTCAACCCATACATTTGATGTGCCTTCGACATATTCTAAGACAAATTTATAACATGAAATTTCTTCTTGCCATTGTCGTATTTTGGCATTATTGAACTCTTGTTCGTCCAGATATGTCAGCGATCTGTGGTCGCTGAAGATGACGAAGGGGCGGTTGCGAATGAAATAATCAAATTTCAATATTGCCCACTTTACTGCATATGCTTCTCGTTCCGTCGTGGACCAGTTTTGTTCCATGGAGTTGAATGTATGGGAAGCGACCGCTATGATATCTTTCTCTGTTGTCGGCTTCTTGCATTAAAATTGCTCCACATGCGCCGTCACTGGCGTCGGTGGTGAGTGTGAAAAGTTTTGAGAAATCCGGAAACGAGATGACAGGTGGCGAAGAGAGACGGTCCTTGATTTTTTTTGAAGGCTCTGTCGGCATTTTGCGTCCAGATAAACGGTTTATTAACCTTGTTGAGTTTGTGTATGGGACCCATAAGTTTTGAAAACATATCTGACCTGATTTGTTCATGAAGACGTGTCTCTAGGAATTGTCTGATCCACACTAAACGGCCGATAAGGTTTTGTAATTCCTTTTTTGATGTTGGAGGTTTCATTTCCCTGATGGCACGAACGTATTCTGGATCAGCCTTGAATCCTTCGCTGTTTACTATGCGTCCGAGGAATTTTGCCTCTGATGTGAGGAAGGAACATTTATCTGGATTCAGCTTGAGTCTGAATTTTCGGAGGGCAGTAAAAAATTGTTCAAGGGAGAGTATGTACTCCCTAAATGTCCTAGCATGGACCAGGTTGTCGTCGATATAGGAAGAAATGTTGTCACGGGATGTGACCGTGGATAGGGCTTCTGCTATGCAACGGGAGAAGATTTGTCCGGCAGATGTAAGGCCGAAGGGCAGGCGTGTGTATTGATAGCATTGGTCCTTCAATGTAAATGCTGTTTTGTATCTGTCTCGCTTGTCGATCTCAATTTGCCAGTAGCCGCTGCGTAGATTGAAGGAAGTGAAATATTTATTGCCTTTGCTGATTTTGTTGAACAAGTGATCGATCCTTGGCATTGGGTAAGGGTCAAGATCAACTAAGACCTTGTTGAGTGTTCTTTTTAAGTTAGCAACAACGCGAATCGATCCGTTTTTCTTGCGTACGGGAAATACAGGGCTATTGAAACCTTTGGGGTCGCTTCAGTTTTCAATGATACCTTCATAGGCCATGCGCTTAATTTTGGTATCAACTTCTGCTTCCAAAGCCTGGGTGATCGGGTGTTGTTTCTGGCTGTGAGACAGGCCATTAGTTGGTATGCGGATGGGTCGGATGAATGTGCCTTTGCTGCTGCTTTCAGTGCCGATAATGTCAGCGTAGCGGGTCATGTGTTTCTTGGCTTCTCTGGGTAACTGAGATATTGGTAAGATGCAAGTGAAGCATCCAGAGTCTAGCATTGTGATGCCAGAGAAGGTGATGTCCCTGAAGTTGAATGTGAACTGGACGAGTGAATGGTGAGCGAGTCCTTGAAAGTTGAAGGTGTGATGGCTGACGTAGGGGCACGGCGAACGAGGCATCACATCTTGTCCTGCCCGAAGCGAAAATCCTGTTCCACATCATTTATGGCTTGTATACTATCATTCGTTGTGGCAATATGGGCCTGTGCCCGAGTGCGAGGTGGGTGGCGATATAGGCAGTTGCATCCATGGAGGCAGGGGCGACCTCTGAGGTAGTTCTTGCACACGCTGATTCGTGGTGTGTGCTGATGGTTTCTGCGTGTCGGATGATGGCCATGTTCGGGAGGGTTGGTGAGGCCCGTCTGCTGTGGGTTTGGTTGCTTGTTGGGTTGGAGTGGCGCGTTTCTTTGGTTTGACTGCTGCGGTTTCTGCGTGAAATACGCAGTGTTGTGCGAAGTCGTGTCATTGGATTTTTCACTGCGATCAAGGTATCTTTGAGCTTCGGGGGCTATGCCAATGGCTGAATAGTGGTTGTCCATTATCTTGACAAGATGTGGGTAAGGATTTGAGTTCCAAATTTTCATCTTTTCACTCATTAGCATAGTGCCGATGATGGAAATAAGTCCATCGACTGTTAAGTCTGTATTTTTGTCTTTTTTGTATTTGTTTTTTTATGTGGACGGCTGCCTCTCTAAGGGTGCTTTCGAGTCGACCCGCGAAGTCTGTTAATTTTTCGCCATCTCGCCATTCCAGATTCCAGGCTTGACTGAGGTGTTGGAAGTTAGCCATCTGGATTCCGTGGGCTGCTAATAAGTATTCCTTCAGTTGTTCGAAGGTGGATATGTCTTTTTCTGAGTCAACCATCTGCTGAAAGATACTTTGGCCCAGTAAATCTTTAGCAGACTTGACGAATTCGCATTCCAGAGTGGGATAGGTGCTGAGTTTCTGGCGTGACGTGTATTGTGTATGCTTTGTTTAGAGCCGTGATGAATCGGTTCACGTCGTGTCCAGGGTGAAAAGTTCTCTCTAGCTTCAATATGTCGCGTATAGTTTGTTGGCGCATCATTAAGCTGTAATCGCCATTTGTTTGAGCGGTGGGAGGTGTTAAAGTAGTTGATTTTAGGGCAGGCAGCATGTCGTTTATGTCGGCTTGAATTTCTTGTATCGTGGCTTTGGAAGGCTGTGTTGGTCCCATTTTCAAGTTGAATAGTAGTGTTTTCTGTTCATTGATGAGAGTAAATAATTCAGCTCAGGTGAAGCTCGTGTAGTTGGCCATATTTCTCTTGCTGTACGCTTCTGACACCAGTGTTATAGACAAGCGCATGGTTGCAAGAAGGAACTACGACAACAGCAGAAATAGATTTACGTGATTTATTTCAATAGGGACGTGTGGGTTTGGGACAACTACCTTGTGGTATAGTTCATAAGCCAGCTCCCGGTCTGGGTTGATTTCTCATAGTAGTTCACACTGGTTGGTGTTGCGCTCCTCCGGCTGACTGCTGCTGACTGACCGTGACAGGTCTCTTCCCTGGCCTCCTGTTGACTGCTATTGTACTTCCCTGTGTGACCCCTTTTATGGCGTTTTTATGGCTTAACAGGCTCGAAAAACGACGTGAGTATAATTAGGAGGGAAGCATTTTTATTGGTCGAAAAATAGAAACACTTTAAAATATTATTTAATTTTTCGACCGGAACTCGTACGTCGTGCTTATGCGTAGACGACAATAATGGTCATTTTGTGACGGGGCCTTGTCTCGTTCACATCCGGCTCTCGCTCTAAAGTATGTTAGTTTATTTGCCTGCAAATCAGCCGAGATATGTCTTATTTTATTTTATAACAACAATAGTAAGAAATTAACTGGATGAAGACGCCATTGTCACTACTTTCTTACCATTATATGGTAGGTATTTCTACTACAACATTTACTTTGCTTATCTTTTTGAAGGCATCTTTTGTTATCCTCAAGCAGCTTCAGAAGTCATTGTCTCATTCTCCATCTGCGTTTAAAACATTCTCAGATATTTAATTTTTTGTACTTGTTTGGTTTTGGTATCTCCAATTTGTAATTTTCATGTTTGACTTTTGTTAACAACCATGCATTCCAACATCTTTCAATTTTTAGTTTTTTCTTCTCTCTTTCCTTCACTACGTTCTGTAGCAGTCCCTGTAATTTGCTTTCTGGATCTGCTATCAACACTGTATCGTCTGCATATCTTACATTGTTAAAATTTTGGCCACTAATAATAAATACTGGTAGGACTTCTAATTCCCTCAGAATTTCCTTACTCTATAGCTTGAATAAATCTGGTGAAAAGACACATTCTTGTCTTACAACACTTTCTATTTTTGTATATTTACTGAATTCATTTTCAGTATGCATGTGGTTTATTGCCAGTATAGGCTCTGGATTATTGTAATATCCTTTCCAAATATGTCAAGGTTAACTAGCAATTCCAATATTTCTTTGTGATATACTGTATTGAATGCCTTTGTATAATCTATAAAACAGATACACAACCTCCTGTATTTATATTGCTCTTTGTGATATTTTGGAGGACTTATGTTGGGTCTTATAGTTGAAAGAATAAATTTGGGCTGTGTGTGCAAAGACATGTATCCTGAACATATTAATATTATACTTCAATAAAAATAAACAGAAAAGCACAGAACAATACTGAGAAAAGACAAAGGCATTTATACTGAATAACAATCAATTTTCATTTATATTGTATGAAGATTACAATCATATGTAATAAGCCTAGATTTTTTTATTGAAATCTTGTATTGTTTGTTAGCCTGATTAATTCTAAACTCTCTCTCATATATATATATATATATATATATTTTGTCATAAAAGTTTCACAAAGTCGGATGTACTAATAAACAGATAAGAAAATTAAACCATTTCTGGCAAATAATAAATTCACATTAAATTTGTCAATTTATTTTGAATAAAGTTGTTTTCCTTTGACTGCTCTTGATGAGAATTGAAGTTGGAATGTTTATGAAAGTTCAAATGATGATTTCATTATCAAAAAGATTTTTGCTTTGTTTGAATGAAATTGCAATGTTTATTCACTAGACGAAATAATTACAAACTGCTGGGTGAATGGATTGATGAGTGAGTGAAATTTCTGGAAGTTTGTTACATGTTGGCAAGTAACATTGGAAACTTCAGATGAAGTGAGATATGCTCGTGTAGCAAATAGTTTGAAGTCACAATGCTCACTGGCAAAGTAAGTTAGTGTTCTGTATTTATTAACTTGGGTAGGCTCCAGAGAAATTAGCACTTGAAATTTTAACTTGATCACGTGATGAAAAAAAAACTTTAGTGTGGGTGGATAGCAATGCCCACCTGTATGTTTGTTGACCAATTAGAACTTGAATATTAAAAAAAAATGTGTGAAATTGGATATGTTCAAAACATTGCTGTAATCCACGTTTTGCACAGAAATTGAACAAGTTATTTTTAGTAATTTGTAAAGATGTAGAATTAGGATTTTACAATATAATTGTAATCATAAATATGCATTCTTTGTTCCAGTTTCTTTAACAAACTCACACGTGTCCTATTTCTGATTTAATTCTACTACACACTCTGTTCATCAGAATTCAGATAAGTTTTCTTATATGGCTCCATTAGGCCAATTGTCCAATGGAGTTAGATTAATTTGGACCTAGCTTTTTAGGCAGTGATATAAAAATAGATTTTTCTATATCCTCTGATATTTTACTGCTGCTGTATATCAATTAAAGTTACACCACTACTAACCATGGGCATATCATACCTGATTATGAAAATATCAAAAAAAATATTAAATATAAAACTTTATTTGAAATATTTTACATGCAGGCACTTCAAACTTTGAACTTTGAGTTAACATTAATAGGAACTGAAAAACATATTTAGATAAGAATATCAGGTACTGAAATTGTAATTAAAAATAGGAAAATTTGTGCTGGGTACTATATACCCATGGTTAGTGTCTGTAATCTTATCAATGACAAAATCATCTCAGGCTGCCAGCATTTCTGTGACAATTCCATCTGGTTATGCTGATTCATTTCTTTGCTAAGGACTACCCACTTTTATTTGAAGATTAAAAGCATCTATAGAAAAACACTGATATTTTAATTTCATATAACTGAGTTTCATTTTGGTAACTGAAGTTTTGAAAACAAATTGTTATGTATGCCATTTCTGAAGATGATACATAAAATTAATATAATAAAACCTTGTGTGGTCATTAAATTGTTTCAATGTTTTAGATATTCAGTAAATTTCCTATGGCCAGAATGACCTTCAAACAGTATGGCATTGTTCACAAATCTAATAATCAAACAAAAACCAGGATGAAGCATCAGAGCTTGATTGAAGTGCAAACACATGGTTGCTCACATCCTTCTTCACATGTTTACTGTAAAGCTGGGGTTAATAAGAGGTTCTTCTGGAAGTTTTCCCTTTTAACATTTCAATAATCCTTCTTAGGTCTTATTAACATAATTTTATTTTAGTTTGAATGTTTTCTTTTGTGTTTATTTCATTATTGGGTTCATTCCCTTCATTTCATGATACATTTTTATCAGAAAACTTTGCGAAAAATAGAGAAAAAAATATAATTGTATGTTGTCAAATTTTTTATATCATGGGACTTTAGTAGTGTCGCAAAATTCGGTCCAAACAATAGGAAGGGAACGGGTTGGTCTCGTAAAATTAGGTCCAAACAATAGGACGGGAACGGGTTGGCCCGGCACCGCCTACTTCCGGAAACACTCCTCAGCTTAACGACAGCTACAGTCCAGCTACAACAACTCCACAGATCTTTGCATTCAAATGTTCCAACACCGCCTCGTGGTTCGCTACACACAACTCTCTCGAGTGGTCTCCCGCCGTCACATTTATCCCAGCGAACACCAACCAATTTGCATACGCCCAAGTTCTCCTCTCGCCAATCCTCGCGGTTACGAGATCGCGTTTCCATAAGTCCAACTCACCGTAATGGTGGTGTTTCTTTCTTCGGACCAATTACTGCCCTACACGCCAGACACAAACGAACCCTCTTATGCCGAGAACCGAGGTTAGTCTCATTTTCATGTCCACACTCCCCCCTGGTCTCAAGATCACACATGTGGCATTGCGGACGCGGTCGTTTGTTGCGGGCACTCCCACGAGGGGGATTGTCTGGACTTCTTCATCGGGACTCTCAGAAGGGGCGTCAGAACTATCAGCATCAGCATCGGGTCCGCAGTCAAACCATCAGGCCCGAGGTGCATAGGTCGGATCCACAGTTCATCGCTGGATGATTCACCACTGCTGCTACTAGTCAACTGGTTCGTATTTAGGGCGGGCGGACATCCTTCACATGGCGTGGAGTACCATCGACCAGCACTGCTTGCTCATTGACGATGCCGGTGATTCGTTTTCTTTGAAAGCTGGTGGTGCACCGGCTATTGGGAGGCTTCACCCAGACGGTGTCCCCTAACTTATACGGCCCTCGTGTTTCCCGCCGATCAGGCAGACACGTGTCAATGCCCTTGTTGCGCACTTGGTAGCGATGGATTGCATTGGCGGGTGCGCTTGCAGCAGTCACGGCATCCTTTGGTGTTGCATTATATCTATAGACCGCCTCCGCTATCGTGCACTGCTTCCTGGCCACGATCCTCTTCACGCTTCGGTGGCACCGCTCTGCTATGCCGTTGCCACTCGGCACATATGCACATCGGTGTCTGAGCCGGATCCCCACTCGTCGTCTTTAAACGCCTAAACTCCCCGCTGCAGAAGGCCGTGTCGTTATCCGTAAGGATCTCTTCAGGCGCCCCCCTTTCATAAAAATATGGACTCCAATTCTCGGATGACACTGGACGAGTCCTGTCTTACTAATGGGCGCCAGATTGCGAACCTCGTCGGTCCACAATCTATCAGTGTGAGGAAATGCTGGCTGCCGTAATGGGTTATGTCCATACCCAGTCGGCCCCAAGTCGTGTCTACCCCCAGCCGACCCTTCCGCCATTTAGCTGGGGCAGGGTCGATTGACTGGCATATTTGGCATTCCTTCACCACCGCTCTGACTTCACTTTTGGACACTGATGGATTGGTCAACTGTACAAAATAGCATGTCCGTCTCACTCCGGGGTGCCCACTGTTGTGGTGTATCTCCTTGATTTTGTCTGCCGCCTTAACAGAGGCAGCACATAGTAACGGTACTGGCTCAGTTTCTTTCTTCATGGCGCCATACCATCTCTGTGGCACACGAGTGAGCCTATCAGCAAGGTTGCAGTTTGAGGTGACAAGCACCGCATCCATAGATAGGTTGTACTCTGTTACCAGCTTTCTTATGGTCTCCAACCTCCGTCTGATCAGCATCTCACTAGCCGCCTTGGTACGCACCCTGGCCTTGCCTGTCAGTGTGTCCGATATCCAGTGGTACACACATAACGAATCAGTGTGTATGTGTAATTTCTTAACTTTCCACTGGAGTGCCAGGTTGATGCCTTTATCACCGCATCGAGCTCTGCCAGGTTGATATGAGCAGCGTCATTCACCGGTCGCAACCAGCAGGCGTCCTCAATCGCAGCCCCATTCTTCTCCAACAGCACACCAATCGCCAGAGAGCTCGCATCCACCCACACGTTCAGTTCGTCTCCCTGCACGCACCAGTCTCCTTTTGGCGGGGTCATCCTGCTTTACTCTTGCGATGGTCTCCTTCACCATGCGAACCAACAGATCGTCCGTTGTTTCATTGTCCCAGCCTTTGGTGACTGCGCTTGCCCTTCTTTTTATGGTGCCTGTTGCCACACGAGTCCATCCACACACTGGTAGATGCCCCACAAGTCTTCCACACAGGGAGAATATAGCTCACCTCGTGAAGACATCCGGTACTTCAGGAACTGCAGTTCCGCGCCCCCATTTTAAGGTCTCTCGCTCCTGTTGAACGTTCAGGCCCAAGACACGGGCACCATCCTCCAAACGTTCTGGGTCCTTATAAGTCAGACCAAACTCAGCCAGTTTGGACCTCACGTGATGACGACACAACGTCTTCGTTCATATATATCATCAAGGTACGCCGATGTCCCCTCTTTATTGTTTCTTCCTGTGACAACACAGCGTTGACGATGGTCTTCATTATTTGGGGTGCCACGTTCAGCCCGAAGCCCAGCCTAGTAAGGCAGTACCTCCTGCCGGCAAACACCACCGTCTGAAACGGCCACATCGCCTCGCTGACCCGGACCTGCAGGTACGCTTTTCTTAGATCCAGCAGGGACACATTGGAACCCTGCTGGCGCCATTCTCGTAGCTTGCTGGCACAAACGTCAGCATCTGCCGTGAACGCATCAACATGCGCGTTTAGTTCGCGGTATTCCATCACTGGCCTCACCTTTGCTTTGTTGTGCTGAGCAACCGCCATCAGCGGGATCAGGCCTTTGGGAGGTCCAAGTTTCTCATAGGGGTAAGGAATCAACCAGCCATCCTTGATCCATTCACGGAGCTCCCCTTCGTATGCAGGCCTTATTTGATCGGGCACATGGTACTCGGCTACCTCGTTCCGCAGTTTTGCTGGTTCCTGGTTTTCCGACCACCTCCATGAGGTGGTCCAAGTCTTCTGCTGCTGGTCAAATTCGACACTAAAGTCCGGCTGGTCGATCCTCAGAGCTGCGCACACTGGGGCCCTCTCCTGAAACTGTACTGCCCTCGTCTGCGTTATGTGAACACCACCTAA
Source organism: Acanthosepion pharaonis (assembly GCA_903632075.3). Lineage (NCBI taxonomy): Eukaryota > Metazoa > Mollusca > Cephalopoda > Sepiida > Sepiidae > Acanthosepion > Acanthosepion pharaonis. The sequence goes on from CAHIKZ030004067.1 coordinate 279,876, forward strand.
AGCTCTGATGGCATCATAGCCTAGAAGCAGGTCAAAACTCAGTGGTTTTTCGAACACTACTAGCGCCTCGATGTTGGCCGAGTTTCCAGTTCTTGTACGGATGTTCACCACGCCTACCCCGCAACACCTTCGTGTTTCTCCACTGATGGTGGTCACCCTGACACTCTTCTTCTTCTGCGCGGTAGAGGTCCGCGCACACTATGGTGCGGGAGCAACCGGAATCGAGAAGTGCTGAGCACAATGTCTCATTAATGTAGACCTGGATGATCGGAAGCGCCTCATCTAATTTCTGCTTGGGGAAGAGGTCGACGCTGGCACCTTGTCCCTGGCCCTGTTTCCGCACAATCCCGGACCATATGTCCAGTCTCATTACACCGGTAGCAGCTTAACAGCTGTCAGTCGCCTCCTGCAGTTCCTCGCAATGTGGCCCTGGCCACCGCACCTATAACATACAACCCCACCACGGGGCTGGGCCCCTGATACGGTCTATCATCACTCGGCGTGGACTGTGCAGCGGCGATCACCGATTCTCTCACCTCAGAGCTGTCTTCATCACGGTCCTGGCCCGGTCTACCAGGTCATTAAGGGACAACGAGTCTATGCTTAAGCTCACTCGCAGGAGTTGCTTTGTCGGTTGGGAGCCCTGCCAGAAATTTGTATGCCAAGGCCCACTCGGGCAGTCCACCAACAACACCGGCCAACTTCGTCAGCTCGGCCAGATACACGTCGACAGTTTCGCCTGGAAGTAAAGTTCTTGCCTCGAATTGTTCCCATGCAGTGGCGGGGTCGATAGCAAATGCCTTGTATAGTGCTGCCTTGATTCTCTTATAATCCTGTTTTTCCTCAGCACTGAGCTGTTGATACACAGCTTAAAGCCCCGCCAGACAGCCGCAGAGGAATCACATGTTCAGTGCTCTTTATGCCAGACAAGAGGCAATGCAATTCCACTTTTTCCACCCAGTCAAGTACCGGGTTGGAGCCATCGCATCCGGAATCAATTTCAGGTCGAATCTGTCCCCATTACGCTGAAATAGCTTGTCGCAAAATTCAGTCCAAACAATAGGAAGGGAACGGGTTGGTCTCGTAAAATTAGGTCCAAACAATAGGACGGAACGGTTGGCCCGGCACCGCCTACTTCTGGAAACACTCCTCAGCTTAACGACAGCTACAATCCAGCTACAACAACTCCACAGATCTTTGCACTCAAATGTTCCAACACCGCCTCGTGGTTCGCTACACACAACTCTCTCGAGTGGTCTCCCGCCGTCACATTTATCCCAGCGAACACCAACCAATTTGCATACGCCCAAGTTCTCCTCTCGCCAATCCTCGCGGCTACGAGATCGCGTTTCCATAAGTCCGACTCACCGTAATGGTGGTGTTTCTTTCTTCGGACCAATTACTGCCCTACACACCAGACACAAACGAACCCTCTTATGCCGAGAACTGAGGTTAGTCTCATTTTCATGTCCACAAGTAGGTTTCTTGTGAATATGAGGTATTTTAGTAAATATTGGATTGGGTGTAGAAGGATAGGTTCTTGTGGTGACTGAGTCAATTGTCAAGAGAAGGAGTCATGAATTAGATTATCTAGAGGGTGGATAGTTAGTGAAGACCAGCCTTCCCCCCACTTCTTCTTTTAGCCTTGTTAACAATGTATATGATTGCAACTAAAAAAATCCCAAAACAGAAATTGGATTTTTATACAATGGTGGACTAAAAAATTATTTTTATCTGGGGTGGACAGGTCTTACTGATATAATTTTATTTCAATTTGAATGTTTCATTTATTTTTATTTTTTTATTAGTTTATCCTATCATTTTATATTTTCATATATTTGTGTGAAAAAGACAATTTGTATATACTATAGAATTTTTATGCCATGTGGGTTTTTAGTAGGATTCTTGTGAATATGTGATATTGCCATATATATTGGATCAAATGGAGATTGATAGGTTTTTTTTTTTGTGGTTATTGAGCCAACTGTCAGCCAGTGGGTCATGAATCAGATTAGCTAGGTGTAGGATAAACAGTGAGACCAGCCTCTCTCCCATTTCCCCTTTGTTCTTGTGGTGTAAAATGTAATTTTATTTTACATTTAAATACAAATTCCTGTAGTGATTGAAACAAACACTCCCAAACAGAAATTGGATGTTGTGCTGAAAAAGTTCTCTTAACCCAAGTTTCAAAATCTTGACAACTAAACAAACTAAATAGACGACCTTATTAATCCCTTCTTATTCAATTGAATAACTTTTCAAAACCTCCTCTAAAGAGATTTAAAACCTAGCTTATTTTTATTAAGGTAGATGATGCTGTGCAAACAGAACCTCTGTGAGAGCACTGAATTCAATCCTTGTCTGAAATAGAACTGTTGTGATGCCATCAAAGACAGATTGTTCCATACCTTCATTTTCTAAATAGTAAACTGCCAACTGAGAATTGAGCTGATGAGTCTTGATTTGCCTGATGAAATAGCCAAAACCATAACAGGATTTTGCACAGGAAAGATCAGAATAGGGAAAAATGCAGGAAAAATCATGGATAATCATGTTGTCTTATTTTCATGAAAAAATAGTTTCTTTTTATACTCGTCTTAATTACAAAATTTATTTCCTTATACAAGAGAAAAATACTAGTACCCTGTGTGGGAATCGAACATGCATGTATGTTTGCTTGAGTATCTTGTTAGTTACTATATATCTCAGGCCATCTTGTTTTTCTAGATGGAAAATAATGTGGGCAAAATAATTAGCTATATCTGGCACAAAGCTAGTTTTCAGGCATTAGTAATGATCAAATACATTTGGAAGATCTTACTAGATAGTCATATCAGTCATCACCTGAGCCCAGAGGATCCATTTTTATAAATAAAGAAAATGTATGGCATGTTTTCCTGTTCCACTTCTAATTGTTCAAATTGTGAATGCGGTCTTACAAAATCTGACTTGCTCTCGTGTGGACAGTTTAAATACTGATGAAAGGAATGCATTAACAATGCCATCAAGTATTCGTTTCCTCTATCTCGGTGGCTTCATATGGAATTATTTTTGTTATCTTCTTCCAAGTATGATTTAAGATCGTCATTCAAGGGACCTCTGATTTGCAGCAGTTCATGTTGCATTTCTGAAACCTTGCCATTTTATTCAGCTTTTCCAGAAAGAAGTAGGCATTCATTCTTTCATGATATCACTTATATTTCATTTCATTCTTTTGTTGGATTTTTTTCTTTGGGGTTTCATTGTTAGAACAGACGTCTTGAGGAAGCATGTCAGTTTTAACCAAGGTCTAAAGAAAATGTTGACAAATCACCACAGATGACTTGATTGATAAATATCAGTTCATTTTTCTGCCAACAATTTCTACAGTTTCAGATTTTCAGAGGGCTGTTGTATCAATTGTACTTTGTTATCATATTTAGCTCTTCATTATTCAGCTAGGAAAAGAAAGCTTTTCCTCCGCATGTGTGTGCTACTGAATAATTTTTTTTTTCTTTTGTTAGACTGGTCCTTTTTTAATTGCTCTAGTAAGCTTATTTTTTTTTTAAATAAGGGCGAGATGGATTTGAAACAGCTGCAAAGATGGACATATCAGAAAAGTGATAAATATTCAACCACTGCATTATTAATTTCTATTATTTTTTTATCATGTGTAAATAGAATTTTTCTTCTCCTCAACAAGCCTCCTCCATTTTTTGTGTTCATTAATTCACACAATTTCTCTCCTGCTTACATTTTTCTTGTTACTTCTGAATATTCACTCTTTGAAATAATTACTTTGAGGGAATTGAAACTGACAAAGCTCAGACAATGAAACGTCAATAAACAAGGAAAGAAACATTGAGATAAAAATTAAAATAAATATAATTCGACAAATATAATTTATGAAAAGTTTTTTAATTTAGGCAATTTTTTTATTACATTAGGAAAAAAGTTATTTTTATTTAATCTTTGCAGTGTAAAAGGTTTGTCTTATTTCAACACCAAAATTGAGCAAAATATGTTCAGAAAATTATAACTTTAAAGATATATAGAAAGCTTTAGTATTGAATGTAATTATTTACTTTACAGCAAAAATACAGAATTGAATAATTATTTTCTTCTTTTATTGCAAGTTAAAATATCTAAATATAGAAATTACAAATAATTATTGAAATAATATACAATGTCAAACACTGAAAGAAAATATTGGTGAATCTGTTTGTGCATTTAGGTTTTCCTCTTTAATTTTGAATTTTTAAATATGAAGGATCATTGGAATAGTAAAAATCCCTTCCAAAAAATAAAGGAATTATTAAGAGACAGGAAAATTATCAGAAACAAAGAAAATAATGCTAGGTTATTATGTAATATTAATTCTCCTCTTTGTCATTGAATATGACAGTTTTCTCCCAAATGAAGAGAAAGCTTACAGCAAAAGAGATACCACTCTACAGCGTGATGCTGAGAATACTGTTAAATAGGATATGCAAGCCACAAGTGAGTTTTAAGGAAAATATAAGTTGTAGTAGGAATTAGAAAGGTACAGTTGAAAATCCAGCAACATATAATGAAGATAGTGCTTGTAGAATTTCACACACACTGGACAGATTGAAAGCAGAGGAAACAGCAAGTAAACTACCTAACTAGCTTTTTTAAATGACAGAGCAGGGTTTGGGCCAGGTAATAAGGAGACAATACCTGCTTAGAGCAGGCATGGACAACTTTTTTTTGAGTAGTGGGTCGCATGATCCATGGCTCATTATAAGGTGGGTCACACTAAGGGTCATTTTTTGTAGTTGATACCTCATCTATTTTCACTACAGAAAACCATATGCATAAACATATACATTAGAAATGATCAGAAAGTTTTATTTTTTAGAAAACATTTTATCATTATTAAAAATTGAAGTCTTGGTATAACATTACTACAATATTACCTGGTATAACATTACTACAGGCAGTGACATGTGTGACTAACACATATCACCGCCTGTGATTTATTTCTAATTTATTCATTTGAACATAGACAATATATATCTTCTTTAGCGAAAAAAAAATTATGAATCTGTTCTGTTTCAAGAGCAAAATTTGTTTACATGTATGATCTTCCTTAGTAAAAATCACTAATGGTTTAAAATGCTACTTTCCTCGAAGTTTTACCAAATTCAAGAATCATTGTACTTAATCATTGTTTATGTATGTGGTTATGTATGAAAGAGTGTGTGAGTGAACAAGTGAGAACGAAACAAAAAAATTTTATGAAATGTTATTTTTAATATAAAATTAAATGTACCATTCAGAAAGACCTAACATGCTGCATGTGGCCCATGAGTTACTTAAAGCCACAAAAGTTAGAACAATGCATTGAGTCATGATTACCCACATCCTGAAGGAAAATGGTATATCAAAGAAGTAGGACTTGATTTGATTGATGAAAACTATGCCTGTGCATTTCCACTTATATTTTTTGGTGTTTGAGCTTAGGTTAAAAACATGATTTCCAATACAGATTCTCAAGGTAGGTAACTTCATCCAACTTGAATAATTGGGAACACTATTTGTTTACTTCAGTTATCTTTGTGCTTTGTGTCCTAATCTAAACTATAAATAGATAATGTTAGTAAATGTCTTTAGTAAGATTAGATTGTATGGCTTTAAGAGAATCAGAATTCCAGAACAAAGGATAATCTGCCTGATGACATTACTAATCATAATTATTCCATACAAATGGACGAAAAGTCTGAAATGTTACTGAAAGTAAAAACAATAGATGCTCAATATTGAAAGTTTATTTTTCTCTTAATAACTATCCTAAGTACCAAAGTTGAAGTTTCCAGCAAGATTAAGTAAAGGCAGAAATCAATGAATAATATTCTGGAATTAGTTAAGAAAAAAGTGTCTAATATTCCATTATGGTAACTCTCAATTAAATATTTCTTGGATGACTCACAAAAAAAAATCTATTAAAACTTGGTTGTAAACTTTTTACTCATCTGCTGTATCCACCAGATATTCAAATATCATTTACTTCGGTCTTACAGAATTGTATATATGAAAAAAAAAAATGAATTCTCTGAAAGACTATAAATGGCGCCGGGAGCAGTACTTTGCTCAAAAAGATAAAAACTTCTGGGAAGATGAAATTACGAAGTTATCTGGAAGATGAAAAAAGATATTGGAACAAAATGGTAAATAGGTTGTTCAAGTTAATCTGGAAAATAAAAAAAAATGTCTTTTATTTTTATTTAATAAACTGAACGAAAGTGTTGGCCAACCCAATAAATAATTTTTTTAGCTTAGCACAAGGCCACAATAGTACACACAGTGAAGATGACTCATACTTATAGCGGCATGTGAAATTTACTGATGTAAACATCAATAAATAGCAGCGATTAAAATTGACTTAACCTGACACAAGGACATAATACTGAGTCAACTACCAATTATAAAGTTCACAAGCAATGCAATATGATATTATTCACCCCCACCTGCTGACATCTTGTCAGACACCAGTGATGAGTGACTTGTTAGTATTCTGTTGTCGTATACTATTGTGTGTTAACTGAATTCAGTCTGATTTCTCTTGTAATCCAGTCTCGTCTAAGAAATAATTACATTTTCTCTCTTTTCAAAACAATAATTTTTACAGCAGCATACAACTATTCATAGTAAAATCAAAAGAAGTCTCTCCTTGGTAGACTATACAAAGGTGTGTTTTCCCATCAAAAGCCATGATTTCTAATGCTGATTTTTCAAGGTATACAACCCAAGGCCACCTAGAAGTGCTACATGATCTTCCTAAAATTGCCTCTTTGAGCTTTAAAATTGAACAAAGCTTGGTAAATATTGATAATAAATACAAAGTTACATGTTTGTCAAGTATGACTTGAATTCCCTATTGTACACTGCAATACTAGGTTATTAAATAATTTGACAATTCCAGCCTTTATAATGAGGGAATGGCAATTAAAATTTTATAGTTTATGATTATCTTACATATATTGTGCCATTTTAAGGGGAATTAAAATGTTATGGCTTATATTTATTACATATCTGTTGTGCCATTTATAGTATCATAGCCCCTTCACTGCTCTGTTCACATGATCAAGGGAAAACATTATATACATGTTCTTGACCTGTTCTTCATTGCATTGCCCCATACACTTCAATTTACTATAGTAAGTCTATTTTAGATTTTTAATAAACCTAATTTCTTTTCAGATGTTTTAGTATTACATTTTGGGAAACTTTTTATACTTTTTAGCAACTCTGAATTTATTTTCTTTAAATATTAAGTATGTATGCAGGCCCAGTTAATGTTTATACTCTCTTATATAACTTAGCGACTTCTTGCCAAATGAGTGGAAGGATGATAATCGGAATTAAAATGTTCCAATAAATATAAAATCTATTAGTGTTTACAGCTAATAATATGATGATTAATTCAGATGCTAAATTTATTACTATCTCTGCTTCACACGCATGTTATTATAAGAGATCTAGAAGCCTGGGTACAATTTTAACGATGTAAGTTATGCAGATTACAGTGGCAGAAAGAAATTGCATGCTGTTAGAAAATGTAGTAAAGAAAAGTGATAAGTGAGGATTAAACATTAAATATAAGAAGACAAAATGTTGTCAGCAAGTGGAAGAGGCAAAGATGGGAGCTATGAATTGTAGACCTCAAAAATGAAGTAAGTACATAAATTTACCTGTCTGGGAAGTGTAATAACAGCCAACAGATAATATGACACAGAAATCCGAAGGTGTATTTGAATACTGAAAGATGTCTTTCAAATTCTAATCAATAAACAGGATATTTTCATTAGAAACAAAGAAATGAGTACTGAATTTTTTTTATGTTAGAAATTGTTAGATATTTCCTCACAGATGAAAGAGGCAATGGAGATGTAACTCAACAGAAGGATACTAAGAATAATATGGATGAGGCATAAAAGTTTAAGGAAAATGGAAACAGAAAGGTCATTTATACTTAGTATCAGAAAGAGAAAGTTAAAATTTCTAAGTTACAGAATAAAGGAGGAGAGAATGGAGAATTTGATTCATTTTTTACTTATTAACATTTTGCAGGCTATTTTTAAAATTGTAAGATTTTTTTTTCATTTGGAAGATAATAATGATTTAGTGATAATTACAAGTCTTAGTAATTAACCCATAGCTGGCTGGCTGGAAAAGAAGTGTACATAAGTGAATATAATAAATCCAACTAGAACTCAGCTCCCCAATTAAAAATTCTGAGCCATATAACATTACACCACCCACACATCTAAGCTTACAGCACCTGACATTCCCAAGTGGTCACCCATCAAGGTACTGACCAGGTATGACACTGATTAACTTCAGTGATCGTAAAGGAACCTGTTTTTCTATGTGATGTGGCCATAAGCTAGATAATTTGACTCTTGCAGGCCACGAGGAAACAGTGAATAATCTAACTAATGACAGCATTACTTAGAGCTGTGAAGTTGTGGAGAGCCACAATCACCTACGTTCTGAAGGGGAAAATACATGTAAGGAAGAGAAGAGGTGGGGTAATAGAAGCATTACTGCTAATTAATACCAGATTTTTATAAACCTCTAATACTTGATTTTTTATCAAGCAATAATTAATATCGGATTATTTTCGGAACTCATAATTAATATTGTATTTTTATTTTTATAATTAATATTGGAATTTACTGTCTGCATTTGTGAGTTAGACACAATTGGATGAAACTAACTTTTGTTTATTGATTATCGTATGTCACAAACTTATGGTTGATTTTTGTTATATCCAAATCTACGCTGTTTACATTTATTTATGAAAAGTAAATGGGCCATCAGTAGGAATGACTTCATAATCTGTCATCTACTGCAGCTGAAGAGGCCACGATTGGTAACGATCTTTGAGTCAGTGAATCCTAAACTCTGATGATGAGCGTGTGAGACTGTCAATATGCCAAAGTTTCTTATATCTTTTATGGATAGGTTTTATATTATACAAATACAACTTATATGTTCTACATTATGAAAGTATGGTGCATCAAACTCTTGTCCTGTGAACTCGAGACTTGTGTCTGACTGTTCCAAAGCAGCAAACAATTTTCAAGCTGATTGCCATACCTCAAGGCAAGCTTTCGAAGACACAGGAAGACATCCACTTCTGCCCCAACAAACCATGTATTATGCCCCATGTTTAATCATCTCAGTGTGGTTGATTTTGGTCTTAAAAGTTACATGCATGTCCACAGACGTTGATATCTTTCTCGGACTAAAAGAGACTACCACAATGAAATGTGATTGGATATGGATATTTTTATTTCAACTGGCAAGTGTGTGGTCTGTGAGAAAATTACTTTCCTGCTGTGATTGTGTTTTTGATTGTTTTTCTGAGAACTTTACTGCACAGATTCCTATCTAAAGTCAAGCTGGAAATTATACCCCTGCTAAATCTGAATGTTACAAATATTTTCAAGAACGAAATGCTTTTTGCTGACCTGTATCGTCAAAAAAAGGGAACGTAAAAGAAATAATACATTGTTTATAGGCCAACATGTACTGGAAAAAAAGCATTCCTTCAATGAAAATCTTTTTTTAAATTAAACACTTTTGCAGGTGGTCAAAATGGAAAATGAAATTTAGACAAGTCAAATTCAAAGTCTGCCCAAATTAGTAGAGTAAATATTATTTTAATTAAAAAAATGATAATATTAAAAATGTCCTAATCATTGTCATATTCACATTTCAGCTGTTGTATTCTCCAGCCTTCTTCAGGTGATATACTTTGGAATTTCAAACTGAATCCTTTATTTCATCCACTGAGGTAGATTATTCTAGCTCCACATGCCATGCCTTTTCTGGATATCTCTGAATCAGTTATTTTACTTTAGTTACTCAACTCTCCAAATATTTTTGTTTATCTCTGTTGTGGCCAGGTATTGAACTCACAACTCTTGATATTTTAGAGTTGTGCCTAAATGTAGAAGATGCTAATTCATGAAATAACATTTAATATCAATATGTGAGGCAATGCTTGACAAATCTCTTTTGCCCTTTAATTCACCTAAATTATATGACATTCTGTTTAAGAGGAGAAACCATTTGCTATCATTGATACCTTTTCATTAAACTCTGTGAAAATAAATCTTTTAATTCATTCCGCCTGAGTTGCAAGTAAATCTGACATTAGAGAATGCCTAATAAAACTATCCCATGAAAAAGGAATGGAATACAACTTGAACAGAAATGTATATGAATATCCAATAATTAGTCACTGATATAGACATGCGCATGTGTTGTAACAGATATTACAATGGAAAATAGAATTGGTGAGTAAAATTCAAATTCTGGACTAAGGTTTAAATACATCTCTTCTCTCTTCAGGTATGTATTAAATAGTAAAGTCAAAAGGACCCACTAACCTAGGGTAACAGCCAGTCCAGGTGAAGGAATACTCTGAATTCAAAAATATGGAGAAGGCTCTCAACTATCTTCCCCTAAATGTCATGTCTATTCATGGATAATAAACAATCAAATCTCCAGGGAACCATTATCACCTATGGCCATTTTTGGAATGCATAAAAAGGATTATTGGCAAGGAATGTTTAAATTCTGCCCTCAGTCACATTCACACCGCATCAATTTCCTATAGAAAGGCATGAATCCATCTCTTCTGTCCTACCCCCAACTATAGATGAACTAGCAGAGTTGTCCAGTCTATCTTGCCTTGTGTGGCAACAAATCTAACAGAAGGATGATTGTGAATTCAAAAACTGTTTAGAAGGCAACGAGAAACCATTTTGTTATATTTCTCAAGAACTGACAACAATTCCCAGATAAATAAAAGGAATATATGTGTAGAGCCATGGTTGTTTACTTTCCAAAGGCATTCATTCACTTACTAGAACAGTGCTTTATAAATGTTCTTGAATCATGGCACCCTCAGAGCATAGGGAATTTTCATGGTGGCTTAAGAGCAACTATATTTCTGTTTATGTGGTTAATTTTGTTATAAAATAAAATTTGGTTAAACAAAGACAAATAGAAAAAATGATGAAATATTTTACCAATGAAATTTGAGATTTTTAACTGCATCTGAACATTATTACATCTGAAAAAAATGGTTTTGAGAAGAAAAAAAGTTTTTTATAGAGGAACTGTAATTTGGTTCTAAAATAGAGAATGGTATTTTTCCAGGTGTTGTTACATAACAGTAGTTTAAAGTGTCTTTTTTTCAGAACTATTTTCACTGAGTCTCTGTTCATACACCCAGCAGCATCAAATGAAGTTCTCTGTTCTATTTTGTCTAAATGATTCACTAAATTCATTTTTATTGACGTTTTTCTAGACAATAATTTCCCTTCTTTTACATATTCAATGACATATATCTCCAAATAATACTTGTCCTTACCTTATTCTGCAGAGGTATTAAATTTTCCAGTGCATTGGACTATTCCTCCAGGACTTGTTAAGATGTGATTTACTGGACTTGAAGATTTTTCTCTTAAAATTTTGTAAATTTCGGATGAGATAACATTTAATTCAGCGTTTGTGTCAATAGCTTGCTGCTGTTTAACAAATTCTTAAATTTTTGTGCCACAGGTCATTTTAAATCTGTTTCTGTTAAATTGCTCTCATAGGAAATATTTCTTTTCTTCATTTACTGTCTTTATCGTATTGGTTTTAGTTCTGCAGACAACAGCTAAATGACTTATTTTCCTGAATTTTTTTACAAGGTTTCCTTTTCAATGTACAGCTTTTAAAATCATGCTTTTTGTTACATCTTCTGTGGCAGCTATTTCTTTTTTTTTTTTTTTTTTTTCTCACGGGTTTCTCTGGGTCTTTATTTCATCTACATTTTTTATTTGCTCACTATTCCTTTCTTGAGTTTCCAATCAAGAATTGTATTCTTTTGGATAAATCCTTATTCTGTAGTCCTATTCCAAGACAGTCTCTGTTTCTTTGGAAACTCACATACTTCTGCTAATTCGTGCAATGAGCAAATAAGTTTCCACCAGTTCTCCTGGTAATTGAACTCTAAGATAAAATTATGCCCTTTCATGGATTATATTTCTTTTAGGCATGAAGTAGACATTCCAAAACTGAATCATATACATTTGTATCATCTTGTCATAAGAAAGAAAATGTCTGGAATATATTTTTGAATTTGCTTCCCATACAATATATTAATGTACTTACTTGAGTTTTGCTATCTTCTACTCAGTTTCAATGTTTCTCAAAAGCTTTGAAATCTTTGCAACTATTTCTGCCAATTTGGTGCATTTGTAAAGTAAAATGCTTCTAATGTAGTTAGTTTGAACAATTTTTCTTTTTTTGTTTTTTTTGTTTAACAAGTGTTGCAATGGAATGTCTCACACTCCCTATCGATTATGTGGACTGACTGTATGAGTAGCTATATATAGTGAGCACAGGATATATCTGAGGATTTTCTTCAGCAATTAGTTGGAGATTCATATCCAGCTAAGCTAGTTGAACTCTCTGGCTTTGGGCAGACAAGAACCCAGACAAGGCTATGCCAAAGGACAGTCTCATCTGGGGTGGTAGACAGCTACTCGACCGCATGTATATGTGGTCTACAGGGAATTTTTTGCACAAGCCTATGGGCTTTGTTTTGACCCACATTAAAAACGACCTTGTGCCACATTCTATCTTGCGGGAAGGTAAGGTAAATATCCTTGCTTCAGGAATTGCTAGCCAGCCACCTGATTCCTTGTCTTTCAGTAGCTTATTCTCTTTTACATTAAACTTCTCTTCTTTCATCTACGTATGTATTGCTGTTCCTTCACTTGAGTACCATCTTTGTTTGCAACCTCTTTAAGGATACAACAAAACGTTTTTTTTTTTTGTTTTTTTTTTTGTTGAATTGGGTCCCGTACTTCTAGAAGATATTTTTCTTCTTTTAGAAAGAAAGAATCCCTCTGAAACACAATGTTCTACTGAGCTTAGGGTGAAAAAAGACTTGCCACTAAAAAGTCGAAGTAACATAGAGATGATACTAGACGTGGTAACTCAATGAGTTTATTATTCAAACGTTAGTGGGACTGTAAGTAATTACAATCATCATCATAATCATCCTTATTGCTTGAATAGCTAGCCCTATTTTTACACTGATAATCACCTCTAATGGTAATAGTAATAAAGTTTCCTTATGAGAAAACATCCAGGGACACTTTCAATTGAAATTAATAAAATTCGCCTATCAAAACAATAGCTCTTTTATTATTGATGCTGGCTTCCTTCCTAACCTTTATTAATCAAACCTTAGTGGGACTGTAAGTAATTAAAATCATCATCATAATCATCCTTATTGCCTGAATAGCCAGTTCTACATGATTTACACTGATACTCATTCACTAGTCATAGGACTGGGATCAAAGTGTAGTATTATGAGAAAACATCCAGGGCTACTTTCTGTTGAAATTAATAAAATTTGCCTATCAAAACAATCGCTCTTTCTGGATTCCTTCCTAACCTTTTGTTTGAAATAGTGTGGAACATCAACATCCTGATTTTATCATTATTTTCTCTTCGACTGACAGGTGACATCCATTTTACTTGCTGCTGCTATTGAAAGTTTTCAACTGTTGTGATTTCTGTTATATGCTACAATTCCTTTTATTTTTTTGATTCTGTAGCATGAGACCACAAGGTTGAAAGTATGGTTCTCTCTTCATCTGCCCCCACAAACTTATTATATACAAAAACTATTATATTGCTTATCAAGACTTTACTAGCATGCTTCATTATTGAATCTAGTGTTTTGGTTCAGAATTCACAACTCTCTCAACAAGGAATGAAAGAATCAGTTCATATTGTAGCTTTTTTTGTCATTGTTAATAATGGGAATTTTTTTTTTTAAGTATTTGACGTGTATTCCTTTTACTAAAAATGCAACATCACAATAAGAACAACCTAATTTTTTTGTGTTCACTTATAACCAGTAATGTCGAAACAGAAGGAAAAGCGTAAATTTTCTTTCGGCTTGATTAGTAATTATACCAGCTGGACACCAGCAATAATTTGACTTTCAGCTCTGTTCAGAAAATCAACATCTTTCTTTGTTAATTAATGGCTTTTAGCACTTGCAGGTCACTTATTTTTCACTTTTTTTACAGATAATTTTATTCTGCCGAGAATAATGCAATGAACATTGCTGATCCTATCTGACACATTGGATTGTGTAACAGTTCATCTAATGTTCTGCTGTTTGAGTTCAATTCTTAATGCAAACAAAAGTCAGTCATATAGAAAGGTATGAATCCTCTTCTCCCATCCAGTTATAGGTAAATAGCAGGACAGACCGGGTTCTATAGCCTTGAATGGCAACTGGTTTACTGCAGAAAGAAATGGCAACCTACTGCAGAAAAGAATCTGCCTTGTCACTCATGTATTGAAAGATACATGAGTACCTAAGAGAGTATCAAGTATGGCATCTAACATCTTTTCTTTGTTTCTAATGAAATTTTCCTGTTTCTTAAGACTTTGCTTAATTTTTGGAAGGCACTGTTCACTTTTCCAATACAATTTCAGATTTTGTTGTTGCATTTTCAGTCATCAATTAAGACACTACCAAAAACATTTAAATTTTGCTTGATTTTAAGGTCTTCAATTTGTTTTTTGTATGTTGGGCTGTTTCTTTTGCTGACAATCATAATTTCTATCTTCTTGAAATTAAGTCTTTTCTTCTAGCCTTCATTTACTATGTCTGCATGCTGCGTAAGATGATAAACTATGCCCACGTGCTGGGTAAGATGATAAACTGCAAGGCAAGATCAGGAGGTTTTGGGGAGTGTGGAGCCACCTCTTAATTGCTGGTGTTCCCAGGTCCACTCTGACCTTGAGTAGTAGCCCCTGTTGGGGTCTCGGCTGTGGGCAGGTGGTTAACTCGGTTTTAATACCAGAAATACTTTGTAATAAAAACAAAATTATTACCAGCAATAATTTTTGAAGGAAAAACTATTATCAGCAATACTTTTAAAAACATACCAGCAATAAAAATAGCTATACATTCTTTGAAAAAAATATGACCAGCTATAGATTTCTTCAAAGAAAACTATTCCCAGAAATAGGTTTTTGAAGAAAAACATATTACCAGCAATAAAAATTTTTTCGCCATTAAATAACCCATTGAGGTGTTGACATGCTGTAAAGCAAAACAAACCAAATCATTTACTACTTTCTGTAAAGGTGATGTAATCATAAATACCGAATTTTTCAATTTATATAATTTGATTTAAAATAAGACCTCATTATGTGCCTGTGTATTTGGATCATATGCTCATCTCCATTGTTATACTCACATTTCAGCCATCATACTGTCCCGCCTCCTTCAATTGTCATGTTTGGTCATCTTAGAATTTTGAATCAACTCCATGTGAGTAATCTGTTTTTGTTCTACTTTAAATGAGTTCATCTATATGTAGTAGTATGTAATAAAATACTTCCCATTCGTATTTACCTTTTGTGTGTTTTGTGCATTACCTTCATCAAACATGTGTATGTGACCCTCAGGGATTGAATTCATAACTCCCAACTAGATATGCCTAACACACCTCTCCATGTATCTGTTTTGATTTAATAAAGTGTTTGGTCCAAATTTCTGAGAAGGTTATTGACTACAATGACAGAAAATGAAGAAGGCTGGCATAGACCATGGTCAAAATGTTGTGAGTATAGAAACCATTAGAGCATGCTATCCTTTACCTCTATTTGAACATTAACCACTGGTACCGGTTGAATATACAGGAGAGGTGCTCTATGCTTACCTGGCTTATGTCAGAGGGTATCCCCCAGACAAGGCTTTGCCCAGGGGCGGAGTCTTGTCTCTGGAAACTGACTCCATTTTTACGTGGTCTATAGGGAAATTTTGCCCGAGCCTACAGGCTCAGATACCCCACTTTAAACTCAGCCTTGTGCCACATCTTGCTGTGTGGGTCAGTGGGTAAATAATTATGCAGGAGGGGTGCTGAATGATTCTTGCTTGTACCTCTTCCCAAAATCTGAACAAATATCAAACCTTAGAGAAGGACTTCTTGGTCAATCCAAAAAATTTTCAGCACCTCCTTTTTAGCAATTATCTCTGCTTTTAAGCAAGCCCAAGTTGTTATGTAACTTTACAGTTTTTTTTTTTTTTCTCTTGAGTTATTTCCCCGGCTATCTTTTTGGTAGCCATACAGCTCAGCATTATGAGAATTTCCTGATAGAAAAGGATTTATTTATTTATATATATATATATATATATATATATTTCATTTTTAAGCAAAATTAGAGTTATTTCTCACATGCGAAACATAGATAAGCAGATTAGCAGGTAATGAGGTAAAAAATTAGATCAGCTTTTTTTTTCTTTTTTTTTTTTTTTTTAATAAATTGTTCTTTCAAAACATAAATAATCATGGCTCATTATAGATTCCACAAAATTGAAGATGTCATCTTTAAGGCTGACTTCTATCCAAAGCTAGTGAGTGCCCATATACACAGCTATTAAGCTAAAAAATACCGATTCATGCCTTACTCAAGGACATTGGTCTGAAAATGAGCATAACACTTACCATGCTAATAACCAGAGATTATCTAGACAAAGACAATTCTAATTGTCAGTCTTCTGCATTAATTTGTTCTGTTTACTTGAGAAGAAAAGATTTTTATTATCTTCAATATCTTTAATAAACTCATCCACTCATGAAACTGTAACCTAGACAATAATGTTTAATGTATTATGAAATAAATCTGTTCATTCATCTAAACTATTTTAGAGCAGACAGATATAACACAGTTTAATATTATATCATTTTCAAGTAAATCAAGAAATTTAGCTGCAAAATGATCCAGATTATTTGTTTTTAATCCATCTATACCAAGAACTGCAATCGAGATGATAGTTTCATAGTGAATTCCCAATGGCTGTGTTTTGCCAGGGCTATATATGATTTTGAATTGTCCTTCTCATAGACTGATG
This sequence comes from Acanthosepion pharaonis, assembly GCA_903632075.3. Taxonomy (NCBI): domain Eukaryota; kingdom Metazoa; phylum Mollusca; class Cephalopoda; order Sepiida; family Sepiidae; genus Acanthosepion; species Acanthosepion pharaonis. Next base: position 296,836 of record CAHIKZ030004067.1, read on the forward strand.
ACCAATCAAGGCTAGTCTGCACTGCTATTTAACCCATAGTGAATAATGAAATCTACCAGAATTTGAACTCGGTTTTCTAAGTTCATCTTCCAAACCACTAACCCTTACACCAAATGTACATCTACTATTTCTAATACCTCACAAATTTTCATGTAGAAATTTTAATATTTTGGAAATATATTTCTCTGTACTATTATTATTCATTTACTTTAATAATGATTCTTTCCAAGTCTTTGTTGTTTCTTCACAATTCATGTAAAAGTAAAACATGAACCAATTCATATGCCATTTATTGTTATGATTCTTAATAACAATAATAGAAATCAAAAGTGATTCTTTATTCATTTATAAATTTAAATAGTCCTGTTTAATTTTCCAGAACATGAACTTGGCAAATAAATATTGTTATAAGGGCTTGGTCTTCCCTGTACATATCTAATAAAATAATTATGGTAATTTTATACTTTGATTCTGGAAACAACAACAACATAAAAATGTTGTTGGCTCAGTCCTGTTTTTAACAGTGACTCCCAACTCTCCTTGCTGCAGAGATTTATTTTCATTGGATATTATAAATTGAGATTTTCCCCATCAAGATGGCTGTATCATTGTTTAGGTTACTTTGTAACAACTAAATGAATATATTTCAATCAGTGTTGCGAGACATGGTTGCTTCAGTATGGTTGATGGATAATGATCATCATTAGTTAAAATGCTGAATGTTTCATGAACAATATAACAAATATGACAGGCTGTGTGAATTTGGGTTCTTAACAACGAAAGTAACTCAAAAGAAAAGTCAATGTGTCTTGAATAAGGGAAGGAAATGTAGTAAACAAGAATGTGTAGATGTTTTCTAAAGAGTTGATGCATACTAACCCCAAACCCATCAGATTAGGGGCCCTGGGAAGAGCTTTGTTATTCTCACTATTTTATCAACATGTGCTTTTTTCCCCCCTACATTTATATATGCTGCAAATTAAACTAAGAACAACTGAATATTATAGGATGAAAAATCTTTACTGATTGTTACTGCATTCTAGGGTCTTTTTTGTGTCCAAATCTGTGAAGTTGTTTTGCTCATGCCAAGTCTCAAAAAATACTATATAAAATTCACTATTTTTTTATCTATGATGTTGAATATGTTAAAATTCAACTTTTTAAGAAAAATCTCAAATTCCTAAAAATTGATGCAAAACATAGTTGATTTATGTAAGATGGAATAATATATTATGAAATGTCTCTAATTTGAATTTACATACATTTTTTTTTAGTTGAATTGTTCACCTACATCACATATGATCCATTATTGTAAATAATTAGGTTACAATAAAATTTGTATTTTATCTGAATACAACCTTATGAAAACTTAGATATTGTAGAATGGGGGGAGGTCTATAGATTCAAGTGGAGGAGGGGCATGAGACCCTTGCACTGACTCTGGTTTTATATATATATATATATATATATATATATATATAATATGCTAATTTTTGCAAAGTCATGGAATAGGTAACTAGTATCGTGTAGAATCCCCTTCATGGCACAAGAACTCAGTTGTATCAATTCCACAAATGGTCAAAAGACTTCTGGAAAGATGATGAGCCATGCCATCTAGATAACTGTTCAAAGCACATTGATATTTGCAGGTGCAAGATCTTGCATGAGAATAGACTTCTCCTTCAAATCCCATACATTCAATTGAGCTAATTTGGGATGAATGTGATGGCCATAAAATTTTGTGCAAGACCATGGAATACTCTCAAAGCAATTCTTGGCAACTTAGGTTTAACAACATTGTGCATTAACCTGCCAAATATAAACCATTGTTGTTATAATACATGGAGTCTATGAAAATGCTCACAATGCAGTTCGCTGTACCATTCACCATTCCTTCATCCCTTACAAGTTTCCCATTTCCAGATGCACTGAAGAATCTCTACAGTATGATGCTCTTGACACCTTGTTTTGCTATGGGGACAATGCTTTTCTTCAACTATATGCAACATTTCTATGGCCAAAATAGTCAATTTTTGTCTCATCTGATCAAGCAACATACATCTATTATGCTTCATGATTCATTGGCTTATTTTGAAACATAAATTTGTCTTGGTTTTTATCCATTCTCTAGAAGCGGAAGTTTTCTTGGTTTGTGTTCTGGTAGTCTATTCCTTTGAAGGATTCTGGTAACTGCTTCATTCACTGATATATTGACAGTAGTTCAGATGTATTTTATTCTATATTCTTTGAAATCTTTAGCATCATACCTTTGCCATTCTGGTTCATTATCTTTGAACTTCTTGAAATTCCATCCAAAATTATCAAAAGTTCAATTTGTAAGAAGTATTGTCCAAGGTTTTGACTTGAAGTTATCATCAGCATTTATCTCTACCTACCTATCCCAATGATACATACACACACACACATATATATTTATATATATATATATATATACATACATACATTTAGATTTACACTGTTTAAATAAAGAATAAAACATAAAAATTGATGTCTACTAAACACTTGTCCACGAAATATGTTTACATTAACAAGAAATAATGTCAGATTGAAAATAAAACCCATTAATTCCTTTATAAATGACTTTCTTTATGTTTCAAATATGAAATTAAAAAAAGTTAAAGATCAGGGCTTTGCATGATGTGGATGAGACAGATGTGTTTCTTAAATAGAGCAACTGAACTTTATTTGACTGTGAGTTTTCCTTGGATGAGTGCAATTAAAAGCATGCTGAGCTTAATGGTGGTTTCCCCTGCAAGAGCTACGTAGGGTTCAACCCCCCCCCCAGAAAGCATATTTTCTACATTAAGACTCTTGAAAGCACAGGCCAGTAGAAAGGTTATATTCTTAAAAAAAAAACAAGGAATGTTTACTAAATCATGTGTATTTACTGAATACAAAATTTAAAGTTTTATTTTCTTTTGAGACGGTTGAGATTACTTGTAAGTATTGTCTATGTACTCTTGGGTTTGTTTAGCCTGCTGTCTCCATCATTTTTGGTTCGAACATTTATTCACTGATCGATATCTCTTAATATGATATGGTTGATTTACTCATTCACTTTTATTGATTTTAGGGGTCTAGACAAAGCTCGTTAAAATAAGATTAAATTCGGCTGATGTTCTAAAAATCAATTTTTTTTTTCAGAATCAAGGAAGTAAGCTGTCGATGTATATATAGTTGAACTTATATATATCTATATAATGATAGAATATAGTTTCAATGTATGGTATATTCATGGGTTAAAGTGATCAATATTAGGGATAGAGCATATGTAAATATAAAAATTAAAATTGAAGTCAACACCCAGTGGTAACAGTCTGTTTGATGCTTATATGTAATTGTTAGCTTGTGTTTTTGCTTGACTATATATATATATATATATATATATATATATATATATATATATATATATATATATATATATATATATATATAGGTCAGTGATGCATTGTGGATAGTCTAACAATTATTTGGTAAGCATTAATGGTTATGTTTTAAATTATTCTAGAGGCTATTGATTGGAAATAATTATGGATCGGGATGCAGTTTAACTTATCTACCTATTATTTTATTGTTGTTTGTCATTATTAGGTTTACTTATGTTCGTGTGTGTTCACGGTTTGTTTCTTATTCAATTTGTTTAGTTATGAGTTTGAATTCATTTGTTTTACTTATTTTTGTTTATTTTATTTTTTTGGTTATTTTTATGTTCGTTTTTAGTTTTGATTTTTAAGTAACATAGTAAAAAAAAATGTTTTTGCATTTTGAGATGAATTCTAATCATTTATTTAATAATTTGTCTTGGTAGGAAGATAATTATTCTTATTTTCTCCTCCAGACAGAGTTAAGTTTTTGGATTTATTGTTATAGGCTGATGCTGTTTTCCTTATTTTCCATATTTTTGGAAGGATTTCATTTTTGTTTTTAATCTTCCACATATTCTTAGAAGGCATTGTGTTTCTTTGAATATTTACTATTTGTAAAGGATGCATCATGTGTGTAGTTTCTTTGTTTTCAGGGTCCTTCAGTTACTCTAATGTATATCTTATTCATTATTTGCTGATTTTAGAGTTGCTTGGTATATTCCATTGTTCTGCAAGAAATTACCATTTAAGGGAAATTCGTATTTGTTCTGCAGTTACACAAGGGCATGATCTATGTGGATGTTTTGTTGGTTGTTTTCCTGTTGTGCTTTATAATTATTTGTGTTGGACATGATTTCAACCTCATGAAGAGACATACTATCAAAGAAAGTAATAGTTGATCCGCAAAGTTTTGGCAGTGAGCACCATTTCATTTACTGCAAACCATAATATTTGTTTTGGCTTAGCTCTGCTGTTTAATGCTATATATGTTTTATTCATCTATTTATACCAACTGTCTGAGAATGACTGTTAAGAATATTCCCACCTCAAATTTATAAACAAATCCTATAGATGCATGTTGGGATTTCTTGCTAACCGATAAAAATCAAAAATGCTCAGTCCAATCTCCCCCATCAATGTTTTGTTCTTTCTTGTCTTGAAGTCAGAATGTTATAACTACTTCACTGTATTCTTTTAGTGTGTGGACGCAATTCTTATTTTGTTAACATTTTTATTCCTTACTGTTGCTTTGCCTAGTTTTGACTCGTGTACATAGATATACATACACATACATATGCGTGTTAAAGGTCAAATGAAGATCGGAATCTGACAGGATAAGATAAAGAACAAATAGGAAACATTTATCAATCTAACCTGTTTCACTTTCATTAAAGCTTTGTCAGAGATTGAGAGAAAACAGACAAAAAAGATAGAACTATGGTATTTTCAATTTTGTTTGGGTCGATTCACATCAGTCAGTCATATAGTACATGCATTTAAACCAGCGATAATTCTGTATGTATGTATGTATGTAAACTATGAAAGTTGTAAAATGTTTATACACACACACACACATCTAATCATGCAGTGTTGATTTCTATGCCCACTGTTTATTACTCACTATATATATATATATATATATATATATATAATAATCAGGCAATGTTGATTTCTATGCCCACTGTTTATCTCTCTCATATATATATATATATATATATATATATATATATATATATATATATATATATGTTATATTTAGGCAGAAACTATTCATTCAAACAAGTTTGATTAATAAAGATGTCTGTTTATTTTTTTTTATTGTATTTTTCTATTTTCGAATAAGGTGTTCAGTATTGTGCTTGAAACTGTGGATAAATTATCCAAAGTCTATGTGTTATTGTTTGTTCATATGCTTTTTAACAATCTTAGTTATTTTAAAAAAATTAAATTAATGACTTTATAGTAGTCAGTATTCCTTTGTCTCTATTCTGGTATTATTTAGGAAGCTGAAAGTTTTAAATTGTCTGCAGTCATGTGTCACAATTATTTGGAATGAGGCAGCAGAAAAAGAATGCAATTTATTTATGTTTTTATATTAATATAATGTATACGCACATTAAAGATATGCACTTGAAGATACCATCTCCTGTGGTGAATGATATTTTGTTTAATGTAGGTTTGTTGCAGAATTTATGCTAAGTAAGATGTGTCAGTAGGTGAAATTGTGTGAAGGCCTAAAATGTGCATGTACATTATGCATTTATCCACAAAGAATAAATTAAACAAACATATGAAGACAATACAAATCAAGGAAAAAAAAAACAATCTAGTTATAGATTTCAACAATAACATGAATTTATATATATATTTGACATACACAAAGTGATGATAGGTTGCTTGTTAAACATGGCAAGTGAGATAAGATTGCAAAGAGTGTCCATGCAGAGATTTGGCGAATGAATGTTGATGGTTTAAGTTTGTTTGTGAAATTAAAACAGCTTGATTTCTGCAAGGTAAAATGCTAATTGTGTGAGTTCAAGTAACAGTGTGTATGTGTGTAATGATTGCATAACTTGAATCAGCACTTACAAAATTGATTAAATGTACAATTACTATTTCATAGTGATAATGTTACTTTTTTTAGTAAACTGTAAGTTAAGTTTCTTCACACAGCAATAGTCGTGCGTGTTGAGTTGACAAGAGGCTGGTAGTGTTATTGAGTCGGTGTGTTGGCAGGCTTGGAGTCTGCTGGCATCTCTCGAAACTCAGTGTCTGACTGACTACTTGGAGAAGCAGATTTCTTTTTATAGATTTTTGGGTTTTTAAATAGGCTCCAGACAGCTGCACGGGAAAAAAGGATTTGTCTCGACTTGCTACAGTTTGTGTCCTTTTAACCAATGGGAAGTTGTGTTTGGAAAAGTGAAGTGATGATTGGTTAAAGGTTAATTTGGGGAAGAGCGCATCTTCCCATAGGGGGTGACAGGCAAGTATGGAGGACTCCATAGGTTGTTTGTTTTGTGTAATAATAACTTCTAGGGTTTTGAGTCTTTTTTTGCATTGGCACTGTAGGGTATTTTCATATTATCTACTAATATTTGTCTTATATTGATAGTTGGATTTTGTGTATTTATGATGTATAGTTTGGAGAGGTGACAGGTCAGTCTGAGAGTGTGCTGCATGTGTGCCCGATGTAACGATTCAATGCTGTTTTTTGGTTATTAATATTGGAAATGCAATTTCCCAATGGTGCATGAGAATTCATAGCCAACATTATTTTGAAGGGGGGATTTTTTTTTGTTGTTGTCCTGTGTTGTTGGTAATAATTAGTGTGTGTATATATATATATATATATATATATAGACATATATCATTGTTAATTGATAAAGAGTTGTCCACTTTGGACTACAATTATTCCATTATTCCCCAATTCTTTGTTTATACATTGAACCCTATTATTTTTTTTCTATGTAATTACAACGTTTACTGGAATTCTTCTGTTAGCGAAGAGTCTAGTCAAGAAATGAAATAAAACTTTGCTTAGGTAAACTTCTTACTAACTCATTTCAATTAAATTAGATGTATTAAACTTTTTATAGTAGATGATAACTTAGCATTTCGTGATATGTAGTGTCAAATTGTTTTTAACTGATTTTTTTTTTTTAATCCTGTTTATAATTAGAGTGCATCTGATTACAATAGAATAAGTTAATGTTGTGTTTATACTTACTTGCATCAGGGAGGAGGTCTTACAGTGTTACGTCTTCATTTCATTAAGGTTAATTTATTCATCTAGAGCATGGCCAGGGAAGTTATTTGTGTTTAAAGTTTTTTTAATGTTGCTTAGATCCTTACAGAAAGTAACAAAGAAGAGATTATTTTGTCCTGCTAAATCATCTTTTTTTTAACTATTTTGTATCTGCGAGAACATTAGATTTTTTTTTTTTTTTTGTAAGTGTAGGACTGAGTTTTACACAAATGTTTTCCCGGAATTTATTTTGCCTAAGCTGTTTGCTAATATAAAGATATCATTGATACAATATACATATATATGAGGGTGTTATATTAAGCATTCAGTAATGAGAAAAAGGAATAATGAGGATTAGATTTTGAATAACATTTATTTAATAACTCATGCAGAAACATGGGTGGAATGTCTGTTTCAGTTGCCAATTATCAGGATGGCGGTTGATTGTAAAGGTAGCACCATGAGTTGACCTAATTCTTGTGTGGGTTTGGTGTGAGGTCACAGGATATGATTGGTGCGCATTGGATGATCTAGGTCATGATGGTAGGCTCATTCTTTTGAACAGGGCTGCATAGGTGACTACAAAGGAAGTGTCTTGTAAATGAGACAAGGAAGATGAAGTGCTGTCAGATTGGATTCACAGTGGTGAACAATCACGTGGTCAAGATAAACACTCAGTTGTGGAGCAAGCTGAGTGAAGACTGATTCAACATTGAGGAAGAGTTATTTATGGTGCAATGGAGCATCTCATTATGCTAAAGTGGGATAGTCCATTGCTTGGGCTGTGATTGGCTGCTGGTACCTGAGTGGAAGTATTTCTATATAAATACCAGCTTAATTTCAGTTAGTTTGCAGGGTTTGTATTAAGTTACAACCTGCTTTATTTTTGTCTGCTAGCTGGAACTCTTACGCCGGTAAGTGTCGTTTATTGTATTGTTATTCTACATCTCCTTCCCCCCCCCCCCATCACGTGTTGGTAGTGGCCTTTGGGGAGGGATTTGTTCCTTTAAACCTGGCTGGTTGTGTGGAAGTAGTCTGGACAATGCCCGAGGGGTTTTTGTCCGTGTTATTGTAGACGGCTGAGCAGTGTTTGATGGTATTCCAGCGTCGAATGTTTATGGCAATGGTGTAGGGATCTCAGGTAAGGCACTAGGTCTTGGAACTGGAATTGTTGGTGTATCCAGTTTCCTGAGAAATCGGCGATTTCGTAATGTAATTCTACCTGATCCGTCAACTCTGATACGGTATTGGTGGTTGGGGAGGATTTCAATGACCTGACCTGTTTTGTCCCATCGACGGGTTGTTGGTCTTTGTAGTGCCACTATTTGTCCTTTTTGAAGGGGGTTTAAAGTGTGTGCTGTTCTGTTGTATCTCTCTATGAGACGAGCGTTCCGCCGGGACAGACTTATCTCGCGATTTTGGGCTGCGGTTATCCACTTCGCGTGTGGCTTATAGAGTGTGGGGTGGGATGGTATGTAGTCACGTAGTTGGCGGTGGAGTAGTAGTTGAGCAGGGGATAGCCCAATGTTTTGAATAGGTGTATTCCTGTATTGGAGGATGGCTCTTGCTGCACGGTTATTATCCAACGATCCTTGGGCTCCTGTGTTGCCATTTATGATTCTTTTGGCTGTTTTGACAGCGAGCTCTGCTCGACCATTGGATTGTGGGTAACCAGCAGATGATAACCTTTGTTTAACAGCCCAGTCTTGCAAAAATTGCTTGAATGGAAGAGATGTGAAGGGTGGCCCACCATCACTGCTGAGTTCCTCAGGAGCGCCGTGAGGTTTGAAATATGTCTCGCAAATCGAAATAATCCTTGAGGCATTAGCTTCTCCGTGGCTCAAGTGGTATAGATTCAGCCAGCCCGTTAACCTGTCAGCGCATGCTAAGTAACCATGGTTTCCAACATGGAAGATGTCCATGACGATTTGCTGAAATGGCCAATCAGGAGATGGTGTCAAATTGATTGGCTCTTTTGGTTGACTCGGGGCATTTTTTGAGCAGAACGTACAACCTGCTCTAATGTTACGAATTGAAGCATTCATCCCGGGCCAATAAACAGATTCATTGGCACGTACCTTCATGCCAACTTCGCCTTGATGTGCAGAATGTAGGCTATGTAATATTTTTGCGCGTTGTGAGGTGGGGATAACAATTCTTTGATCTAAGAGCACTAACCCGTCGTCAACACTTAGGCGGTGCCTCACTTCCCAGTATTCGCGGATTTCAGGTGCAGTGAGGATGCGCGTCCTTTGGAACCCATTTTGTATTACTTCAATTAATTTTTTGTATTGCGGGTCGCTGCGTCCCACCGCACGGATAACGTCTAGTGAGATGAGCTCCAGGTTGTCATTTGCACCAAATGTTGCTAATAGGGTTGTTGATTTGACCCAGTCATCCATGTTGTCAGACTCTATGATGTCTGATTGAGAAGGTTCAGTAGTGAATACATTTAGGAGTGCTTGTGAGATGTCTGCTGGGTTACGAGAGACAGCATCAGAGGCTCTGTGCCATTTCCCAGGGCAGAGCTGAACGGTGAATCTGTACCTGAGGGTTCTTTCCTTTAACCTGAATAATCGGGGGTTTTGGATTTTACTAAGGTCTCTATCTCCGAATAATCCTTTTAGTGGTTCATGATCTGTAACCACTATGAGATTCGGGCAACCCATTACAAAAATCCGACATTTTTCCAATGCCCATGCAATTGTTGCTGCTTCGCCTTCAATAGGTGCATATCTGCGTTCAGCATCAATGCAGAATCTGCTACCAGCAAATATCAGGCGCCAACCTTCAGGGCAGCAAACTGGGGCTTTGTCAGTGGTGCATGGGCAATACTTCTGCAGTATTTACGAGATCACGAAATGGAAGCATGACTGGGCTAAGTGAGTATGCCCAAGCGACTTGGTTGACCAGCCCAAACCATGATCTGGCATCGGTGAGTGTTTTTGGTATTGCGAAGCTTAATATTGCTTCCAGCATGTATTTAGAAGGGGTTACACCAGAAGATGTTATTTGGAGGCCCCCAAACTGCACCGTGTCTTGGCAAAATTGGAATTTTTTCTCTATTTAGTACAATGCCGTTTTTGCACAATGGAGGAGAAAATTGAAGGTGTGAAAAAGGCTCCTTCAATGTCAGAGTCATAGAGTAGGGTGTCATCCACGATTTTTACTTTGCGGGGGATGTCTTTTATTACTTCATCATATCTTCTGGTGTAAGCATCGCCAGATGCTAGGTAACCTTGTGGCATTCTCAGGTACATGAACCTTCCCCATTGTGTGATGAAGGTGGTGAGTGGCTGGGACTCTTTATCTAAGGGGATGGAGTGATATCCATCAACAGCATCCAACACTGTTTTCTTTTGTTTAGGTGGCACTTGTAGTGCTAGCTGGAATGGTGACCCTGTATGGTGTGTTTCCCGTTTGCACTGTGAATTCAAGTGTTGGTAGTGTATGGTTCTTCGTGGTTTGCCATTTTTCTTGGCGGTAATTACCATAGTGCTACACCAATCAGTGGGCATGCCGACGGGTACTGGGGTTATGATACCCCTTTTCACATCTTCCCAAAGGGCCTGTTTTACGGGCTCTTTGAAGTGAAAAAGGCACAGGAATTGGGTTATGTCTGGCTTTGGGGACTGCTCCTTCTTTGAGGTGTATATGTGCAGTGGGGCCAGACATCGGTGGAATTCACCATTGTTCTTGAAAGCCGTTTCGGCAAATTGATTCAATAGCCAATTCTTGAGCCTATCAATGTTTTGTTCTGTTGGGAGAAAAGGGAGTTTTTGGGGCGTGTTGGAAGTTGTCCCTCGACTTTGCATTGTTTAGGGCTCACGTCCGATTTTTTTATGTGTGCTTGTCGAGGGCATGTGTTGCATTGTTGTTTGGGGTAATATTGTAGTTGTTGGCTTCGGGAAGTCTTTGGACAGTATCCCTACATCAATGCAGGCTGCTTTGCTGAAGTATAGCCGCTGAATCTTTTTTGCATATGTATAGGGCTTGTTTAGTTGTTCTTCCTTGGACGATGAATTCCACGGGAGCCAACCCTGACATACAAGCGTAAAGCCTCCCCACAGCTCGGACGACTTTTCTTGATGGAATGAGGTTGTTGATAGTGAGCCTCATATTCAGAAGGTGCTTAAGTCCCCGAGACATATGGTGGCCCCACTGTCAGGAAAGATTGTCATCCTAGTGCTGTGATTTCTGGGGATATTCTTAATTTGTCTGGGATCCGGTTTTGGCGAAAATGGAACAACATATGCATCGATTTCCCTTATCTGGCCTGTGTCTTTAGATGTATACGTGCCTGTCGTTTGATTGAATGTGATGTGGGCGATAAGTGTGTCCATGGCGGCTTCATTAGCCTCTAGGCTTTTCCTGACCGCTTGAGCTGGTTTCTTAGCCCGGCATACCCTCGATAGGTGATTGGGCTTCCCACAATTACTACATGTTTGTCCCCATGCTGGGCATTTTAGCCGGCGTGATTCAGTTCCTGAGGTGCCATGCTGGTGGCTGCCACAACCTAAGCAAGCCTGGTGGTTTGGTTTAACATTGCAGTTGCAATAGGTGCTGGTACTGATCGCCTCGTTGGCTTGTGGTGTACCCTTCTGTCTGCGGTATGTTGATAGTCGAGCAGCAGCTGTATCTGAAGCACTGGCCATTGAGGTTTGGTCCCGCAATGCTGATTCAAATGCCTCAGCATGACGGATATTTTGTTCAAGGGATTTAAGTGCCCCAGCTTTTGGCCAGTAGGTCAGCCTGGAGTGTGTCATTTGCTATTCCACGGATGATCTGGTCCTTGATGTATATATCAGACAGGTCATGTTCACACGAGGGGCAGGTAAAGTTACAATCAACGGCTACGGCTCTGAGGTGGACAAGGTAACTTTGTATTGGCTCATCAGCATCCTGAGACATGGAGGCAAAAGCAAGGCGATGGACAATAGGACTTGACCTCTGGGTGACCAACACTTCTACCATGTCAAGTAGATTATCTGGATCAGTGGTAAAGAAGTCAGGGTGTGTGTTGATTATGGCGTTTTGCACAGCCTCATCAGCACGATTGTATAGGTGAATATTAGCTTGGGAGTTTGGCATATTTGTCATCTTGGTAAAGACATCCCAGTCAATTCGGAACTTCCTGAATTGCTGTGGTGTCATCTCGAGATTGAGATGAGGAGGCTTGGCTGCTAGTGCCTGAATGCGGGTTGTCTGGGTGGTGGATTCCTTAGCCTGCTTGATGATACACAGGGCTTCTCCCATTAATGGGACTCCCAGCTCCTTAAGCATAGATCGATCCAGCATTTGAAGGCTCTCAATTGTCATCTTCTCGTCCACAAACCTTGTTGCATGAGTTTTGGCCGAGTCGGTGGATATGCCTGCTTCAATGAAGAAGAGTTCCCAATTTTCAGGTGTCATAAATCCTGTTCGCAGCGCCATGTCGAACAATCACGTGGTCAAGATAAACACTCAGTTGTGGAGCAAGCTGAGTGAAGAATGATTCAAATTGAGGAAGAGTTATTTATGGTGCAATGGAGCATCTCATTATGCTAAAGTGGGATAGTCCATTGCTTGGGCTGTGATTGGCTGCTGGTACCTGAGTGGAAGTATTTCTATATAAATACCAGCTTAATTTCAGTTAGTTTGCAGGGTTTGTATTAAGTTTAACCCCCGTGTTTGTTTTTGGTGTACGTTAGTCAAGCGAGCGTACAAAAGTTTTGGAAACTGCTAAGATTGGTTAAGTTTTTGATTTTATTTTCCTAAAACTTTTTTTTCAATTTTTTTTTTTTTGATTTGTGTATTGTTTGCTTTTTTACTTTGATTTCTTTCCTCTCTGCTATTTTGAACCTCCCCACTGTTTCTGTTTGTATTATTTTCAGTTGTATTTATTTGTTTGTTATTATCTTTGGTTGTCCTTGTTCTGTGCTTCCGCTTTTTTTTATTTTTATGTGCGTCAAACAAATTGAAAAAAATAACATAAAGATTATTCGTTCGTTTGGTCGCGGTCAAAATGACCGACGACACATAACATAAAATATGTTCGACACATCACCGACGGTGTCAGTGGAAAAAATGCCTGGGCCAACAATAGGCCGACATTGAAAGATTCGGCTTACTATGTAAGCCAAAAACAGAAATATGAAAAAAAAGACATTTGAGGGAAATGACTTTCTCACAATTGAGGAGGCGTTCGAAGCAGTTAAAATGAGGACGATATCCCTGCTGACATCCGATATTAAGACACGGAAGCTCATTGGTGTCAGCAGGGAGACAGTGGAGGAGAATTTGAAAACGCTCAAGATATGCCCAAAGGTCCTGGCTAGGAGGACAAACGCTTTGTGGGATATTCTCCTGCAATCTGAACAAGAGGCGAAAGAGTTGAGTGGAAAAATTCTCAACACCAAATCTCTCCGACTTCAAACGGAGTATTTGGGCACCAAGGACGAAGGTGACTGTTCATGGGTGCCGTGGACATATGCCCAGACAGAATGGGGGCATTTTTTCGCCAGGTTTGGGGAAGTAAACAGCGTGGAGGTCCTGAGGAGCAAGGCAGGAATTGCCACCGGGGACATGGAAGTGTATATAACTGTGGACCGAGATAACTTCCGAGACATGCCGAACATTCTAACCTGCAGCATAAGAAGAATGTTGGTGGTCGTGAGGGTCGTAAAGCCATATTGTTGGGCTTGTGGTGTCCTGGGGCATATGGCAAAGGCGTGCCCCGGGAAAAAGCAGCTCAACCTCCAGCAGTTCAACCTTCAGCAGTTCAACCTCCTGCACGACCAGTAGTGGCGGGGAAACAGCAGCAGTGGCAGCATCTCAACCTGGGAAGGGACGTCCAAAAGTGGTGACTGGAAGGAGGTTTCAGAGGGCGGAAGCCTTCAAGCGTCCTGTCTCCTCCCCAGAAGGAAAAAGCTTTGGAAAAACCAAAGCAGGATCAACAACAAAAAAAAACAGCAGAAACAGAAACAACACAGAGAGGAGGAGGAGGAGAAACTCCCCGAAAAAACAGCAGCTGAAAAACAGCAGCTACAACAACAGAGTCAGCAGAAAGAAGACGAGGAACCCAGGGAAAACATCAACAAAAAAGAAATGCCCATGGAAGTGGAGAGTATGCCTCCACCTCGTGCTGCATCCTTGAAGAGGTGCAGAGAGGAGGAGGAGGAAGAGAAGAAAACCAAGGAAGTGGTCGTCGCCAATTAGATCGTCGGACTCTCCCAGCAGTAGGAGCTTCCTTCTCCCTTCCCGTGCTATATCCCCCTCCCTCCACCTCATCCTAAAAAAAACTTTGGACACACCATCCCATACGTCCACCTCCTCCCTCCCCCATCCGGCTAGGGGAGAAGAAAAAAAAAGAAAATGTTTGGGGGCCCCGAGTCAATCTGCAAGGTTGACAAAGAGGAATACAAAAGGGCCTATCCAAACAAAGGAAGGCCTTGTTGGGGTTTTTGTACAAGATGTCAGAGGTGGACGGCAAGAGTGTCGAAGACCCCGGAACTTTCCAAAGGCTCCAGGGTGTAATCACCTGTGTCAGGGACACAGGTGGTTACCTGAAAGTATGGAGCCATATATTTGAGGCCAAGGAAGCCTTTCCGGACTTGAGGGGAAAAGAGTTGGACAACCCTAACTTAAAGAAACTGCGGAATTTTTGCTCTGGGAGGGTCCCTGTTTTGGTTCACCCTCCTTATATAGGGCAATTAAACTAATGTACCCAACGGACGTCGGCGGCATTGTCCTGGACGGTCGATGACGACGACAGAATTGGGTACTGGTAGTCTGGGACAATCCGTCGGGGTCCTGCTTAACACAGATTTCCGCCCGGTATGTGACTAGGGGTTTTTTTGCTAATTCTTCTCTTATTTTTGCAGGCTTAGAAAATGGAAACCAAGTTAGCGACGTTGAATGTGAAGGGCTTAAGGGATCGGGGTAAGGCTGCCTGCCTGCCGGGACCTTCTGTCCCTGGATGTGGATGTTGCCGCGATCGAAGAGACACACTTTGTTTGCAGTGCTGATGCGTGTGTGCTGGAGAACGACTTTGTCGTTTATTCAGCATATGGGGACCGGTTTGCCAGAGGGGTTTCTTTGCTTGTCAGACGGACTCTTGATGCGAAGGTGGACCTTGTGCATACCGATGCCGAGGGCCAGTTGATCGTGGCCGATATTGCCGTGAAAAGTGGTTCGTTCCGGTGAATTTGCGGTTTATGCGCCCAATGACCAGGAGGAGCGGGTCTCGTTTTTTCGGCAGTTGGGGCCGTTCCTGGTTGATTCAACGCGCCTTGTTTTAATGGGGGACTGGAATGCCATCCTGGACTCCAAGTTAGACAAGGGTGGGGAGCTAGTGGGAGAAGGGGCGATCGTAGCCTGGTTAATCTGATCAACGATTATGGTCTCGTCGATAGATACCGGTCGATCATCCCGGGGAAAATGTGGACGTGGGCTCTAATTGGCCTTCTGACAAGGTGGTTAGCTACCTTGACAGGATGTTAGTTAGAAGAGCCGACATAGATCTATTAGATTGCCCTACGTTCCACTGGGTAGGCTACACGGACCACAAACTCGTTTGTGCCCGTGTAGCGTTAGATCATAGGCCTAGAATGGCTGGGTACTGGAAGTTCAATCTGTCTTTACTGGACAGGCGGGACTTCCAGGAACAGCTAACTAGATTAGTGCAGCGGGAGCTAGTGGGGGCGGTTATCGGGAATAAGTGGTGGGAGCGTCTTAAGTCTAGTATTAGGTCTTTCACCACTGATTTCAGCAAACGGCTCGCTCTAGATAGAGCTGAAAAGGTGAAGACACTTAAAGCTAGTTACACCTGGTTGGTGGCTGGGGGATCCCTAGAGATAGCCTTATTAGGGCGGCCCTGGATCGTTTGAATAGCAAGCGATACATGGGCCAGGTAATTAGACATAAGTTAAGCAAGATGTCTTCCGGGTTGTGAACTTGGGCGCAGATCTGCGCGAGGGAAGAGGTTCGTCGAGGTGGCGATCGTTACATTCGTGAAGTCGAGTCCCCGGAGGGGCATACTCTTCGGGCCACTGACGACATGTGCGGGCGTTTCGGCGCCATTTCGAGAGCCGGTTTACCAAGGAGCCTGGTCTCCGTGAGGAGGAGTTTCGTAGCTATTTGGCTGACTTTCTCGGCTTTCGCCGACTGAAGCGGCTAGGTGCGAGGGAGAGATCACGGAGGGCTTAAGTCTACGCGGTATTGAAGAAGGTTGGCAGAGGCAAGTCGCCTGGTCTGGATGGTTTGCCATATGAATTGTACTTGAGGCTGTCGCACATCTTTGTTCCGATTTTGACAGCAGTGTTCAACAACTGGTTTCGGTCGGAGTCCATCCCCAATCGGATCACCAGGGGTGTGATCACTCTGTTGAAAAAGGGCAAAGGTGGTGGGGGGAAGCTAGATGATTACAGGCCCATAATTCTGCTAAACACAGAGTTAAAGATTATGGCCAAGATCCTGCAGGAGCGTTTGCAGTCAGTTGCGAGTCTCTGTTGGGACCTGAGCAGACTTGTTCTGTGAGGGGCCGAACAATTCAGAGCAACCTGCATCTGATCCGCACGATCATAGAGGGCGTAAAGACGACAAAGAAGCCGCGCTGATCAATTTGGATCAGTCCAAGGCATTTGATAGGGTTGACCATCGCTACCTTGCTACTGTCCTGCAGGCCGCTGGATTCGCACCCAACTTCTGCCGCTGGATTAGCCTCCTGTATCGCTCCCCCCAGTGCTGTGGTACAGGTGAACGGAAGGTTGTCGGACGCGTTCGTGCTGTCTAGGTCGGTTCGTCAGGGTTGTCCGCTGTCGCCTCTCCTTTATGCTTTGGCGTTGGAGCCTCTCCCCGGCCGGCTGAAGGACGAGACCGCAGTCCGGCTACGATGGAATCGCTGGCCCCTGGAGGGTCTCGAGCCAGGGTTTCGCAGACGCCGATGACGTATCTGCTTTCGTGTCGTCAGCGACATTGAGGCGGTACAGAAGGTGCTTGATCGGTACGAGAAGGTGACAGGGGCCAAGATAAACGCGACAAGTTGTCCGCTTGCGGTTAGGTGCCTGGAAGGGGTCGATCTTCCGGCTGCTTTCGGTTGGACGGACGGTCCTGTCCGCATTCTTGGAGTGTGGTTTGGGCCCGACCTCCAGCTGGAGAAGAATTGGTCTGAAGTACGAGCAAAGGTCGATTTTGCGGTAAGATTTGGAATCGACGGAGGTTGTCCGTGAAGGGCAGGGCGGAGGTGTGTGTTACATACATTTTCCCCTGATTCTTTATCGATTGTCCGTACTTCCTCTCTGTAAAGACCACAGGAAGGTGCTCGAGCGATCGCTATCCTCCATTTTATGGAGGGGACGCGTGAACAGGGTCGACAGACGAGTCTGCACTAAACGTCCGTGTGGGGGGGGCTGGGAATGCCGCACCTGTTGAGTCACATCCGTGCCTCTAGGTTGGCTTTCTCCACGCCCGCGCATTGACTAGAGGAGATCCGATTCTGGAGGGGATTGTTAGGGACGCCTTCCCTAGCCTTTACCATCAGTCCCCCCCATCTCGCGGGTTGAGCGCCGTTGTAAACCCGGGATGAGTCGGATTTCCGCGAGTGTCGGTTGGCCTTGAAGGCCATTCCCGGTCCAGTGACCTTTCTCGGCCTAGGAAGGTCTTCTATCGTGGTTTAGTGGAGGGTCGCGCGAAGGATAAGCTACGGATACGCCGACTTGTCGGAGGAGGAGTATCGCTTCCTATTGGTCTTGGGTGCCAGCGCGGATTACCTCAGTAACCCTGAGTTTTCGCCACCTGGCGATTGGCTCAGAATCGGCTGCCTCTCAATGACAAGGCTTTCATATGGGGTTTGGCGGATTTGCCAGACTGTGAACGGTGTGGTCTTGGCTTAGAAGAAACGGCTTCCGCATGCCTTCTACCATTGCCCCCGGTCCGCCTTTATGGGACCATGTCGGCGAAGCTGACGGCTCGTCTCGCTCCTTAACAGCTTGTGTCCATTGATCGCGCATACGCGCGTGTGACAATGTGTCGCCCCGTATTCCGGGAGAAACGAATGGTGTTTCTGATGCTGATGGCCACGGCTTCGAATGGTGATTTGGACGACGCGAATGGAGGAAGTCTATGGGCAACCGTCTTTCTTATCAGCATCTAATCCAATTCTTTGAGCATCAGCTCAAGATGAAGATTAGATCTGATAGAAAACGATTGCATCTGACAGTCTTCAGCGAAAGGTGGGTAAGAGAGGCGAGCTTGGTTCATGTGACCGGGCTAGCCTTGATTTTTTTTTTCTAGGTCAACTTACAGCACATCGAGGTGGCTTCCTGTGGAACCCTCCCTTGGTTAGGTTAGACAAGCTTCAGTGTACCTAGTTAATGTGAGTAAGTGTTGTTCCTGGCCTGTATCCCGGCTGCTTTTTTTGGTTATGGTCCAAGTCGAGATTCCCAACCTCCCCAGTTTGTTTTGGCCCCCTTTTTTATCTCGACTGGGTCAGCTTTTTACATTTTCCCATTCCGGCATAATATTTTCTCCTCTTTCCCACTCCCTTAGCGAGAGCGTCTCTTGATTCTGTCCCCTGGGCAGAATACAGCGGCCTCTGTTTTTGAGGGTTGGACGGTCCCTACTAACATGTGTTATGTTTAGTTTGTATTTTGTGTTTAGTTTTATTTATTATTGGGTTCATCTCCTCCCTTGCATTCTATCATTATTAGAATTTTATGTATATCATTTATGTATCATTAAATTTTTATGGATTGGGGCGCGTTTTGTAGGTTCCTTGGAGTGGAAGTGGTATTATGGTGGTTGGAGGATTGAACGGTGATGGATGAGTTCTTGTGGTGAATGAGTAAATTGTAATGTATGAATGGGTCGTGAGTCAGATTAGCTAGGTATAAGATAGTTAGTGTTGACCAGCCTTTCCCCCCCTTTTTGGCCTTGTGCCACAATTGTAACTCTTGTTGCAATAAATCTTGGGTTTGTATTAAGTTACAACCTGCTTTATTTTTGTCTGCCAGCTGGACGCTAGCTGGAACTCTTACGCCGGTAAGTGTCGTTTATTGTATTGTTATTCTACAGATCAAGTGGGCTGCATGCTTGTAGAGTCACTTGTTTAGTGGCATCAGTCGTTGTGGGGATGTCATTGACTATGGAGAGGGCTTGTAGCTTAGTGGATGTTGAGATGCTATCAAGTTGGAATTTGCTTAGGTGATAGCATTGTCAGTGATGCAAGTTTGTAACTGGGTGGAGTCAAAGTTGAATAGCCAAGGTGTTTCGTCAAGTCTGGGAGTGGTAACTGTCATTGAGAGGTGTTGTCATGTTGAGTGGCAGTGGTGGCAAGATTGGCGGCAACAGCAGTGCTCTGCATGATGGCCGGTAGCCTGCTGGGCTGCAACTGACTCTGATTTTTCTCAGAGGCTGGCTTTTAAGTAGGTCTTGTAGTCCCCAGGAGCATCTCTTTTTTCCAGCAGGAATGTTTGCAATTGTCCACTGCTAGACCTCACTTTGTAGGCCGGATGTGATGCATGGAGCCTGTGCATGTGCAGAAGATGACTTTTGTAATTTTGTTCTCAGCATTTGTATTATCCACATCTGGACAGCATGCAGAGTGAATCAGAAAGAGATCTAATTGCAACAGAGAATAACAGGTGGTTGATAGAATAAATATATACATATATAAGGTGCAATGGGTAAATTGTCACCATTTCATGTTTTAAATCTTGTGAGTGTGCATTGTTTTGTTTTTATTTTATCAACTGCACAGTATAGTAGGGTCAGTTGGGCACTGTATGTGAGAAAATGAGACCCATGATGCAATTCATTCCATCAGGAATTTAGGAACAGCATGTTTTACTCCTTGGCATTCATGCCGGAATCTCTAATACAAACATTTAGCAGTATTTGTGTGTCAATCTGAAGACTGTGCAAAAGAGTTGGAAGAGTCTAATGGTGATTATGAAGGTGTTTGAAATGATCACTAGTGATGGCAAACTTATGCCTTCATTAATCTTCCCACAGGGCCTCAGACTCAATATAGAGGCTTGCATCAAGTGCCTTGCGGTAGTGTTGCCTTCGGTCGTGAGGGTGGCTGTTGGAAAACCCTATATCTAGCAACAGGATTCTGCACCATGTCACACAAGCAGAAGAACTCAGTCATGGCTGTTGGATAATTTCTACTACCATATCACCTCACTCCCCAGACTGCAACCCCCTTGATTATTATGTGTGGGGGTGCAGTTGAGTAAGAGACCAACAAAACTCCTTGTAACACCATAGATGAACAGAGGGCAAGGATTACGGCAACATTTATTAACAAGGAAACTTTCCAGAACAGAAGCCAATGGTGATTTTATTTAGATTTACTCTTTAGTATTTCAAGATATTTTTGTATAAATTTTAGTAAATATATGTGTTAAAGTGAGATGTTTGTGTTATTTTCATTTTTACATAATTTTGATGACAATTTATTCATTGGACCATATATATATATATATATATATATATCTAATGAAAAATATATGTGGGTATTTCAGCAAAAGGATTTACAATAAGATATAATGGCCTATCTAGCCAATGTTTTTGAAAAAAAACTGAAGCTTTTTACACATTTACATCAATGTTAATTTCCTTTGCCATTTTTTATAGATATTTTTTAATGGGAAATGTAGTACAAGACAAAACTAAAAAAATAAGCAGTTCTTTGTTCACTGAGTATTTATTTTGACTAGAACAATTATTTTGAAATTTCTGAAAACCTGATAAAAGAAAATATGCAAATGAGCTAAAAATTAAATGCAGTATTTCTTTCTTTCTTTTTAATTTTTGTGGACACTTTTAATTTGCATAAAAATGTTTATCTAAAATTCTTTTTGTCCTCCCCTTTTCCTGACAAACGCAAAAATAGTTAATTCTATTCTCTCTGACCTAAAAAAATCAATTATACCCACTTCTCATATTTAGATAAGTTATCACAAAGCAATGTCTATTTCAATGTAAATTTAAACTTTGTGAATATGCTTGTATCTTTTGATTTAAATAAAGGCATACATATATACATATAAGGATATGATTAGCATTACATTTTGCAGTAAGACTTTATCTGTGAATTCAAAGATAAATGAGAGAGAGATTCAACACCATAATTATGTGAAATTTGCCATAGTCTATAGTCAGAAGAATCAATTCTTTATTTAATATAAGTTTGATTGTATTGGAGTTGCACTTTTAAACCAATGTGACACAACACAGTCTTGTAAAGCAGAAGGTATTTAGGAGCATTGTGAGATTTTATATTAAAAACTCCAGTTTTCAGAAATGCAATAAGATTATTTTGGGATAAAAATTTCAAAGCAGTCATAAGAATTCAAGAATTCTGCTTCAGTTTGCAACAACATATTTGTGTGAAACTGGTTGATAGGCTAATATCAAAACAAAAGAAAATCTGGAAATGGTTGACTAAGAAATTAATGTTGCCTTATTTAGCCATCCAACCTAATATAAGAATCTGTACTGGTTATCAAACAAAAATTTGCATTAAAAATTAAATGGATTTAATTTTTACCTAAAATGTTCATAATGTTATTGCATATTTTGATAAAATAAAAAAAATTTCTTTAAGGCACTATCCAAATTTTGGTTTCATTCCTGCATTTTCTTCAGAACCTATAAAACCTACATAACTCTTGATAAAGGTGTTATGTACCTTCGTCAGAGGGAAGTAATGTGCCAAGTATACAGAAAGGTTGAAAAAACTGGATGAGCGCCAACAAGCAGGCATCCAAAATGTGTAAAACTGTTTATCTGAAAATCTTGAACTGTTGCTATGTACATTAGATTATTTCTGAAAATTAAAGAATGTTTGATATGAAGTTTTCCTTCATATTTCTTGCTGTTATTTTTTTTCAAGTTTAACTTTTATCATTATTTTCCTGCTTTTCATGGCCAATGTCAAAAACGACCTTCATTATGTTGTTAACTGGCGCAAAGGATGGCTTGTTAATTTTAACTTCTCCAAAGCTAAGCTGCTCTCTATTAATCATCCAAGACCCCTTTCTGCCTGCTATCAGCATGGCTGATGCTAAACTCCAGGAGAGTAATGTTCTCTGCTGACATGAAGTGGAAAGACTATATTCAATCCATTGATAATAAAGTTGGTTCACTGTGTCCTGCTTGACATATTTTCTCTAGAATTTATCTTAATTATCTGTACGTTTACTATTCATTCATGCTTAGATATTGACACCAAATATGATCTGTGGCTCCTACTATAAGTCTAGAGATCCTTGATAAAATCCAAAGAAGAATCAGCAATATTATTGGTCCTGATCTTGCATCTCGGCTTCAGTCAAATTTACTTTGCAAGTTGCCTCCCTGTATCTTTTCTATAAATATTGTCATGGTAATTTTTCAGATGAGATTTTCACTATGGTACATAGATTTAATGAATATAAGCACAGTATGAGTTCTCCTCAATATACAGTCAAGATGGATAGATGTAACTGTAAGTATGATGCTAACAGTTTCTTTTCTCACACTTCTCATTTGTGGAACTTCTTTCTGGCTCCATACTCTCCAGCCAACTTTAATCTTCAAAATTCAAATACAATGTCAATTGCTATCTTCTGCCCTCCAGAATTCCCTTTTTCTGTACTCACACCTGGGTGGTGTTTGTGTTTTCTAATTCTTCCACAGACAGTAACCCCTTGTGCCTCAGTGGCTTTAGGCTTGGGCTAAACTGAAAAACTAAAAAAAAAATGTTACATTCTAAGTCTGTTAAGTCAGCAGTATGGACCAGAAAGCTAAAATGTCATATTTAGCAAAATTTGAATGATATTTACTGATGCTTTTAGAACCTTATCAGAAAAACTCCCAATGCACGTTCAATTCTTGTCATAAACTAATTATTTTTTTAAATATGCTGGTTATTTAACAGTTGTAGGATGTAAAAAAAATCCTGGCCATTGTGTTAAAAATCTAACAAAATTAAGAAAAAAGAAAGCTAGTGAAAATTTTTAAAATAATTAATGGTAGTTTAATGTAACTTAGTCAAACAAAAGATGACAGTTGTGGAAACACTTTTTTTTACTAGTCATGTAGTCAGTAAAACTGGTTTGCTAACCCTCATTCTATGGTATGCTCCTGATCTTTTTTTCGTCTGTGTTTAACAAAAAAACATTATTTGCAAATTATCTTAATATGGGTAATAACCTTAGAAATACCACGGAGTTGTTTCGAAATCACTTTACAGGACATTAATATATTTTTTTCATATGATTAAGTTTAGAAATAACGAATAAACATTTTACCTTTTTGTGAGTATATTACAGGATGCCAGATGGTACTTATTGCTTTATGGGGCACAGAGGGTGATATGCTGTTGGTGCTAACTCATTTAAGTCACTAATACCAATTATTCTGAGTTTTATACTGACTAAAACACTATCGATCCAATGTACATAAATAACAGACTTAACAACACAAGCAAGGCATTTAAAAAAATGAATTTAAAATGAAACAGAAGATAAAGATTTATTTATCAACAAATATCAATTTATTTGGATGTTTATATTACATTGTGTGAATACGTGTGTGTATCCTTTAGAGGGTCTGTAATGTGATCAATCCTAACCTGGTATCTCGGCTTCAATCACTTTTCATCAATGTGATATGGCTTCCCTCTGTCTTTTCTATAAATATTTTCATAGCAAACTAGATTGGTAACTAGGTAACCATTTTTATTATTGAAGTAGATAGATGCAACTATATCTTCTATTCTAGTAGTTTCTTTTCTTGCACTTCTCATATGTAGAATGCCCTTCCAATTTTGTACTTCTCTGCCACCTACACTCTTCAAAACTTCAAATGTAACACCAACGGTCATCATCTGCCTTCCTGTATATAACCGATTCTTTTATTTTCCTTTCTGCACTCTAAAGACTTATTCTCTTTAACTACCAATACTCCTTTGTGTCCTAGTGGCATTATCATCTTCCTTGGAGTGAAATGTTTAAAAAGAATAACAATAATATACTGGCACACAAAGTATTTTTCAGAATTATTTGAATAAAATTAACAGGAATATGGCTATTGATATGACATAAGTTAGTCTTTTAAAAATTAGTTTTTAATAATAGTGATACAATTATCGTGCAAAAACTTTGCATATATATATATATATATATATATATATATATATATATATATATATATATATATATATATGGAAAATTGTATGGCAAAGTGGAAAAAGTATACTTGTGACACATTTTGTCCTTCAAAATTCATCAAACTACACATATATAACTACATTATATTTACATATAATAATACCCTTGAAATGAAGGGTGAGTTCACATGTACACATTTGAGATGTTTTTAAATACATACTAAAAAGGAAAAAAACTAACATACACACAATTGGGTGTTTAATAAAAAACCTTTGAAAAAGGTAAGTTCACAGGTGTGTTTAATGATAAAACCCTTTTGAAAGGGGAAAAATTCATACCTGGGTTTCATTGTAGAATCTATATCAGAAAAGCAGGAAATGTTTCAGTTGATTATTAAGCTGTTTGAGTTGACAATGCGGAATCCAGGCTTCAGCTGGCTTTTGTTTGCTTTATGGCTCACAAAAAATCACTCAAAAATATGAAGGAAATGCTGTTAGTGGTCAATTAATAATTTACATTATATTTTAAATATTTTCAAAATGCTACAGGAAGTGCCATTCAGAGCCAATATGCAAATGAATGATTTTGATCATTTGACTCCTGACTGTTAAGATGGCAACTTCCAGTCGACCTGACAATCTTCTTCTCTTCATAGATGAAGAAGCAACTTGAAGCAACAAAGTTATTGTTCTACACTGAATGCATGGAGGAAACAAGTGAGTAACAAAGGTTTTGTGGAAAATAGAGACCACAAGGAAATGAATACGATCAGAAAGAGATGCTCAAACTGTCTTGGCTATAGAATAAAGAAAAAGAATCTGGAAAGTTTTGCAAGATATGCTAAGAGTAAGAGAAGCAGAAACCATGTGTAAGCTACTTAGTTTGCAGAAATGGTTGGAAGAAAAGGGACAAAGACAAAAATTACTTTGAGCAACAAAAGACAGGAAACTATTGAGAGCTGTAATCACACTTGTCCTGAAATCTTTTTCTTTCTTTTTTATATGCCATGCCTATTCATGGCTCTCCACCTCTTCTTGTCCATGGTAACTCTTAATAAGTTATCTTTTTGTCATTTCTCCCAAACCCTGTTTTTCCATTCATTTACTCGATCCCATCAAGTGTGTTACGAAGTGCTTTCTTTTGTCCTACTTTCCCTCAATCTGTCCTGTGAGTATCAGATTTTCCAAGCTCTCCTTCCTCATTTCATACCACAGAAATTTCAACTGACTCTTTCTGATGTTAAGTATAAGTTTGTTTTTTTTTTTTTTTGCTTTCATTTTCTCTAAAACCTTATCAGGACTTGACATAAAAAAGTGTGTGTATCCTTTGGAGGGTCTGTAATGTGATCAATCCTGACCTGACATTTCAACTTCAATCACTTTTTCATCAATGTGATATGGCTTTTTGTAGTCATGTATCTTGGCTTGGGTTAGCATTAATTCTTTCAGGATGTAGGCAGTCATGACTCCCCACTCCCTTTATCCCTTGCAGCTCTCAACAAGTTCTTTCCCTTTGCTTCCTCTCCCAGACCACGTTCTGTCATCCACCTGCTGAAGCTCATCAGTTATATCATGTGCTGCTTTCTCTTGTCTCTCTTTCCCTCTATTTGACCCATGAGTATCAGATTCTCCAGGCCATCCTTCCTCATTATGTGTCCTAGAAACTTCAGCTGCCTCTTCCTGATATTAAATATAGGCCTCCTCCTTGATTTTAACTTCTCTAAGACCTCATTGTTGCTTACGTGCTCAATCCATGATATCTTTAGCATCCTTCTGTAGAACCACATCTCTGTCGCCTTGAGTCTCTACTTCATCTTTGAGGAGATCATCCAACATTCTTTGCTGTAAAGAAGAACAGATGTCACATAACAGCTCAGTATTCTTTTCTTTGTTACCAATGAAATCCTCCTGATTGAAAATATGCTAATTGTTTATCATGTCACCAGTTTAATGTTTTGAACATCACATTTTGCATGTTAGCTACTATCACATTTCATGTATTCACATGGGAGTTTGTCTTCTACTTTCTTGTTTAGCATGTTGAAATATTTGTATATTATAGTACTTATTGAAATATATTTAGTATGTTGGGCATGTAATTTTGTTGAGCTTTTTTTTTTTTTTTTTCTTTTTGATACTTTGTTTTTTTTTTTTAAGATTACTGCCACAAGGAAGCAACTCCTCCTGGGTATCTCAACTGCATGAATTTGTTAATTTAGACATACTACTAGATTGGCTACTAAGTCTCATCATTTTACCATTGAAATAGCTATATGCAACTCCAGTTTTATTCTGATAGTTTCTTTTTGTTATATAGGAATAAAATGTCACTGCTGATACTGGTGTTTGAATGTAGATCACAAGTAAACAAATATATGTGATCTTATTATTCCTTAGGTAGATCACATGACCATAGTGGAAACATTTATATAGAGGAAGTCGCATGACATCTGAAGTATCCGCTATTTCTCCACTATCCCCTATACTATTCAAACTGCTATTCTCTTCTCAATATATGATGTACTATCACTGCAAGTATTATTCTTATTCATTGGTGTATTATAATTGGTACCTATGATTACAGTCTCTACTGCATTGGCATAGTTGAAGTATCAAGCAAGCATACATTGTCATCACAATGGTGGCAATAAAGTGTTGTTTTTGATGACATGACGCTTTTCTTGCACTTCTCACCTCTGAAACTCTTTTGGTTTCTTACTCACCAGCCAGCTACAATCTTCACAAATTTAAATGCAATGTCAATCGAAATCTTCTGTCATTCTGAATGCTGTTATTGTCCCTTCTCCTGAGTAAAGTCTTATAATTAACTTTTACTCTAAGTAACCTCTTGCATCTTACTGAAATTATCATGTTTCTTGAAGTAACATGACTAAAAATTGAATTTGTTTTTTTGAAGTTTATGTGATATAGCAACTTAGTGTTTTTTTTTTTTTTTTTTTTTTTAAAGATTTTTCTGATTTCAGGCTTACGGCCACCTCAATTTAAAAACACCAGTTTCTGTACAATCACCAAAGCAACATCAAGCCTGGTCAGTACCTCAAGGAGTGACTGCTTTGAAATATCAGGTGCTGTAAGCTTGGATGCGTGCATGGTGTAATGGATAATTGCTTGGAATTGTTAATCAGTGCTGAGTTTCAATTCCCAACCTGTTTGTTCACCTATGGCACAAATATCTCTTCCTGTGGAAAGTAGGATTGGAAGGTTGAACTCAAATTCCAGTTGATGTCGTTGCATTCGCTTTCACACTGGGAAAAGTATCCAACATCTCATCCACATAGGGGTTAATACCAGGGCAATCTGGGTTCTCTAGTTTTGTTTGGCATCAGTCTAAGGGAAGGATTGAATTTTAAACTGTTTGTGCATGAGGCCAGTAACTCCTTTCTGTAAAAAGCTACTTGCTATATTTTGTGATGTCAACGAACATTCATTCTCACTTTTGTAATGCTCTTTGTAGTAGAGACTTTGGAATCACAGATACAAGTATAGTAGCGCTATATAACAATAATGGTGTCAGACAGCTTCAGATAACACTCACACTAATAGTGCTTGCTTGATAATACTTGCTCAAAAAGTATCCAGCAAATAGTGATCAATAGAGAAATAGTATAATGAATAGTACAGAGATACAGGATAGTGTAGAAATAGTGATCCATATAGTAATAGAGGATAAAATAGAAATGGTGATCCATGTAGTAATAGAGGATAAAATAGAAATGGTGATCTATGTGGTAATAGAGGATAAAATAGAAATTCCCGTACATAGATTTTCTTTACTATCACATGATCTATTTATTTCAAATTGGATCACCTTGTTGTGGAACTTAGGCTGAGTAAGATGTATCAGAAGGTGATTTTTTTTGAAGGTCAAGAATGTGCGTGATCGTAATGCATTTATCCACAACAAATAAATCAAACAAAAATAAATAGACAATTCAATTTCAAGAAATTACTGAAAACAATGTCATTAGAGATTTCAACAATAACGTGAATTTATATATATATATATATATATATATATATATATATATATATATATATATATAATATATTTGACATACACAAAGTGATAATAATTTGCTTGTTAAATGTGGCAAGTGAGATAAGGTAGAAAGATTGTCCATGCAGAAATTTAGTGAGTAAAGGTTGATAGTTTAAGTTTGTGGAATTAAAATAGTTTGATATCTGCAAGGAAAATTATCAATTGTGTAAGTTCAAGTAATAGTTTGTATGTGCGTGACAACTGCTAGTGTTGATTTAAGTTATGAAGAGTTGTTTGCCTTTAACTGATAGGCTAAAATTGATTGAATGTACAATTACTGTTTTGTAGTGATAATGTCACTTTTTAGTAAATTGTAAGTTAAGTTTCTTCACAGAGCAATAGTTGTGCGAGTTGTGTTGAGTTGTTGAGAGGTTGGTAGTGGTTATTGAGTCAGTGTGTTGGCATGCGTGGGGTCTGCTGGTATCTCTTGAAACTCAGTGTCTGACTAATTTGAATTAAGTTGAGCAATTCTTTTTATAGCTTTTCAAGTTTCCAAATGGACTCCAAAGAACTGCGCAGGAAAAAAAGTTTGTCTCAACTTTGCTACATTTTAGTGTCCTTTTAACCAATGGGGGATTGAGTTTGGAAAAGTAAAGTGATGATTGGTTAAAGGTTTATTTGGGGAAGAGTGCATCTTCCCATAGGGGCTGACAGGCAAATGTGGAGGATTCCATAACCTGAGTTTGCTCTCTGGTGATCTGTGTTCAAACTCCAGTGTCGGCAGTGACACTATTCCTATATAACAATATGGAAAATATAATAGCAACACATGTGGTGAGGCTGTGGCTAATATATTACTCTAGGAGCCTGTAAGATTAACCTAACATTCTTGTTGTTAGGTGAAAATTGATTTCTTTTATTTTCTTAAAAATCATATTTTATGATAATTTCTAAAACATTTTCACTGTTTATAAAAACTAAAACTGGTGAATAACATTTGATGTTTAATCAAATTTTTGTTTGACATTGAAAGTGATTCTCCTCAGTTTAGAAAGTAATTCTCCTCAAATTGTTCTTTGTGTGTCATTTTATTTTCAAAAGAATCTTTTTTTTCTAATATTGTGTTTTAAATTTCATTACTTTCTCTTCAGTTACTCTTAATAAAAACTCCAAATTCTTTTCACCTATCATTTGTTGATGTAATTTCTATGTTTTTATTCTGTTATTAATGTAGCCATCTTCTTCTGAGATCTAAGATAATCTGATGACTGATGAAAATTTAGAATTAAACATCACTCCGAAATTGAATACCATTCTACAAAACATTATGACACTCTATTTAGTGAAGATGTTCTCGATTCCAAGTCCTAAATTAAACAAAGATATCATAACTCTTACATGTTAAGTTGGTTAAAATTTAGATTTTATTAAAAATGCACAAGCTAAAAATAATGCAAAAATAATTGTTTATCAAAAGAAGAAATTTTGTTGTTCCAGATTTGCTCAGATGGCAATATTGTAAGATTTCTGACACACAAAGCTGAATTAATTCAAATGTTGAATGATAATGTATTGCATTTTACTCAGTAATTTTGAAAGTTCCAAATGAAATCTAGTTTGGATTGACTCAAGGGAGATAATGTATGGTTATAAAATAGCAAAACTTTCTGTACAATCAATTTCTATTTACTGATTATTAATGACTGTTATTTAAGAGTCCATGCATCACATGACATGAAGGTCATTTACAACAATAATATTCCATATACGAAAGTTGATAATTAAATATTTTGTAAATTTTTCTTTTTTTTTCCCCTTTTTTATAGTTTCATTTATTCAAACTAGTGTTCTCATTTTAATTGTTGGATTTAGATATTATTATGGATGTACACTTTTCTGACAAATACATTCTAAACTTGTGTGTGTGTATATATATATATATATATATATATAAAGTGTGTACTTAAGCATCAAGAATTGTTAAATTCAACCAGTAAGATTTTTTTCTTCAATTTTAATGTTTATTCTATTTTTCCATTTGCCAATTAAGATGTATATTGTGATCAAAATTACGGATAAATTTCTCTGGACTCAAAAAAAACTTGGACAGTTTATCTATAATTTTTATCTTGATATATGATAGGTTATTCAAAAATTTGAAAAATTAAATACACCAATCTTGTAGGTTGAATTTAACAAAATCTACTTGGATATAATATGTATGTATTAGCTGATTGTTGATATTTTATTGGCTTGTTATTTACGTTATTGTGATGACCTGTTTTGGCCATTTCTTTTGAATCAGAGTATGAATTTCACTACCTAATCCAAAATTGAACTTGTGTGTCAGGATCATTTTGTTGGTTAATCCTTCACCAGTTTCCAAAGAATGAAACAACACTAAATGGTTTCTTTTAGATTCAACTTATAGGCAAAAGATATTCCAGTGAGGCCAGCTTTTTTGTCCACATTTGGTCAGAAAGTAACCTGTTTCCATTATCTAGGTTTTCAGAAGTCTACATCTCACATCGAGAAAGAATGATGCCTGTAACATTGCAGCTCAGAACAGACACCAGGTTTGTTCTCTGGTAGCAGCTTCTTCCATTCAAATTAAAAATAACTATGGCCAAATTGTCCACCACAAAATAAAACCGTGGGACTGTTGGTAAATTTTATTCTGGTTGTAAACTAAAAGCAAGACAGAGATGAGGAGATGGGACCATCAAATGGGTGTGTCTTCCCTTTTGTGTCACTGCAAGATGGCCTTTCCATGCCTTTGCATGTTTTTCACAGGTAGTGACCACTGTCTTATAGAGAACATTGTTGTCTTGTCATCTTTATCTAAAAAAGTAATTTATCAAGGTCTGGCTTCATTTGGTGTCCTATTTGTCAGTGTCGTTTGCCATGTTCCTTATGAGGTCCCCTTCACTTTACTGATAATAATCAGAACAATAAATTCCTGAAACAATTATTGTGATGAAATATTGTTAGCAAAATATCAGTTGACATTGATTTTGCTACATGGAGAAGGCGTTATATTTCATGAAGTTGTGGAGAAAGCTGATCTGTCATGTGATACTCTGAGAGCAGGGGTTGGTCTCTGCTAGTCATTGCACTCCTTTCTTTCATATCACTCTTGGTTGAATACAGAGGCATCCACTTGAATCTTGATTTTATTTTTGGTTACTTTCGGATCAGCCCTCAGATATGTGTTTCCTGTGTATGACTTTGGTCATTACATTCTTGTTTATATTGATTTCAAATAAAATTTGCATCTGTATCTTGTTGATACAATTTACTAAGTGCACACAGCCACAAGTGAGTATCAAACTCATGACCAATGATCTACAATTCTATTACACCATATACGATGACTGTTGTACTACAATGAGATCCCCTATAGATGTTCTTGTGTTTTAAATTGTTCTGAAACAAAAAGGCACAAAATAAAAACAAATCTTAAAACTACCTGATTCAACATAAAATGACCCAAAGGATTGATGTGCTTGTAAAATAAATCTAAATCGGTAGTTGGTATGATTCTGTGGCGACAACAGGTGGTCACTTCTTGTCTCAACTGAAAACCAGTTTCACAGTGCAAACTAAATAGGTAAAATGAAAACACTGAAGAATTTGATAGTCCATAAGGAGTACAAAAATTATTACTGTATGTAGCACAGGTGACAATTTTTCCACAGAGAAATTATTCTAGTAAAAATTCATAATAATTTGAGAGACCTCAGTTTTGGCACTGTTGTATTCATTTTAGTTTTTGCTGTTGTTAAAAGTACTCAAGTGAGGTGGTTTCTGTTATTTTGTACAGCTCTTTGTCATTGTGTAGCATGAGACCATGATGCTTGAAGTAGGATGGTCCTCACTAACACCTACAGGCTTTAATCACTCAAAATTATTTTAACCAGCAATCTTAAAAAGCGATTTTATACAGCTGACAATTTAGGCATTTCTGAATGATTTTATCTCCATGCATGATGTCCATATTCATTTTTTTTATTTATTTTATACAAAATTTTAATATTACGTTTTTTTCATTTTTATTTTGTTTATAATATTATTTATTATTATAATTTTTATTTATTTATTTATAATAATAATGTCCCTACACATTACATCAGAATAAGCTACAATTCAGAGCTGTTTTTCAATACGTTGATAATACAAGAAGCTTGACTGCTTTTTAGTGACCCACTAGGAAAATTGTGTGAAAGGAACTATCATGATTTGTTGCAAGTAGACTTTATGAAAATCAGAGGCCCTCTTGATAATGTCACATCTATAGTGAAAATGGGGGTTATAATTAAAGAACAAAGGCCACTTCTGGAATGTACCTTAGGTATTTCCAAAGGTATAGTTAATTCTACATTTGCTGCCTGGAAAATTGGACCATTAAGTAATGCAATATGGCTAACTTCAGCAACCAGGTTAATGTATATATGGACCAGAAGTACATACCCTTTAGAACTCCATGACAAGCTTCATCAATTTGTTCAATTAATTATTGAAATATATACAGTCAGCTGGTTAAGGTGGATAGCAAATTTCATAACCAGCAACTGCATATATTCAATATGATCTAAATATTGCATTCAAGAACATCCAATAATATCATGCTTTTGCTCTGTGATCTAAAAACGTGTTGCACTCGATGAGGAAGTTAGATGAATTGAAAGTGAGAAAAGTAGCTCTTGGAAAAGTCTGTACATTAGATTAGTAAATATATGGAATAAACTAATTTATTTGGATTTAAAGGATAGTTGTTAAGTTCTATTCACTAAAACATAGAATAGGCATGGATTGTTTTTAATTAAAATAGAAATTGATTTTTTTTATCCTTTCAGAAGTGGAAAGCCACCCAAGAAAAGGTTGAATAAAATACCAGCTATCAAACTTTGAATCCGAATAAATCAATCTATCCCAAAACATTCAAGAATCTCTTATAAATAACACAAAATTAGAGTTGCCTGATTTTCCTTTACATTCTGAGAGTGTTGAAAGAACTGTGAAAGTAAATATGAAGCTTCTCATGTTGTTTACAGATTTGAAGCAAGACATTGACATATTCTTGCCGTAACTTTATATCATCAGCTAAGACATTACTTTGGTTCTAAAAGCTCTTACACTGAAAATTTTGATATGATTATATAAATATTTGGATTTAATTAGTTTTCATGTAATATAAAATGTATTTATTAAACTTGCAAACTTTGTTGATTTTCTGTTGAGATAATATTTTTCAATCGGATATTGCCAAAATGAATGGCTTTTTAAATGTATTTTCAATGCCAACTTTGATTGCATTTCTTCAAAAGGAATTTAAAGGTAGGAATCTAAACTTTGCTGTGAGTTTTTCTCTCATTAATCCCCAAGTATCTAGACTTGTCCAAAGTCAATTTGGTGAGGGGGGTGTAAAATTGACCTACCCTAACAGGTAGGCGCACAACAGCTATAATGGTGAAAAATACTCCTGAAATCCCTTGCCCAATCGTTTTATTGTACAAAAAAATGAAAATGACTAAAAAATAAACAATCTGGTAAATAAATCTTAATCATATTTGAAACTTGAAAAATTACAGATCTGATTGATTTCTGAGAGGAAATTTTCTGAAATGTTTTTGACAGCCTTACAATTGGGAGACACATCCTTAAAGTCACTGATGTATCCACCAGTTATGCCTTCTGTCTAGAAGGAAAGTCTAGCAAAAACATTACTACCTGAAGATTTTAATGATCTTGTCTCAGTTTCTGAGCCATAGGAATTGGACACGTAGTCAATTGAGTGGGGGCAGTAATGCTTGAACTAGATTACCACTTAACAATTCATTGTACAGGTCTGAGAGCCTTGCCCCATAATATATATTATCAAAGTCTTACCTAGATGGGGTTGGGACAAAAACAGAAGATAGAAAATGACAACAGCAGCAGTAGGTCAAAATCCTGTCTACAGTTGCTTCAGAGATAATTGATGTAAAAACTGAAGATTACTTAAAAAGAACTCTCCTCTTCAGAAATCAACTACTATGCAGTGAAACAATGCCTGCTAATATGAGATCCTTGAAACAATATCCCTTTACCAAGTAAATTGATAACACAAGAGGGGCAGAGGCAGTGCTGTAAAATGGGACCTCAATTCAATTGCCAGACTTTCTCCTGCAGTAACCACAGAGAAATTTGTTTTTTTTTTTTTTTGTTTTGTTTTTTTCTGACATGAGGCTTGTTGTTCACTGGAAGACTTTAGACATTTGAAACTTGTAAATCCTCCTTCGCAAATCCAGGATATGCATATGTGTGTAAATAGAAACCTGGTTTTAACATTTAGGTTTAAGAGTATTTTAGTATTGATTCTCTTAGATGATAAAGATAATTAAAAACAGAAAGAATTAAGCTGCTGTTCTTAATCAGATAATGACTAATCAATATCTTAATCATAAGCTTTGAATATATCATTAATTCAAATGAAGAAACAAACCCCTTATGTTTTTGTGTCTTTTGTTTATATTTGTTTGTTTTCTGTTCTGGCTGTCATCGTCTTTCTTTTCTTATGTTCTATGTGCTTTGCCTTTTATCTGCTAAGATATTTTATTTTAATTCTTTGCTTTTATTTATTTTTTTTTATTTATTTATTTTGCAATCTTTCCCACAACGCTTCTTTGCTTTACTCCACTCACTTCTTTGCATTCTTTTTTTGCCATTTATTTTTATCCATTTTCAATACAATTTTCCGACTTTTCCAGTTTGTTTTTTGTTGCTTGCTCTTATTTATAACGTGTCTGCCGGAAGCTGTAAAGAGAAACTTAGCCTTCATCTAATTCTGTCTTTCGGTCAAATTGACGGTAACTCTCCTGATGTTCTACAAACAATGTCAGAGTTGACAAATAGCCTAATAATAAACTTTGCAGACTGGTAACGAGGAGAACAACTAATTTGCCACTTTTTCAATCACCAACATTATCTTTTCATTATAGTTTTTCCCTTTGTAGTTGTCATCGTTGTCATCTCTAGAACCATTAATTTCTCATTATTTATGATAAGCAGTGGAACAGTCCTTAATATTATTAGTGATATGATATATAAATTTAATTCCTACATTATTGAAGTATTGTTTTGTTTCAAATGCCAAAAATATTTTTATCATATTTTGCATCATTTTGTATAATTAGATAATATTTTGATCATGTTACACTCGTCTTTGGATTCAGTAACAATCTTGTCAGCTCAGTTATAATTTGCTTTCCTCTGTCCCTCCTTTTAATATATCTTGTGAGTATGAAATTTTCCAAGCCCTCTTTTTTCATTATGTGCCCTGGAAATTTCAGTTATCTCTTCCTGATGTTTAATAAAAGTGTCATTTTTGTTTCCATTTTCTCTTTCTGTTTCAAGTTTTTTTTCTTCCTTTGTGAGGAGATTGTCCAGCATTCACTGACATTAACAGTTCTCTTTTTTTTTTTTCTTTTTTTTTTTCTAATGAACTTTTCCTGTTTCTTAATACTTTGCTTAAGTTTTGGAAGGCAACTTTGGCTTCTAGTGTTGCATTTCCTGCCCTCTGTTAAAATAATTTCTGGATATTTAAATTTTTGTATTTGCTTGATTTTGGCATTCTCTAATTTGTAATTCTTACGTTGGGCTCTTTTTTTGCTGATGACCATATATTCTGCCTTCTTACAATTTAAGATTAATTTTTTTCTTTTTTACTTTGCTTTACTACCTTAGTGTTAAAGTTTTTGTATTTTCCTTTCTGTGTCTGCTTTTAGTAATGTGTTATCTACATATCTAATGTTAAGATTGTGGCTGGTAGGAATTCTAATCCTCTTGCCATCACTTCACTGTAAAGGTTGTAAACACCCGATTTGATGCTATTGATTACCATAGGAAACATTTTGATCACAATTTTGACTGCCATTTTTATAAAAAGAGAATATAATATATATAGACAAAAAACACATTGAACTTAATATATGGCCAGGCTATTCCAACATTATATATATATATATATATATATATATATATACATACATACATTTCTTACTAAATTAATTCCAAAACCATGTAGTATAATTAAGAAACTGCATGAAATTAGTTACTGTACCTCTGTAAAATATAGATTTTATTTCAAATAGGTGATGAGGCAGTTAACACTAATATATTGGGTTGGTTTTTAAACAATTATGAAAATAGAAACATTTTTAAATGATTATTCCAGAGCATATGATTATTGACATGCATTTTTATAACCTGAAAATAAAATATTTTTATTAAAAAATAAGTAAACAAAACAGCAATTTTTATTGACAAATAACTCGCCTACAAAAACGCCTAATAATTATGCACCAACCCAATAAATTTCCATGAGGTAGCTTTTGTAGTGTTAAATAAAATTGTTTTTTTGCCTGGTAACGTTCGATTATTGATGAAACCTGTTCAGCTAATGTTTGTATTTTTTTTTTTTTTTTTTTTTTTCAAAGTCTTTTTTGTTCTATAACAACATGATCCTCTTTCTTGTAAGCACTCTATAGTGTGGACTCGTCTCTCTATGTCAAGTATAGAGACACAGTATCACCAAATTCGTGTTGGTAATGAGGTTTCCACTTCTTAATTCGGAGTTATTCATATCCTAGATTGCTTGTCATCCAAGACTAAAGAGCCTAGTCTTCTGAGCGATTTAACCTATAGCTGGAGTAACAGAAATAGATTTATACCTTTCCTAATGGTATTTGTATACAGTGAAACATTCAGATACAAAATTCTGAAAATATTGCATGTTAGTCTCATCATTCGTACTCTTTGATTTATAGTATTTGTATTTCTTACAAATTTGTTACAATAGTTATTATGCTTTCTTGCAATAGTTATTATGCTTTGCATCTTTACTCAGCTTCCACAAAAATTCTGTGTTGCTCTGGTTGGTGTGTATGTTTTCCTTTTCAAAAGACTTTTTATTGCTCAAATCGTCTGTTCCACTTGTTTGTCCTTTAAATTTTCAATTGATTTGTTTTGATTCTCATATTTATATTAGCTGTCCAAGGCATGACGATAAACTACATCCGCATCCTGGGTAAGACGATAAACTACATCCAACAGCAAGGCCTCTGATTAGGAGGTTTTGAGGAGCATGGAACCAACTCTTAATTGCTGGTGTTCCCAGGTCCACTCTGACCCAGGGTGGTAGTACCTGTTAGGGTCCCAGCTATGGGCAAATATTTAACCCTGAAACTTGGGTAAAAACACTATGAAAGTGTAAAAATAGGTTTTAATACCAGAAATACTTTGTAAAAAAATTACTATCAGCAATAAATTTTTGAAGAAAAAAATATTACCAACAAAAGGTTTTTGAAAAAAATTATTACAGCAATACATTTTTGGAAAAAAATAATACAAACTATGCATTTTTGAGGAAAAAAAAGATATTACCAGCAGTACTTTTTTGAAAAAAATTATTATCAGAAATAGATTTTTTGACAAAAATTGACTTTTCAGGAAGAGTCCAGAATATACTGCTTGTGAAGATAAACTTTTCAGGAAGAGTCCAGAATATACTGCTTGTGAAGATACTCTTTTCAGGAAGAGTCAAAGAATATACTGCTTACAAAGATAGACTTTTTATATCTCATGCTTACCCCATTCTTCTGTGAACATTTCTCTTTTGTTTCGTTTTTTTCTTCATTTCCTTCTGATATATTGAACTTGATTTCAACATGGGAAAATGGATTTTGTGTCTTTTCTATTAAATATCCTTCTGACTTCATTGGTCAGCAGGTAAATTCCTTCTGGCAACTATTCTTTGTGTATAGTGAACATTGCAAGACGACTTTGCTATTACAAAATCTGTTGCAATGTTTTGGCAAAAAGCCTTTCTATTTGGACCAGTGCATTATGTTCGACTTCATATTCGATAGATAACTTGAGATAATTTGTGCACATGAGATAAGATTTTTGTATATATTAATATATTCATTGCTAACTTTACATTTCCAAAAAGATAAAACTGAGCTGTGTCATGGTTACTACAAAGAGCAGAGAAGATAGTGTCTCCTCAAAAAATACATTTTTTTTTTCAGTCATAGACCTGCAAGGGTGTAACCAATAAATCAGAACTGAGAAGAAATTAATTTTCACTCAACAATGTTTGATTGATGTGTTTAAGATTCACCACAGCATTAAGTGCATTAACAAGGATGAAGATTTTCTTGAAAAGAAAATATTTATCAGGTAGAATAAAAGCTTTTTACATCACAGGACATATAGAAAACCAAACAATAATGACTCATCATCATTTATGTGTCATGTCTCTTTAGTACATGGACGATCATGGCTCTTCACAACTTCCTGTTCTTTGTAGTTTTAAGCTTCTTTTGATTCTTTTACTGTCCTTCTTTGTGCCTGCTCTCTCATTCTTTTGCAAACACTGATTAGGTAGGTTGTTCTCTGTTACTCCCAAAACCGGCTTCTCTCAATATGTCCTGTGAATATTAAATTTTCCAGTCTGTCCTCTATTTATAATGTCTCCCAGAAATTGCATGTGTATTTTCCCAGTTCCTTTAGAACATCCTCTTTGCACTCATGTTTTATTTATGATATTCTCAGAATCTAACTGTAAAGCTATATCTCTTTCATGTTGAGTTTGTTTTTAATCTGTAAAGATGTCCAGCATTCAGCTTAGTACTCTTTTTCATTATAATTAAAATTTTTAAAAATGAAAACAATTCTTGAAAATATTCATTATTCATCAAAAAATATTTTTCTTAAGACAATAGTGTCCATAATAAATCTTATTTATCAAAGTGATTAAAAGCTTTTCTAATTAAATGTCTCCATTTTACTGCAGTTTTATATCACAATTCAGTTTTCTCTAAGTGAGGGTCCCACTTGATAAAAAATATTAAAATTCCCCACGGATTTTCCTTTTAACTAATATAAACATTAAGTGCTACAAAAATAACTTTCTCAAAATTTCATAAAATTACGTAAGTGGGGATGTAGCAGATATAAAAAGCATTTTACAAACATTTTCTATAAAAGAAACATTTCTAAAATAATTTAATTCATTTGTGAATAAGTTCTGATAGTTTCAATAAATCAAACGGTTATCAGATTTTTGCAAGAATTTCCAAATCAATGTGCTTTTCATCTCAAAAAGTTGCTGAATTTTCTTATACTAATTTATGTTCACCTGTTGATACAATAAAAACAAAATTTTTAACCAAGATTTCAAACGTTCTGAAAACGAAAAAATGATTAAAAAATATAATTTAATAATCAGAAAATACTTTGTTCTTTTGAAGATAAAATATTTTTTTTCAGTTTTGGGCATCTTTTCATTATATGTGCTCATTTCTTGTGCAAAACTTTGGTGGAATCTAGTCTTATAGATTATGCAAAATTGTTTAATAGACTGCATCATAAAGATTCTTTTAAACTGCAATGTAAGCTGAATTTATCTGGGAAGGGGCATCTTCAATGAGTTTGAATTATTGTCATGTACTGCTGATAAAGATCATGAAGTCACTTCTCCAATCGCAACACATGCCTGGTTTTTTTCCTAAAACAGAATCTCTACACACTGATATGTATAGAACCCCATCCATGAGTACTATCATCTCCAAACTAGATTCCCACCAGACATGCAGTATCTCACCTAAAAGAATTTGCTCCTGAAATATGGCCCCTTTTTGTTCTCCTTTGTATTTCTGGTCTGACAATCATTGGGATTACTCAACTTAACATCCTGTTAGTGTAATAAAAAACAAAACTAAAGAAGTACCTTGGTGAAGGTCTTAATAAAAAGAGTGACCCATGATAAGGCAAAGAATAAATCAGAATACAAAGAATACAAGTTAAACATGATATGTATATAGAATACAGGAAAAGGTTGGTAATTCCATAAGAGTGCAAATCGAGGGGATTAATGCTTATAACATTCACCCCATCCATTTTTTTTTTTTTTTTAAATTTTAAAAACTTTTCTGGATATCATTATGGTTTCTTCAGTTCTTCAAAGATTGTCTTAGCATCACTGAATTTTCTGGCATTAAATTATAATGTTGATCCTCAGTGTTAGAGGGCACTGACAAATGTATTTCAGAGTTACTAAATGGTTTAGAATTGATATCAGACTCCGGTTCTTCCACTTCTGTAATGCTCTTTTCTACAAGAGTAACTTGTTCTGTATTTTTTGGTTCTCATTGGTTATATTTTTTCTTGGCTGGAGTCAAATCATGTACAGATACAGAAAACTAAAGTCCATCATTAACTCTTACGTGGGCATAATGGGGATTGATTTCTAACAACTGAACCTCATCGACCAAAGGTTCAGACTTTTTAGCATAAACATCATGACATAATAGAACAGGACCAGGGTCTGCTGGCCAAGTGAGCAAGGAATAACCACTATATGACCGGCATTGGGATGAAAATATTCTTTTATAATGTGTAGTATTCATCATGGTACAGGGTAGAAATCTTATAGTGGGTATAACAACATTCCATTGAGATTCTTACAGATTTCTCAAAACGAAGGCCAGTGTGACATGTTTCCAGGTAATTCCATTGTATCATTAACACTGACCATTCCCTTGGGGGTTGTAAAGGATTGTTCAATTCATAGCCATACCCAAATCAGTGAAGTACTCATGCAGTTCCTTAGATAGAAATGAGGAACCCCAGTCAGAATGGACGTAGAAAGGAATCCTGAACATGGTGAACCTATAAGTTAAGCATTTAATTACCACACTAGTTCTCATATTGAAGCAAGCAAAAGGAAACCGAGAGTACTCGTCTATTACCATTAACATATAATGGTTCTGTGAGTTAGAAGGAAGGGGTCTCTTAAAATCTGTCGATTCTTTTCATTGATTGTGTAGCTTTTATCAGGTGAACTTTTTCAGATTTGTAGAAAAGTGGTTTCCATCTTGTATGAAATGGGAAGCTCAATGGACAATTGGCCTGATTCAAAGCCATGTCAATTGCTGTATCAGAAGCATCAGTCTTGACTACTAGTTGGATGTTTTCTTCAGTAACATCAAATAAGGCATTTTTGATTTCTTCATTTAATTTTTGGAATGTTTTCACAGACTTGGGATTTAAAGGGAACAACTCGGCCATAACTAAGAGTTCTGATCTAATCCAAAACCTTTAATATCTATTGGGAATAATAAGAAAACAAACCAAGGACCCTTTATCTTCAAGGATAAGTAATTCAAGTGGGAATAGTCAATCAGCATCAGGTTTAATTATCCATGAGATATGGTGTGGCCAAGAAAATTAATAGAAATGGTTGATAGGGTGAACTTTTTTTTTTTTTTCGTTGAATTTAGAATGATAGGTAAGAAAAGGTTGCAGATTATAAGCAGGATTAAGAATTGCTTTAAAATAAGCATTTCCATATCTTAAACAAGCCTCTTAAGACTCAAAGGTACCAATTGCATTTCCAAATCTTTAAAGATTAATTTAGTTCACTTTCAATAAGTAAAACTTTATATATAGGATTTACAGGGAATAGGTGAAAATGTGGAAAATGGGATTTTGATATTAGAGAAGGATTAATGGTGTACTTGTGATTGTACTTTTACAGGTTAGCTGAAATCTTTTTACACTAAAGTTTGCCCCACACAAGACTCAAGCCATTCAAGGTAAAGGTTTACTGTGTGGTGTTGTATGAGCACAAAAAGAGGCAAGAAGTGCAGCTCATGAGGTTATGAAGGAAAGATAATGGTTAGCCCTAGTCTTGAAGAGATTGTAGCGTTTGGGAAAACATGCTGGTAGGAGTCCGTTTCACAATGCAGCAGTTCTTGGGAAGAAGCTGTTT
Source organism: Acanthosepion pharaonis (assembly GCA_903632075.3). NCBI lineage: Eukaryota > Metazoa > Mollusca > Cephalopoda > Sepiida > Sepiidae > Acanthosepion > Acanthosepion pharaonis. The sequence continues at coordinate 338,920 of CAHIKZ030004067.1, forward strand.
GAGTGAAACATATGGGAGGAATAAATAGAGAAAAGCTGTTTTCTAACATTACACTCTTTCACAGTAGTTTATTTTCATAATTAATGTTATAATGAGAGGAGAGCTAGGGAAGGAAAAAATTACTCTCCCAATTACATTTCTTCTGTTATGAGCATTGTTATAATATACTGTTGCTCACAGACAGAATGGAATGGCTGAAAAAAAAAAAAAGAATGACAGACATGCTTCATTCTCAGAGAGACATATACTACAACACACACAAAACTATTTATATATATAAACACACACAAATGTCTCAAGTAGAGAACAGTATACATATATATCTACACAGAAAAGTGAAGTATAAGGCAGAACAAAAAGGAAAACTGTTACATATAGTTTAGAGATACTCCTGACTGGGGGAAGCCATTTTTAGGGCTCCATATTCAACATGCCAGATTCATTTATGCTCAAAGGGAAATGGCATCATGTGCTTGTAAATTGCTGCCATGGCAGAATTATCCTTGACCAGGGCCTTTTGGCTCAGTCTAAAAGAAAGCAACTTTACTGTTTGGTTGCTGTTCACAAACTGAAAAATGATTGCCACTTGGTTCACTGTATGGTGTGACATCATGAAGTGGTATTTATGTCACCAACCTAAACCAAATGCAGATAAGCACCTTCTGTATCTCTACAATGGATTTTGTTGCATGGCACATCTGATACAATAATTGATAATTTCAGCTCAGATTTGTAATTCTTTATTAAGATTCAGGCTTTACCATAATTTTATTGTTGATAATGAGTCTGTTGTTTCTGGAATAAATTAAATCCACAACAAACAGTACAAAGGTCTATAATGAACTTGTTGCTATCTCCAAATCGGTGTAAAATTCCAACACTCTGACAAATTACATTGATTCTCCTGCTTAACGTTACCTTATTGTCTGTAGATTGTTTTTTACAGGGTTCATCATCTGACATACATGAAAAGCATTAAAGTAGACTTGGTTTCTCTCAGAGCATATTGACTGTGCTGCTATAAGCTTCTTTAGTTAAAAAAAAAATGGTGATGTGCAGATTGTGTAATGGTTGACATGAAAAATAGAATTGTTGAATTGAGTTCAAATTCAGGCTTGTCTGTTGCATTCACTTTCACACAAATGGTGAATTTACCCAGCCACACTGTCCTGCTACACTTAAAAGCATACACTCTTTTTTTCACTACCTTTAAACAGCTGACTGTTACATTTGAAAGCATAAACACCTTTCAGGTAACTACTACATTTGGATACATGCATGGATACATATATATTTTCTTCTTTCTAGACACTTTCCTTCTCTTTCGTATGTGCCAGGACTCTTGCACTTGAACTCTTGAAACTTCAATTTATACTTTACTATTTTTATTTTGTTATATAAAGATTTCTTTTGTATTTTAAACACTCTGTGCATTTTCTTTAATTCATTGCATAAGGTATTATATATGCCCAAATGAAATATAGCAACTTATAGTGAAAACGGATGGTATCATGTAATAACTTTCCACAAACCTTCCATAACACAAAAACAAAGGTTTATTGCTATTCAAGGTGTTTTGTGAAAATTAATCTTTTCTTAGACTCTTATAGATTTACAAACATATTAGCCATAAGTGATATAGCTAATAAATGTATAAATACATTTATATATTGTATAGCTGGTCACTTGTATTTGAGAATACTTGTCTACAAGGTTGGCTTGACAATCGCTATTGCAGATGCTTGCTCAGGCGCATTTGTGTTTCTTCAACACCCACAGAGCCAACCTGTGGTTTATACTGCAACTATGCTGAGCAGACTAGAATTACAGTTTCTGGGAAAGAGCATGATATCTAGTGTGATCAACAAGGCTAGCACGTTCAAGCCCTTGGCCACAATGACTTGTGACTTCATGCTAGCACAGCTATTGACAGTCCACAAGGGTTCTGTCTACCCAATTTCACTTACTAGGCATGGGTCAACCTGTGGTACTTTCAGGTACTTTCCAAAGGTGCTGCATGCTGGGATTGAGACCTCCAATCTGATAACATCAGAAAATCTATTTTCTGACAAATCGACTATGATGAGATTTGAACTCATGTCTCATGGTTAGAATGCGAACATTTGGCCATGTTCCCATAATCTATATATTGAATTAGGTAATAAATGCCCTTTCAGTATATTCATAATTTGTAAATGTACACCATATTTATCATAGATTCTTCTATAGTTATCAAGTTCTACTAAGAACTTAATAGTTAAAGGATTTTTAAAATGAACCTAATTTACTTCAGAGATTTTAATACATGATTTATAAATATCAAAGCTTAACATGAACTTTTCAGATAAAAATGAAGTAAATGAAAGAAAGTAACAAGAAAAAATAACAAATTAAGCACAGTTTCTTTGTTGTAAAAATGCCTCAAAGATTTTCTTATGAAAAGAATCTTGTCTGCAGTGGAAATTATCCCGCAGTCTTGAAAATGGCATCTGCAGTATTCACATTCCTCTCACAACCAAGAGATGGCACGACCAAAAGACAAACGAAAAGACATGCCAGCATACCATGTGCTTGACTAATAGCTTCCATTTCCAGCCCCAATAATAATTAGACGTAATTGTTACACGTGTGTCTGCATCAGATATACTGATAAGCTCTGGCAGTAAATCCTCATTAGCAAACAATTTTCCTTCTTTTCTTTTTCAATATATTTCTCTTTTTATGCTTCAGATAACTCCAAGCCATCTCGTTTTACTCGGCACACAAGGAATAACCAGGATACTTCAATATTACCCAGCAATTACAATTATTCTAGTGTCGTAAAGGTCTTAAAGTTTTGTTTATTTTTAATGTTAAAAAAATAAAAACATTCCTTTCAATGATTCAATATGGCTGTTGTAATTAAAGTAACTTGTTTATGAGAAAGCTTAATTATCCAAAACTATCATGAAGTCTTTTTTCTTTATTTATTTTCTTTTATTTTTTTATTTTTTGTCAAGTGTGCCATTTGGTGTATTTAGCACGTCAAGGTTTCTTTTTAAATATTTTTTTTATATTCTTATATATGGTTATTGTGTGATGCTTGATGAAATTTAACACCTGGAGTCAATCAGCCCAACCTTTGAAAAATGACACCAAATGAGAAGATGATTGCTAAAAATTGTAATACACTTATCAAAAAAGCAAATAGAATTAGAAAATAACAGGTCAGATGCTATAGAATATTCAAAATAGCCACAGAGGTGCTGCCTCTATCCCAATTCTTTCTCTTCCATTTATATATATATATATATATATATATATATATATTAATTTTAGAAATTGATTTTATTCTTGAATTTTCTTAGTAAAACATATCTATTTATATATATATATATATATATAGAGAGAGAGAGAGATTTCCTTAAAATTATTTAAAAATAAATATATTTTATTTTAATAAAAGATAGTCTAAAATAAATATCTTTATTTTACTTGTAAATAAATCTCTATTATATACAACCGTTTTCTAAAATCAATGGTTAAAAATGGCTTTAACTGAGTGAATCCTGTGTATTGTGGCAAAGATCATCCTTCTTTGAGACTTATGGACTGTCGCTACAGAAGCACAAAGAACTTTACCAGGTAACAGAAACCACATCACTTGAGGACTTTCAACAGTAGCAACAACTAAAATGGATAGCACATGTAATTGGAAGAGTAAATGATCAGGATATTTAGATTCGATATTACTTCAAATAAAAGGTTAGAAAGGAAGTTCACATAGTACTGGAATAATACCAGTTACTGGACTTAAGAATCCTATTTCCAGAAAAAGTGATAATGTCAGCAGACAGTAGTCCTGCGTGCACTTGGTCAGTGAATGCCGGATGTTTCTTTCTAAGGAAATGGCTAATATTACATTACCATTACCGTTATTTTACTTACAGATTTTACTAAGAAATATAATTGATTTCTAATAGTGTGTATATATACATATATATGTGTGTGTGTGTGTGTATGTATATGTATGTATATGTTTCTGTTTATGCATGTGAATGAAATATGTAAATATCTCCTTTTGCTCTCACATATGTGCACACTTGCACATACTTCCCCAAATGTGTAAAACAAAGCTGATTTAATGCATGGTACATATTGGCCAAGGACAAAATTGTCCATTCCTCATGACCATTGTCATGCTAGCATTGGAATTCTTTCAATCAAACACCTTTGTGCAATGGGGGGAAATGCTGCCAAAGGATTAAAATTCCCTGGATGAGATTCATTCATTGTATCTCTGTAAAATATCCGACAGTGAATGCGGCAGAAGGTAAGAACTTATACTACACTCGGCTCTTCAAGTTGTGACATAAGGTAGTTTTTAATGTAGAGATTTCATTGGCCAATTCAAAAATTGCCTCATCCCTATTACCACTGGCATAGGTCTTCCACCAACCTTTGCTCTTTGGTGAAATGATGGAAGTTTTGTTGTATGGTTGCAATCCCTCAGACCAAGAAATCCTTTAAGCTTTTCTGTGAAGAACAGATGTAAACAGGCAACATGGCCCTCACCCAAGTTATCCACTGACCGAACAATTATTACCCCAAATTGCATTTCAATTTTTGCTCTTGTCTGTGTACACCAAAAGCTGAGAAAGAGTATGCAGCATGCTCACAAAATAACAAGATGAAAAACAAATGCCATGTTGAGAAATAATAACACAACCCCTTTCCCCTATGAAGAAATAAGTATTTTTATTCAGGGCTTTGCTTGTTTGTCTAGGGTGGGCAGGTAGATGATACTTGGGATAACTTTTGTTCTGTTGATTTCATAGATCTGCTCTTTATTATTGCCCATCTGCACATCCTGATGTATGGTTGGCAATACAAATGTATGGCATTGGAACTACACAACTGACAAGTATGTCTCCCACCAAGGGTGTACCAAGCATGATTGTGAATACAGACCAGAACCCAAAAATAATCAATGTCAGATTTGTTTTCACTTGGTCTCCAAAAATCCTTCATTCACTCTTTTACTTCCCTGTTTCCCTTTGGTCAATGTGGATGCTGCTTAGAAAACAAGACTTAAAAAATGGCCTTCTGGCTATGAAACAAACACTTGAAATTTAGATGAAGCTACATGTTCCTTTTCAGAAAAAGGTTTATTTATCTCTGAAAAGGATATTACATAAAAGTAATTGTTACATTCTTCCCCAAATCAGATCTTCTTTTGACTCACACTATCCAGATGTGAATGCTCCAAACATCAAAAACTCAACCAAAAATTCATTATCTGTGCAAGGCTCTGCACATATCTTCCATTTACTGACACACTCACAAAAACAAAAAAGACAAGACAATCCAGAATGTCCGCCCAATCCTGTCTAAAGAAACAAAATGAAAACTGGACCAGATTTGAGCCTCAAAAAAGACATAAAAGCCCATCAAAAGAACATTCAGCAGTTGGATGTCATCTTGACCCGACTTTAGAGGCTAGTCAAAAAGCAACCTTCCATCTCCAAAGCCATCAAACTCAACCAGCTTGTCAAGGTCGTCTCCCCAGTAAAGTCACAATTTATCCTTCCTCTGCTTCTGTACACCTCACTGGATGCCTTCACAACTCCATTTATCTCTTCTTTTTTTTATATACAAAAGACATCTATGCTGACTTTTCATTTATTATATTTTATGTTAATACAGTGGTTTATTGCTTTAAGATTTTGTTGTTTTTTCTTCATTCTGCCACCATATGCTTAGTAAAGCTAAAACACTCATTCACATCATAACATAATGTATCAATAGTTATATTGATTTTACAAGCATGTTACTTGAGTTAGTATTTATTTATATGAGCTAGTAATTAAAATTTGTCATTTCTGTTTTCCTCTGAAAACTAAATACTGTTTTATTTGATAAATAAAACAATATTATAACAAAACAGATAATCAGGAAACATGAATCTTTGCCTTCTCATAAGTATTTAATGCCAAACATTCAAACAGCGAAGGAATAACTTTTACCCTTAGAGAAACAGTATGGATGTTCAATACTTTGAGACAAGTATTTGGCAAGTGGCAATGATCCTCTAATGGGTAACTAAGGTAGCAACATGGCACCACAGCGCAATACTAAATATAGATAGTAGCCGTGGTTATTCATTTAAAAAAAATAGTAAATCTAAGTAATAATGAAGAGATAAGGAGACAAAATACATAAACGTAAATTCAAAAATTATATGCAGATGATATATTTCACATAATTTGTGTCTGTGTTTTTGATAATGGTTATTATGGACTCTCATGTCAGTTTTGATGTATGAGTGTTCAACAAAAAGCTCAGATCAGGTGTTTGTACCCTGGTGTGACATTAAAGTCCTGTTAGGGATTTGCATACAAGTTCACAAGTGTGACAATTGTGAGAAGTGGTTGCTGGTATGGCTGATGAAGCCTTAGACCTGGCTCTTGCTTTTGAAGTGTTGAGGGATAATGATGAGGAAACACAGGTGTTATATTTAAAAAACAAAAACACAAGGAATTTATTTACAAATTAACACATTCAAAGTTGTCAATAGCTTGTTTCAGGAAAAAGAATCAAATATTTAAAGTTCGTAGTTTTGATGAATTGTCAGGAAGAGAAAATATTCATATTAAATCAATGGACACAAAGTAATATTCAAGAATGTTTAAAACTAATTGAGCGAGTTTGTTTTTCTCATGAAAGTTATGTGGTTATAGTCAATATAAATCAAAAGATATATTTTAAGTTACTTAGCTGTGGAGTTGAATATCGTTCTTTGAAATTGCCCTGCTCTCATTAGAGGCTGATAATGTATCAGCATGTAATTTGAAATTGGCATTAATCAGACCTCTGGAACTCTGGCCTTTTGCCTTCCATTTCTTTCTGCTTTTTCTTGTTCTCTGCCTTGATTCAACTTTCTCTGCCTATTTATATCAAAAAGCAATTTCACATCGGCTCATTAATTTTTTCTTAGATTGTAAGTCACTCCCTTTTCTATTGGTCAAAATAAATTTTTGCATAGGCTCACGAATTCAAAAACAATGAACAAAAGTGTTATTCTTATTTCATATTCACCACACTTCTCATAGATTGTCAATCGAAGTACTTTGGTAGATCTTGTTACAATTTTAACATCTGCTTCTCCACTCTTGTCTATCCAGAGCTGCTGCCTCAAATATTGAGTAAGGTTTTGTTGACAGGTGTAAGATTGAGCTTTTGACAATGTTTTTACACACACACACACATACACATATATATATATATATATATATATATATATATATATATATATATATATATATATATATATATATATATATATATATATATATATATATATATATATGTGTCTGCAGTGATTAAAAGATGTAAGTTTCTGTGAGCCAAAAAACAAGTCCAGGTGATGATTTTTTCTGTAATTTTTTAACTTAGTAATGTTTGTAGACATCATCTGTAAAATTCAGTAGAATGATATTATAAACTGTTCCCTATTTTTTCTTACATATAGTGTCCCTTCAGTATGACTCTCCACAACTTTGTGTTTCTTTTTAGTTTAAGCATTCTTAGACACTTTACAATCTTTCTCTCTTGCTTTGTCAACCATTAAGACACTAGGTAGATTTGAAGCTTTCCTCCTACCCCTTCTCTCTTTAATATGTCCTGTGAGTATTAAATTTTCCAAGGTTGCTTCCAAGTTCAACCCTATGAAGAATCCAGCGCTTTTGACATTTTGATCTTACTTTCGATAACTCTTAAGTTGAACCTTGTGCCCACTGAGAACACCACAGATTAACTCTTTAGATCAAATGTTCCATACAGACATTAAATTCAATTCATACCTCTGGTATTTCCTGGCATTAAATGTTGATACACATTGATGATGATGAAACATCCACTTTTGAAAATTATAGAGAAAACTATTTGCTGCTGATTTGTTTCATTACTTTGTTGTGTTTATAAAATCAGTGTCGACTCTTCAGAGTTAATGCTGAGTGTGAGTAAGTGAATGAAACTACAGATATTATTGGACATACCATAACTGAAGCAACAAAACAACCATGTGATATATATATATATATATATATATATATATATATGTATATATATATGAGAGAGAGAGAGAGCCAGCTTTCCCTGAGTAGGTTTGTCTGGCTCACTAAATTTATCTAGGTCTGCTCTATGGTTGTATTGTGCTCTTTTGTTAGTTGTTTACTCGTGTCGGTTTTTTTTCTTTGGGCTTCAAACCTGTATCTGTGTAATTTTTTCAACAGACTTTCATGTTCCTGGCTCTTTCTTTTTTTTAAAACTTTTTTCCCTTTGAGATTGATTTGATTATTGGAAAATCAAAAATTCGAAGGTTTTTTGAAACAAGTATAGTTACCTATATATATATATATATATAAAAAACACATATATCTCCAATTATACGATTAGAGTATACAGAATAAATTCCCATAACCAAAAATACTATTTTTAAGAGTTCTCAATACATAGTAAAGCAAATATAATTCATTTGAAAATTATGACATAAATGTTATAGTTTCACTCCGAAAATAGCCATTTTGTTTCAACACTTCTGGTGTCATATCAAGTGATGGTGTTGAATGTAGAATAAAGAGTTTTAAAAAGGTTCAAATTGACCAAACACCCCTCAATAGGGGAAATGCTATTACATAAGCTGCAATGACTAATCAAAATACAAGTATATGACAATGAACTTTGGTTATAATCATTAATACCTTAATGTTAGGGTTAGACTAAAATAGAAATTATTCTAATTAATATTAAATTTTATCATAAAATTGAAAATTAAAAATTACCAATTTTAAATTTAATCTGTATTAAGTTTAAAATATAAAATTTTTATTTTCTTTACAAGTGTATTGAGCACTTTTCAATACTAGTGTTCTTCAGTCTAATATTACCAATATTAACCATATTATAATAATATTATTATAAGTCTTACGAACAGCATTTTTATAATATATATATAATCTTTTAACAATCAAATATTTTCATTTATTTTTTCTGTCAACTGAGAAAGAAAACCCAAAATATGAGACAGTCTTGGATTGAAGAAAATGAGTTGATTAAAATAAAAGTTGCTCTATCTCTTTCTCTTCTCTGGACTGGTTTGCCTGAATAAGTCGGGCCCTATTAACTTTTTCTTCTTAGTCTTAATCAGGCCTTATATTGATCACTGTCATGATGATAAGACAGTTCCTAATGCTTTATCCCTTAACAGATTGTATAGTTTCATTTATATATTCTTGTTGTAAAGTAATTTAAGATAAGCTAATCTCCACGAGCACTGCTAATATAACTAGTTCATTCCTCAGTGAGTGACCCACTATTATGGCTATTAACCAGATTTAAATTCATAATTATCTGCATTTCACATTGCAGGATGTTCTAATAACCATTCTTTATCAGGTTAATAAAACTTCAATGAGAAGATATTCCTGTAAGATTATTGAAATTTATTAGATGAAGTATAGTTAAATTATTATTTTCATGAGTATTTCTTTCATAGGGCTTCTGTTGCTTTTTATTGTAAATCCGAGATTGTCATTCTATGATTGTGATTTTAAAATAATAAGCCATCAACGATATTCAAACTACATAACACATTTTTGAATGTCTGCTCTTCTGAAACAGCTGCTTTACTTGTAGGCCACAAATGTAGTTCAATCACAGCAATTTTAATTGAAATGTAGATATAAAGCCTGTGTTTCTTACCGTGAATGGTTGATAAGCTGTTGTTTTGAGGTTTCTTTAGTTTTTTATGCCTTACTTCTTGCCTATCTCACACTGCAAATTTTTTCTAAGCTCTATACTAAACATTAAATCTGTTACAAAAAAAGAACTAAACAAAATGAACACAAAACGATCAGCTTTAAAAAAAAAGGACTCGTAACTGGAAAAACCGAATGAAAAAAGAATGTTAGCAACAAATACTTTTTCACATCCAACCCAGTTTTGCAGAATCAGAATCAACGTTGAGATTAAGCAAGCGAATGAGCCAGTTGGAGTAAAGTGCCATGCAGATTTAAATTTTTCCCACTTGTGATGAATGCAGCTATCGATTTTTTTTTTTTTTTTTTTTTTTTTTTTTGCATGCTAGCATGCTAGTTAACATTCGTATCAGTCAGCTGTTGGCTCTCATGCTGGCCAGTAGAAAATGGCTGCAAACTACATGAAAACTGCCGTAGAAGCATGAAAAAATTGATTATTTCCACTACTGATGGGAGTTAGGAAATGCAAGGTCAGTCTTGGCCTTCCCACTAACTTTGTGCATGTAAATTTTGGTGCAAATCCATCAAAAATTGCTGGTGTGCATATGTTACACACACACACACACACACACACACATCCTGCCTTTTATAGATAGAGATTTAAAATTCTTAACAAGTACTGGCAGTTACCATATTTTTAATGGCATTTCTTTAATCTCTCCTTTTTTTTTTTTTTTTTTTAAGAAAGAATAAACCATCAGGGGCTGCCTTTTACTTTTTAAGCCACCTTTACTGTCATTGATCCTAGCTTACTGAGAATTGTAGAGTAGAATTCATGTTGCTTACTAATCTGAGTTTAGTTTGGTAGAAAGCCACAACTGCAATATATAATTTACACCAGAAAATACGAGATGACCTGAATCATATCTAATGTCAAGAAGAGAAGTTGATAATAGATGATGCCAATGTGTACTCAGCTTACACCAAAGGAGACTTTGCATTAAGTTTCACACCAGAACATGAAAGGAGCTAGGTGCATCAGAGCATCGATCTGAATGGTAAGCTTATAGATATCAGGTGCAGATTCATACTTTACAGGATGTTAGTGGCTGTTCCTGACATTTAAGCATATGGTCAACCCAGAGGCACTTATTATGTGCACATGTGAGACTACCAGTTGATAGAAATATTCGAACTGAAAGATAAGACTGTCTCTCATATCATAGTGAGCAATATCCATGTTCGGAATAAGCACCCAAACACACATACACAGATATTGATTCACTAAGTCCGGAGATGAATAAACAGTATTACATATGTTTATGTTTTTATTATTCAAAATAATGGTGACATTACTTAAGTATGGTGCAAACAATAACAATCAAAATCCCGACTTGTTAACCATTACCCTACCACAAGAAGCAATTGACGATTTTGAAACTGTGATAGAAATAAAGAAAAAGGAAAAAAGATGAAAAAATATTTATAAGAAATAACTATTTAATCAGTCCCTTGTTCAGAAAGGATTCCTTCATCTTAAAGAGAGTGTAGAAGCCTTACCAGAATCACTTTTTGCAAAATGTTTCCATTATTTTTAATGTTGAACAATGGCCACAAATGTGTGTTCCCCAGTTAGTGTAACATTATTTGTACTTTCTTGAATATATGATAGAAAAATTTAAAATAAGTTTCGTAAGTACATTAAGCTGATGTTTGCATCAATATGGCAGGTAGTAAACCTGTTTGCACATATTACAGAAGTACAAAACACTACCATTAATGGAATTTAGTCTCGCGTCAACAAATATAACAAGAATTCTAGTTTGTTACATTGATTCCTTCGACAGATGTGCATGAAATTATCTGCTTTGTGATCTGGAAAGCCGAGTAAGAGACTATAGACGTAGATGGCAAAAATGAAGTTAGACATAAAGGTGGGATGGAGGGGAAAATGAAAAACTGAAGTGAGAGAAAGAAAGGTAAAAAGAAAGAAAAGCAAAAAGAGAAAACAGTTGGAGTGGGATGACTAATAGATATGAGAGAGAAAAAAGTTGTGGATTTTTTTGTGTGCGCATCAAAAGAATTCAAATAATTATTGCTATTGTCTGAATTGGTTGATGGTGCATGAGAAAATAACATAATCTATAACACCATGCTGGCTGCACTGGAAGAAATATTGTAGCATATATAAAGTACAGATAAGGTAGTAAGTATTGGTTTAGTTCAATATTATTATTTCACAAATGGACTTAGCAAAGTAAAGAATTCATAGTAAATTCAACTTCTAATGAAGCCACCAGTACAATGCAATCTCCTATTTTTCTAAGCAAAAGAAAAGGTTATTCTATTTTTGTGTATGATATAGCCTACAGTTTATGATGCTCAGATGTGAAATGTTTAGTTTTCTATTTTTATAACACACAGAACCTGATAATAATTTTAGGAACCAAATTAAATTCCAGAATGTACTAAAAAGTTAACTGCAAAATACATTTTTGAAATTGCATGAAAAAGAAATGGAAGAATCATCTGCTTGATATATAAAGTTAAAAATGTATTTACTATGCACATAAATGACGTATTGAAAAAAAAAGAGAACTAACTAAAAAGTTAGTAGTTAAAAAAGTTCAATAGAGATTCAGCACTTTTTTAGGTTGAAGTGATATTTTTAAATATGCTCTTGAGGATTAGACAGACGAGTGCCCTACATGATACACTCTTGAGTGATCATATCTCTTTTGATTCATAATTGATGAGACAGAAGATTTTATTGCAGTAGGTTGCCATTTCTTTCTGTAATAAAGTGATTAATAATCAAAGCTATGGGGTTTTGTCCATTGTACTGTTCAACCCATAGCTGGGGGAGAGAATAGATGGATTCCTATCTTTCCCAAAGGTATTTGCACATAAGTGAACACAATGAACCCAACTGGAATTCAAAATCAGCTCTCCACTTTTCCATTCCGAGCCATTATCCATCACACTACATTGCACATTTCTTGAGGGTATAAAATTTAGTTCTATAAAAAACAAAGATATAAAAGCAAGGAACATTGACAGTAAGGGAGAATATTTATAAAAATCACAAGTGGCAATTTTGAAACAAGACAAAATAAATTAATGGTGAGAGTGCCGAGCCAATCCCTCTCTCGGGCACGTTAGTGTTTGGTCAACAGTCAACTTGTCTTTTATACTGCAACTATTCTGTTTATTTTATCTATCGTGATCAACAATATGAACAATGCAAGCACACTCAAACAATCAGTCATGATGACTTGTGTCTTCATGTTGTCACAGCTTTCGATCCCAACTGTTCAGTCTATTCAATTTCACTCACAAGGCTTGGGTCAACCAATGATATAGTTTTCAGGTACTTTCCAAATGTGCCACACACTGGGATCATCCCCCTCCAGACCAATAACCTCCTCCCTGACAAATTTAATCATGGTAAGATTTGAACCTGGGTCTCATGGTCAAAAAGCAAATTTCCTAACCGCTTGGCCACATGTGCTCCTATGAAATCCATAAATATATATTACTAATCTACTAACACACAGTGGCATGCAAAACCTTAAGACCACCTTACTGAAATATATTACTTTTGTTAATTTTACCCCAAAATCAAGAGTGATTAGCAGTATCCTTTTCTCAGTACATTTTTTAATATGAAACAATTTACTGTTTTTCTGTTAATGCTGTATAGTGAATGACAGAGCATCTGGAGTATGGTGATGCTGAAAAGAGGTCATGTAAATGTCATAAATACATCTAGAAGAAAGATCCTTGCCAGCGGTATCGATCGAGATACTTGAAGAAAAACACTCATAGCTCATGTAAGGGGTTGTTTTCATTAACTGATTGATTGATTTGTGGATTTTATGGGTTGTCGTCACATATTTCAGATGGTAGGAATAATACTTTCTTTGATTTTTCAAGTGAATATTTCATTAAAAATTCTTGAGAAAAGCAAGTACAAGTCCCACTATTGAACCCATAGCTGTGCTTAGGAGATTGATTTCTACCTTCCTCTTGGGTATCTTTGCATAATAAATGTAACGACCTGATCTAGAATATGAACTCAATGTTCAATGTTTTTATTCTGAACTGCTATATATTAACCCGCATGCACATTTAATGTGCAAGATTACTTTGCAAATTGGAACTCTCATGCGTACTGCAATGTATATAAAAATCATCAAAAACCTCATATAAAAACACCACCTGAGATAAATATTTCATTCGAGGAATATAGCATAACATTCATATATTACTTTAGTATTTTATTTTGTATATGACTGTTACAAACATCAATCTATGTGCATGGATTTGTCAGCACCGCTGGCTTGTTGAACAGCGTGTCTTTGTTGAACAGTGTGTCTTTGTTTTCTTGAAATATCTTCTGGCACATAAGTTTTGTTGCTTTTGTTGAAACGGTTCTTCCTCCATATGAAGGATTTGTTGTCAATAATGTTGAACAGTAGAGATAAGCAGGCAAAAAATTGCAATGGTTTTCTCAACTTTTTTCTAAATAGGCTACTCTTGGGAAGTGAACATCAGTTCGAGTTTAAACAAACAACCCCTTAAGAAGTTTGACCTTTTTCCACCCCAAAGTGTCCTTTCTGCTGGTACCTAACACTACAGCTGAAAGACTTCAACAGTTGAATTTTTATAGGGTTCCAGAAGCTTGTATGGGATATTTTCATAAGTTATTATTTTAGGGGCCTGAAGGATTTATCAGATATTGAATTTTACTTGTAAATAAAGTTAGTCATCAGGGATATTTTTTTTTTTTTTTTCACAAATATTTGATGTCTATTTCCTTGTGTGTTGTTGCTGATTCCCTTTTATCAAAAGACAGGAGAGCTATTAAATGTCGTTTCAAAACAATTGTTCAAATAAAATACATTTTTATTTTTATATTTTTTAATTCAATTTGAATTCTTATTTTAATTTTTCATAGACTTTTTTTGTTAATAAATTGTTATAAATTAATGACCACAGACTTGTCGCAAAATTGAACACCTCTTTTTAAGAATGAACAGCATAGAAATCAACTTAAGTTTAATCAATTTTCCTAAAATTAATATCAACAAAAGGAGAAACATGGAAGAAAAATCTGATAAAAATTTGTTTTCTTATGTATAAATTAGTTTATACGTTTTTGAAATTTGTTTATTGTTTAACCTTGTATTGGAACTTGCATGTAAGAAAATCAATTAAAATGTTCGTCTTTGCCAAATATACACTCGTATTTGGAAAATCTACCAGAAATCAAATAATTAATGGATTTTAATAAAACTTTCAGGATTTACACAGTGAATTCTAATGTTATTTATATAAAAATTTGTGGAAAGAATTTATATATAATTTTATTTATGTGATTACTCTTATTTTTTAATATTTTGATAGCTCAATAAATATTAATTTGAAAGTAAAGGCATTTATATTGTGCAACTATAAATTCCTGAATAATTTAAATCAATTTATTGATTTTTTTTCTGAAATTAATCTGCTGAGGGTGACTTAATGCCCTGAATCTGAACATTTTAAACGGCAATATAAACTAGATTACTGATTTTAGCAACTTTTTAGCTTGTTATGTTAAAATAGATTATAGATTTACGTTATGTAAAATGAAGAATATTGATGAAAAATGTTTTAAACATATTTCAATTTTCAAAAAAAAAATGAAGAGCTTTAGATGCATCCGGATAGCAATTTCTAAAGCATTAATGGATTTATTTTTAATCCGGCATATTTATTTCTTGCATACTTGAGTATGCTGAAGAGATGCAAGTTCGAATCCTGCTGGAGAGCACATTTTTATTAATATTTTTCAATTACATAGGCTGATAGACAGAATATACACTGTTTAAAATAAAAACAGGGTGTCTATTTCAAATACGGGTTGCCACTAAAAATAACATGTGAAGTAACATACACACACACTATATATATATATATATATATATATATATATATATATATATATAAAATGTGTGTGTGCACACACACACAAGTGAACATTATAATCTAAATGTAATCATCAGGCCTGGTGTCGTGTTGACTTCAATGTTCACTTTTATATTTACATACGCTCAATCTCTGATATTGAGTACTTTATCCCATAAATAAATATAAACTATATTTTAAATGTATATATATTATATATTATATATATATATATATATATATATATATATATATATATATATATGACATCATGTACCTTTCTTTAAATTTGATTTTATGAGAAAAAGCAACAGTACTGGCTTCTGTCATGGTTGATAATGAGTGAAGCAACTTTTTAGAACTTTGATAAAAGATGGAAGGATATTTTCCTATAGTTATCTTTGTCTTGGCTGTATCAATGGGGAATTGCTTTTCCAAAAATAGCAACAGTCAAGATGAAGCAGTGTGGATAGTGTGATGTTAAGGTGCATTCAGATTCCGACCTAAGCTGCCGAGTTCATTTTCACACTAATGCTCCATGAAATGTATCTATTCTCCCTTAACATCTAAGTGTTGACAGGGGGCCCCTAGTCATGCCATCCCAAGAAAAGTACTATTCACGATTCAAAAACTTGAAGAAGGCAATGGGAAATCACTCCAATATATTTTCTGGGAATTCAGAACAGTTTACAGATAAAGAAAGGGAATTTGTGGAGAGCCATGATTGCCTAGTTCAACATAGCATTTAAACAATGATAAAAAAAAACTTGTCAAAAAGGAATAATGTTTGATTATTTACTTGGAAATATAACAGCAACAAAAATCTGAATTTTAACAAAAGAAATTAAACTTCTTTTCTACAATGTCAGTGCTTTTGCAGAATTTTATAATTTTTAAATTGTGATTTACATAATGGAATTCTGAAGTCGGCTAAAATTACAGTATCTTATTTCTTGGGTTCCATATCACTTCGCAGATTTGTTAAACATGCACTAGTATAGATACACACAAAAGCTGCTGTGTTAAATTTATAAAACTTCTTTCTTTGTTGAGGAATTGATGTATTTCCACTGAACGAGTTGACCTGATTTGATTTCATAAGTCTGAGCAAACAAAAGTATTTGAAGAATTTTAACAGGCTTCATGCCCTGAGCATCTATTGGCATTTAAACTCAACCCAAACCTCAAGTGGAATGCATACATATGATCCATCATTAGAAATACTGGAAAAATGGTCAGTTGCCTGTACTGTTCCAGTAAATACCTGATTTCTCCTGCTATCCTCTCCCTTGACAAGAGACAGATAAGTCCAAAAATGCAATACTATTGCTATATATGGTTAGATTATGAGGCTGGCATCCTGCTCTCACCCTTTCACTGTTGAAACTATTAAATGTAGCCGTCTCTTCTACTCCAATAGCTTCATATCTCTCACCTCTAGAACTCCCTTCCCTATTCCTGTTTCCCTGGGAGCTATAATCTTTAACTATTCAAATGTAATGTTAATTGACATCTCCAGTTGCCTTGATCTGTCCACTATCCTTCTCTTCATCCTTTCTTCTATCACTCCTATCTGATCTTGCTCCAAATCTTCTGTAACCCCTTGCATCCTAGTGGCTTCCCGCCTTGCTTGGAGTTAAACGCTTAAAAAAAAAAATGTTGAGTCTAGTCTCGATAGAGTCCAAAGATGGCTCTGTGTCCTTGTAAGTGATGAATTATTTTCCACTTTACAACCAACAGACAAAACATTGCATGCCTCTTTCTGCTTTATTACTGTTTCTATGAAAAGTGATCAGATGAACTATATTCATTAGTTTCACTGGTTCTAACCTTCATGGCTAAAACATGCCATGTCATGCATATTGTAGCAACACCCCCATTCTCTATGTATTTCGTTGGAGACATGTAAGTTTCACTTGAACAGCTTCTTTCCATGAACAACTGCTTTGTGGAACCTACTCTCAAGAGAGTGCTTTCCTGATCACTACGGTTTTAACCTGTTCAGTCATTATCTTCCCCACCTATCCGCATAAAATGTGCTTCTCACACTGTACCCTCTACCTCAAGTGGCTATCAAGCCTTGTACAGGTTGAGCAGCTTTGTAAAAAAAAAAAAAAAAAAAAAACACACAAAAAAGAAGACATAAACATTTTGATTTGCAACTTTCATTGCAATAACAGTCACCTCCAACCTTCCCATGTAAGTGCTTCCCTCAACACTTTAACCATAACTTCTCCAATAGAGTTACTCATTACCTATCCTTTTTAGTGTCATAATATTCACTTCCTACCTCCTTCTCTACTAGACTTATGGCTCCATGACAATAAAACACTGTTTCCAGAACAATCATCAAAGTTAAACAACATTGAGCCTGGTCAGTCCCTAGGTGGATGACTGCTTGAGAATACCAGGTGCTGTAAGCTTGGATGTGCAGGTGGTGTAATGGATAATGGCACGGAATTAATTGGAGAGCAAAGTTTCACTTCCCATTGGGGTTATTGTATTCACTTATGAACAAATACCCTTGGGAAAGATATGAATCCACCTCTTCTCCCAGCTATGGGTTAATTAGTAAAACTTGTATCACTAAACCATTTTTATCTCCCCCCCCAAAAAAAAAATTCTTACAATCTAAAAATATTTTCTAGCTTTAAATAGCCTACAAACTGGTTGGTGTCAAAGAAAATGAATGAATCAATTAAACTTTCTCTTCTATTGTCACTTTAATAATTGTCCTGTACTCCTTCATTGTCTCTTGTGCGTGAATTTTAGTATAAAAGGTATCAGCAGTATAAGAATGTTTTTTTTTTTTTTTGGTTCTATTTCTTCATTCTTTTACTCTTTTGTCCAGTTTTCACTTATACTATGGACAATGTGAATAGCATAATGCAACATAAAGCAATGCAAAGTAATAAAAAAAAATCTGTTTAGTCATTTGATTACCATTGGTTCAAATAGAACAAATAAACACTTCATACCAAACAAATGTCGATATCTTGAAGCATTAGAAACATAAAAATTGTAAATATTTTTCATAATGTAACCATAAATTACAGTAAGCAACTTATCCTGTATTGAATCAATATTGCTAAGCTAACCGGTACATTTTTCTACTGTACATCTTATGTTAAACGTGTCTTCTGCTCTCAAAATTGTGATGTCAAAATATTTATGAGATTGAAGGGCATATGTACCTGTGGAATGTTAATGTTTTTATTGATTCTTTTGTCTGCATAAGCTGAAATAATATTTTCCTAACGACTTATTTTTAAGAGCATGCATATCCTGACGCCTGTATTGTCTGTACATTGTTAGTGACAATTTTTATCTTTCTTTCTTGCATAACACTTAAAAATATACATATATAAGCAAGAATTAACTGTTAATGTATATATATATATGCCTTTCAGAAAAAAATAAGCTATTTATTAAGAGATTGTAAAATATCCTCTCTGGCAGCAAATGCTGGACAATCTCCTAACAGATAAGGAACAGACTTGAAGAGACAGAAACGTGGTTTCCCCCCCCCCCAAATACTGAGCATATCATGAACAAGAAACAGCAAGGAAACTGGCAATCAGAAACACAATTGAAAATTTCACGTTGCATAAGAACATAGTTTAGAAAACAGAGATTTAGTGAAAGTCAAGAAGCTGTAGAGAGCCATTATCGCTCATTTCCTGAAAATATATGGGACATAAAAATATTCAGTTCCCTCTAAAAGTATTGGAATGATAAGGTCAATTCCTTTGTTTTTGTTGTTCCCTGAAGACATTTGGGTTTAAGATTAAAAGACGAATATGAGACAAGAGTTCAGAATTTCAGTTTTTATTTCCTGGTATTTACATTAAGATGTGTTAGACAATTTAGGACAGACCATCTTTTCTATCAGATTGCACCATGTTTAATTGAGCAAAAGTAAACGAAGAGATAGTCTTAAAGTAAATAACATTTAATATTTTGTTGCATAACCCTTGTTAGCAATAACTGCATCAAACCTGTTACTCATTGACATCAACAAACTATTGCATTCTTCATTTGTGATGCTTTTCCAGACTTTGAATGCAGCCTCTTTCTGTTCTTGTTTGTTTCAGAGGGTTCAATCATAAATAATTCTTTCACTTAGTCGAAAATAGGTAACTGTGTTTTTCAATATACATAAATACAAAAGCTGTTGAGAGCAATGACAATCTTGAAAGAATATGACATAAAAGAAGATATTCAGTCAGAAATACATGTAAATATTCACTTAGTTGGAAATAGGCACCTATGTTTTCAGTATATTTAAATATGCATGTATGTATTTATTCATAATAGATATAACATTCATAGTGAAAACCAGCCATTATTCCAGTAGTAACAAGTAAGATCTTCCCAAGAAGAAACATTTAAAAAGATGATTCTTGATCACTACAATTTTAACTTCAAGTTGAGGGTCAACTTTTATTTTTCCTACATATCCTCTTCTGCTCTTCTTCTTCACTTACAAGCCTTACTGACACATCATGTTGAAACACTAATTCCTGTATGATTGTCAAAATTAAATGTCAAGCCTGTCCAGTAACTAGATAGGTGACCACTTCAGAATATCAGGTGCTATAAACTTGGATGTGTGGGTGGTGCAATGTATAATGGCTCAGAAATGTTAATCAGAGGGTTGAGTTCCAGTTAGGTTCATTATATTCCCTTCTACATATGAATCTGCCTCTTCTCTCTCCAGGTATGGATTAATTAGTGAAACTTCTATCACTAAATCTTTATTATCTCTAAAAACCTGACTTTAAAAACCTAAAATGCATTGATTAAGCAGTAGAAAATGAACTGATCAATTCTCTTACATTCTTACAACAACAGTAACATTCTGCCTTGATTGGCTCTTGAACCTGCTATGGGTAAAAAAATTAGTAAAAAACATATATCAAAAGTCCCATTACTCATCAGTCTTGTAGAGGCAACAAACATATTGCAGCCATAGCAACAATGGTGTGTCTTGGGCAAGATAGTTTGATAGAATTCAACCTTTTCCAGGCTGGTTTGAATTCAGTTTTCCTACTTGACTGGTAGCTAAACAAGGCTATACAAACCAGTCTGTCTTGCTATGTACCCATAATTATAAGAGATGGTGTCATACCTTTCTTTAAGTGAACATACTGAATTCTACTGGAATATGAATGGGTTTCTAATTTCTCATTCCCAACTGCAGTCCATTTACACCACCATGAATCCTCACTCTCTCTACCCATATCTATAATTCTCAAAATGTCTGTGTGTGTGATCAGATGTTGTTTATGCGTTTCCACAGTTTTCATCCAATTTTAATGAAATTTTTTTGTTTGATAGATAATTCTCCAGTTTTTAGAGTCCAAATTGGCTGGAAAAAATTACATCCTTGAAGGTGAAAAATCGAGAAAAATTGATTAAACACAAAATTTTATGTCTGTAAAAAAACAGCATACAATCAATTAAGAGAGTTGAAATTTAACACATAAGACTGTTAGAATTATAAAAAAAATTATATTATAAATAAAAATTATTGTATATTATTATATTATGAGTGTCCATGAAAAAGGTTCCTTCCTTGCAAGATTGAGTATGCAAAAACAGCCCTATTTCAGGGGCACCCCACTTCAAATTTTAAACACCACATTTGGGGATGTGCCTCAGTTGCACCCAATTTTTGTTTATAATATTGATTTTCGGGTGGGCTGACTTTAAACTTAAACTGCTCTAACTGAATGGCAAAAATTCCCAGTAATGAAACACCTGGTTAAAGATTGGTTATACTGCTAGTACATACATAATAAATATATATATATATATATATATATATATATATATATATATATATATATATATATGAGGGAGAGATGATATATCTAAATACATGATCAATAGTCTATTTGACTTCATGGAAATAAATATATTTCTATAATCTTAATAGTAAGCCCGAACCCTCTGATAATGTCAAATTGGCAGCTAATCTAAAACAATAACCTCCTTTCTGTTAACCAGGGCAAGGAATGGTTGGTTAATTTTAATGCCCAAAAAATAAAACTGCTCTCTAATAATCTGGGAGAACTATTTCTGCTTAACATTATTTAAATGCTGTGTTAATTGTTACCTTCTGTCCTCTTAAATTTTCTTTTATTTTTCTCCCCCCTTAATGTTGTATTCTTTAACACTCAGTAAACCCTCTGCATGTTCCCTTGCTCGAGGTGAAATGATTAAAATAAAATGGCAATCTGACCAAGTTAATAAATGCATGTTCTTTTAACTGATACCTTGAATGTAATTCTAATCAGTAATGCAGCTATAAATTGCAAGATCAGGTGTTTAGTGATAAAGTTTGTTTTTTTTATATTGATACTACATCTCATCAGGAAATAGGCCATCATAGATCTTTCCTGATTCTGTTTTTTAATTATCAGAGAATTGCCATTATTTCTTCATACAAAATCTTCTAATCAGTAAACATATTTATAGTTAGCAGGGCATCAAATATGACCATGTCAACTTGTTTTATCTCTCTGATGCATTTATATGATTTGCATTAATATTTTGTGAAAAGAAACAAAAAAGTAATTCATGAAATGTGGGATCTTTTTTTTTTTTTTTTTAAATTGTCGTGTCTCTTCAAGATGTATTCAGTCATAACTCTGTGCAGATTCCATTTCTTTATCTGTGAATTGTCATAAATACTTGAGGAAAAAACTACTCTAACTGATGAGAAGTTCTATAACTGGCAGAGGGTCAAATCTAATCATGTCAACTGATTCCTTGTTTTCCCCAATATCTCAATTCAAGATTAGAGGTTGACATGCCACTAAACAAACTGTAGTTATAATACTTGCATTATTCTGTTAGAACAAAAAATGATCTTTTTTTATAAATATAGATAGCTTGTTTCTTAAATGCTATATTCCTCCAAGATTGATTCAAATATGGCCATCCAACATCAAGACCTCAGATTGGGAGATTTTGAGGAGTGTGGAACCACCTCTTAATTGCTGGTATTCCCAGGTCCAACCTGACCCAGGGTGGAAACACCACCTGTTAGGGCCGCAGCTATGGGCAAATAGTTAACCCCAAACTGTGGCCAAAACACTATAAAAGTGTAAAAATGGGTTTTAATACCAGCAATACATTTTTAAAAAAATTATTACTAGCAATACATTTTTGAAAAAAAATATTACCAGCAATAAAAATCTTGTTGGCATAAAATAACCCATCGAGGTTGATATGCTGTAAAACAAACCAAATTAAACCAAACCAATCAAACATGACACTACACAGATTCCATTTTTTTTTTATTTATCCATGAAATGTCATGGCTTCTCGGAAAAAATAATGAATTGTTTTCTTGTTGCCTTCTTTCTAGACTGACTGCCTCCAAAGGGGTAGATAATCCAATCTATCCTATTATTTATTTGGGCATGATAGAAGAAATTGATTCAAGCTTTTTCCAAGGTCATTAGTGTGAAGTGAATGGTACAGAGATGGCTGGTATTTGAACTCAGCTTGCCAATTCCACATTCCATACTTTTTACCACTATACTGCACACATGCCTGGATAGGCTTATTATTTTACCAGTAAAATGTATATATTACTCTCACATTACTGTTGCACTGCCAACATTGTACAGAAAACTAATAAGGATAACACTTCATCACATTGAGTAAACCTAGCAGTCGCATTCGATGTGTTTTTTTTCTCTCGAATTTATACATAATAATTTATAATCGGATATCAGAAAGGATCATCTGTTGGGACTAGAGTTCACCCCATGACATAAAATGAAATTCATATATACGATCAATCATTAAAGATTCTAGAAAAATAGTTGGTTCTGTATATGGCTAGAAAAATTGTGTCTCCATCTATCTTTATATTTAATATCAAGTATCGCTTCTATATTTGGGCTGGATCTTCCAAATGTTGTCTTTCAAGTTCAAAAGAATCTGTGTTATTTATGCCAGATATATTTTTGTTATGTATTTACTAGAAACTTTGGAATTAAAATGGACTGACTCAATATTATAAAATAAATAATATATCTTTATTTATTAGATTTATTGTGAGAACTTTGTAGCAAAAAGTTTTTTTATAAGGCAGATATTGGTAACAGTCTGGAGAAATATCTGTAGTGGGTAGTTTCATGACTAGACCTCACTTGTAGTAGTAGTCATCTTAGAAATAGGTCAGTATCAATCTACTGTGTTTTACTCATTAGAAAATGACCTTTTAAGTATGTCATGCATGTCTGATTTCTCTGGCAATCATGTCTCTTATGCTGTAGTTTCTCTTGCCATCCTCAGAGCTGTGAGCTTATATACTTTTGACCAGACTCCAAGACTCTGGCAAGAACCTTTTTGTTTCAGCTAACATCAAAAGTCCCTTTGTGTTAATTTTTTTGATTGGTCAAAATTATTTTATTTTCCAGTGTTCCTTTTTTTTTTCTTTCTTTCATTTTTTTTTTTTTTTTACATAACAGAAGTTATTTTGGTGTATTTGTAGTCATAAATAATAGGTACTGGTCCCACAAACTTTCAGCATTTTTCGGGTTGGTTCAGTCTTTTCTATTCTTCCCCTTTTTATTTAAGGGTTGCCTTCTCGTTAGTTGAGAAATAAGAATATAGAGGAAATGAAAGAGAAAGAAATAAGGGTGTTAAGTGCAAATGCATTATTTTAATTTGGATTTTTTATTTTTTGTTTATATATATATATATATATATATATAATTTTTTTATAATTTATTTTATTTTTGTGGGGACTCCCTACAAATCTATATGGCTTTGTAGGGGGAATGAATTGTTTTCCACCTTTCATCACCACTTCCCACAATACTTTATCACAATTTCATGGCAAACATTCAGACAAGCTCTATTCTTTTGGGCTTCTAGCTCATGCCTTTATAGCCAAGACCTGCTTTGATAAATCCACATGTTCGAATCATCCTTATTCTTTACAAATTCCTTTCATAAAAAAGGATGTTCCACTCAGAAACTTTCTTCTCCTGTACCAGTATGTTGTGGAATAGACCCTTGTCTGTATGCCTTTCCAAACACTATAACTTTAACCTTTTTAAGTCAAAGGTTAGTAATTATCTATCTACCATATTATTATAATCTTCACTTTATATATTATCCCTTTATGTCCATATCCACCATCTCATTTATTAACCCTCTACCTTGAGGCTTTTGTATTGGGTGAAATTTAGTAATAAAGAAACAAGACAAATATAGAAAGTAATGTCTCACAGAGAAGAGGATTTGTTGATTTTTCAATAAATTAACAGAACAAGAGTACCAGATTTTTCTTGCATTTATGTTGCCAGAAACTAACCAATTGTTTGCTTTTGTTTTATTACTTTTTATATCCAGCTTTGGAGTTAAACATATTCAATTCAGCTTTTGTGCTTTCCTTATTACAAGATGGATAAAAAAATAACATTAAGCACAAAAATTATATTAGAAAGAAAATTATCCTAGGTAACCTTCAGTTGGTATCCACATTTATGGGAGAACATGAGCGCAAATCCCTTTCTCTAGCTTCTCGGTAGCTTTTCCTTCTGAAGTTTTTACTAACATATGTCCCTCTATTCTTTAGAATTTCTGATAATATCACCATTCCTCACACTGCTATTTAGCATCAGGTCATTTACATTTTATATCCAGAAGCAAAGACAGCTTGGACAAAGCTTCTAGGATAGGCTCTTATTTTTGTTGTTTTTCCTGCAACGTTGTACAAATTTCCATTTACCAGAACTTTTGTAGCTTAATATGAAGGGATCAATTTTATGAGCATAACTAAGTTTCCAGCCCCCACCCCAACCTCTTTCATCTCTCTCACTGGCTTAAAACACAGACTATCATTATCATTTGCCCAATGATTTCAAGTTTCAACTCTGTTCTGAACCTAATTATATAATACATCCTAACTACGATTAGGACTTTTCTGGTTTTCTCGCCATTCCTGATTTCAGCTGCTTTATCCCTACCCTTCACCTCCTATGCAGTTTCCAGAATCTTAGCATTTAACCAAATCTCATGGCCACATTATGTGGGCTCCATCCAGTATAACATCATAATATTGTTTCAAATTAATTCCACAACTTATCATAAATTTTATCCAGTGAAAACTAAACTAATGAAATTTTATTTAATATAGATTCACATAGAGTATGACTAAACTGTACTGAAAGTGAAATTTCATTTAATCATGAGGAATTGAATTAAAATTGTAATATTCAGTTACTGAATTTTTTTTTTCATAAAAGCTATGAATCATATACTAGGAAGATAAGTGACAAAGATTTTAATTTGGATGAATGAAATTTATTGAAAGATCCCATGAAACATGAAAGGAATGATGCCACATCTTTAAAGTAACATACACAAAGGAAAGCAGTTTTATTTCGTGACAAAATATTAGAAGTTAATTGTGCATCTTTATCATAATATAGAAAAAGCTGCTTCATGTTAACAAATTGTTAAAAGGATTTATTACAAAAAACTTCAAGGAATCTGTTGCATATTTCTAAATTATTTGAATTTCATTCACAAAGTGTGTTTTTTTTTCCTTTTTTAGATTTACATTACTCATATTATTCACGGCTTTATAACAATAAAGTTATAGATTAAAAAGACTTAAATGTCATGAACTCAAATTTATTAATGTATTTACTAAACTTAGAGAAGTTGGCAGATGAATGCATATTTTAATCAACAACAACAATTAAAGTAGAATAGGTACCGTAGCCGTTATTGATGTGCAAAATGGAATTTGCAAGTTGAGTTTAAATTCCAGCCTAGACTTTGGCATTTACTTTTGCACTAATATCCTTGGGAAAGACATGAATCCATCTTATCCTCACTATGAAATCAATAGCTGAGCACACTAGGCATTTGAGCTTTGAGCATCAACCAGTCTAGGAGAATGGCTATTCTGAATTTAAAATCTTGGAGAAGGGCATGGGAAACTACTCTATACTCTTTATCAAGACACCATGGCATTTTACTAATAAAGGTAAAATTGTATCTGTATAAACCTACGTCCTCTCTCTCTCTCTCGTCTATCTATCTATCTCTATATATATATATATATATATATATATATATATATATATATATATATAATGTTGTGATGAGATAACCCAACTTCCCCATTCACGATAATGGACGGACTGGTTGCCGATAAAGTACGACCACAGCAAACAGTAAGAGAAAGGTCTTCGTTTGTTAACACCTATTGCGGTTAGCTTACTCCTGACTCTCTCTGTATTTTGACATACCTACATCCGATTATAAAATTATTATTGAAAACCACACTCGGGTTTACTTTGTTTATTATATCTTGCACGAGATATAACAATATATATCATAGTTGGATACAGATTCCATTTTACCAATATTAGTAAAATGTCATGAAGTCTTGGTAAAGAGTATAGAGTAGTTTCCCATGCCCTTCTCAAAGATTTTAAATTCAGAATAGCCATTTTCCTAGACTGGTTGATGATCAAAGCTCAAATGCCTAGTCTGCTCAGCTGTTGATTTCATAGTGAAGATAAGATGGATTCATGTCTTTCCCAAGGATATTAGTGCAAAACAATGCACTATATATATATATATATATATATATATATATATATATATATATATATAATGGCCTCTCTCGTCGGTTTTGACGTATGAGGAGCTTACTTGATTCAGTTATGAAATTTTGTGCGATAATCTTAAGTAACATTGAAGACCCGCTAGTGATTTACACAGGAGGCCACATATGAAGCAAGTGTGAGGATTGTGAGATGAGATTACTCTTATATTGGCTGACCTTTTAGATCTTGCTCTCGCTTATTGAAGATTGAAAACTGCTGAGTCCACTAAAACATGTTGATCTCCATTCTACCCACTCCAAGGCTAAGCACTCAAGGGTGTCATGTGGTATATTGACTGGGCGTCCTACATTCCTGTAACCCTGATCTAACTGGCATTAAAAAGAGCAATTAGGAGGCTTATTTGATTAAGGAGTGCCAATTGAAGAATAATACTATGACAATGGAAATCTTATTTGGGGATATATATATATATATATATATATATATATATATATATATATATATATATATATATATATATATATATATATATGATTTTGACTATTTATGATGAATTTTATCAAAACTATAAATTTTACATAAAAGAATAACAATATCCCATTTTTTACTCCCCCAATCCTGAATTTATACATTATTTGCTGCAGTCTTTACTGAAATATAGTTTACTATTGGTAGAAATGATTTACCTGTTACTAAGATTCTGACCCATCATTTGTTGCACTATATAGATATATTTGCCACCAAAATATACAACTATGTGCATATATATGTGTTATATTTTCGTAAAGAAAATAAAAGAAAATGGGAAACTATCTTTACTGTCCACGTCAAATAGGAAACTATCTTTACTGTCCACGTGACTTTTTCACACGTCCCCATTCCTCTTTAAAAGCTGCGTTCTTCTTCCTTTGTTGATTGCTGCTGTGAATTAAGTTTAGTAAAGCCTTAGTGAAAGGTTACTAGCTTTCTTCTCTGAGCAACATAACAATATGATAAAATATTATTTTATGGGTGAAATTTGTCAATATCAAAGGGCACACTCTTCTGAAAATTGCATTCAAGCATGAAACAATGTTGCCACTTGGTGTTGACAGCTATATCCACTTTTATATATATTTATATAATACTAAAACTTTAATTTTGTATGTATATATATTCTCAAGATACATCTTAAATGATACACATTATCTCAACCATTTTAATAGCATATTGTATTGTTTCAGCACTCAGCAAATTTCATTAAAATTATAAAAGGGGTTCTTGAGCTCGGGCCATTTTTCTATTTTTTACAGTATTTTTAATAAGAAATTCAGGATTTGCTAATAATACACATTATTATATCAGTCCTGCTTATAAACAAACACTTGCCCATCCTGGGTTTGATGATAAACATATGCATCCTGGTTAGGACAATAAGCTACATCCGACATCAAGGCCTTTGGTAGAGAGGTTTTAAGGAATGTGGAACCACCTCTTAATTACTGGTATTCCCAGGTTTACACTGACCCATGGTGGTAGCACCAGTTAGAGCCATAGATATGAGCAAGTAGTTAACCACCAAACTGGGGTCAAAACACTATGAAAGTGTAAAAATAGGTTTAATATCAGCAATACAGTTTTGGAAAGAAAAATATTACCAAAAATACTTTTTGAAAAAAAAAATATTACCAGCAATAAAAATTTTGTCGGCATTAAATAATCCATTGAGGTTACTATGGTGTAAACCAGACCAAACCAAACAAAGACTTGTATATTATATTTCAACTATTATATGCATGAAAAATAATTAACATTCACAGTACATTATAACAACATTATTAAATAAACTTAAATATGCATAACACAACATACATTTATACAATTCCCTATACTACATTAGTACATTTTTTTTTTTTTTTTTTTTTTTAAATTACTTGAAATGTGAAGAGGCTATATGTGTCACATACATAATGGTAAATAAATAGATGCAATCTGTTTTGTTGCTGTTATGTATTTTGAAGTAAAAGTATAATAAAAAATATGCTTAATTTGAAAAAGTCATCTACTGTTTTAAGCTATTAGTACAAATTTTCACACAATGTGTTAACTATGAAGTCCAGTGAAAAAATAAAGCTTCTTTTACCATCTTCAGGATTAATTATTGCTTTTGCATTCAAAGTACATTTTATGGAAGAAATTTCTCTTTTAATGTAAAGAAGTAAAATATATTTATCGATGTTGTAAATTAATTTATTTTCATACTTTAAATCAGGATATAATTTCATTAAGGTGTTTTTATTGCTTTTCATTATTTTTAAGATGGGGAAAAACTGATCTATTATTCTGAAAAACTATACACCTGTTTTAAGATATTACTCTAAATTTTCACACAGTGCCTTAACTATGAAGTCCAGTGGAACAATAAACCTATAAGGAAATTATCATTACCTGCACCAGTGGGAGGTGCACAAATTTTTTTAACTAGACAAAATTTTGAGTGCTAATTTTCAGGGTATATTCAATCCAGTTGGAAGGTTGTCGCCACATGATCGTAACAATTACAAATTCTTTTACATGTATAAGAATGTAAGTTACCGAATATTCATGCCTGAATCATCTATGTACTATGTCTCTTCAGGACATTCACAGTTATTACTCTCCACAATTTCCTATCCTTTGTATCCCTTAATAAATTTTATATTTGTGTACTCTCCTAAACCTTATTCTGCCATGCATTTACTCAAGTTTACTATGCAGATTATGCATTATTTTACTCTTATCTTCAAATTGTCCTGTGAGTATCAAATTTTCCAAGCCCTATTTCCTCATTATGTGCCCTAGAAATTTCAACTAGCTCTTTCTGATGCTAAATGTTTTCTCTAAGTTTTCTCTTTAGTTTTCTCTAAAACTCTCACTGCTTGCATATTTGAACAAGGGTATTCCCCTCATCCTTGTGTAGAACCACATTTCTGTTGTTTCAAGTCTCTTCTTCATCTGTGAAGACATTTTCCAGCATTTACTGCCACATAGTAGGTCTGCATCAGTCAGTTATATGCCATGTGTGATACACACTTAAACGATCATGTATCTTTCGATACATGACTGACGAGGCAGATTTACAACTTCAGTATGTTGCCATTTATTTCTGTGGCAAACTAGTTGCGATCCAAGGCTATAAAAACTTGTCTGTCTTGCTATTTACCCATAGCTGGGGGAAAAAGAGGAGGATTCATACCCTTTCTCAAGGGTATTAGCACATAAGCGAATGTAATGGATTTGAGTAGAATTCAAACTCAGCTCTCCGATTCCTCAATCTGAGCCATTATACATTACTCCACCATAAAAAAATTTGCTGTTTCTTAATACTTTGCTTAGCTTTTAGAAGGCACCTTTCACTGTCCTAATTGTAATGCATGAATAGTACTATGTAAATGATTTAGAATGTTTTTATATATGAATGTCTGAGATTGTATGAGTTGAACTGTTGGTATTGTCTATCATTTTGCTGTGCATTTCATTACATCTGTGCTCACTCCTGGGATACGCCATTGGACGTTACCATAACAGATTTACCCATTTATCACTGACAAACATCCGCGCCTCAATTCCTGAATTTGATGTCTCTTCTAGAGATACACTGAGATATGTCACGGTTATCCAATAATACATTTTATATGAATTATCTTCTGTCAACAGAAAACACATAGTGGGTAAAATTGGATAAATAAATTAAAAAGGAACTATTATAAAATAAAAAAAAAAAACAGGAAGAAAAAGAGACAGAGAAAATGTGAGGAGGCCTAGGTGATAAACAATATTGCTGTTGCTAATATAGGGAAAAAGATTTTTGACAATCCATTTAGCTATATTTTCAGATAATGTCATATAAAGTCAAGTAGAAAAAATATAGCTGACAAAAGCAGTTTGAGTGATTTGCCTTCATAAAAAAGCATAAATTGTTGTGAAAGGATTAGATAAGTAAATAAATTAAAACGATCCAACTCAAGAAAAAATAGTGTCAGGTGAACATGCTAACTGAAATTTTATCCAATCTGTTTCTCCTTTTTATGTGCCATGTCCCTTAAGGCTATGGTTCTCCACAATATTCTGTCATCTCTCCTAAACCATATTCTGTGTTCCATTTACTTAAGCTTGCTAGGTAGGTTGTGTGTTGTCCTCTGGGTACACCTGTTCACAGGTGAAAATTCAGGGTCCACTTTGTGATGATGCAACTTCAGCAGTTTGCTTGACTTGCAGATTTTTGCTCCATAATCATATTGAAATTGCATCTAAATGTTTAAAAATTTTAATGTACAGACAAAGATTTTAAAAATTTGTATAAAAATGCAATGTTTACCAGTCAGGTTTCAAATTAAAGATTTCTATATAGGAAATGTTTGACATTCATTGGCTCAATAATGTTTCTCTGAGTTGACATTTGTAAAAAATTTTTCTTTGAAACAGTTTTTCAAGAAAATTAAACTGCTCAAATCTACTATTATAACTTCTGATGCTAATAGAAATTTCCTTACAAACTTGTTGTCTTTGGTCATGTGGAAATTTAGCAGCTTGATCATATAATTCTTTTCTCTTTTACTTGTGCTAGACATTTTTGTTGTTGCTAATTTTTGAGGTTTTCAAGTGATGTGGTTTTTATTTCATATTGTGATACATTTCCACATTTACAGAATGATAAACTATGAAATTATCTTCCTGTCCTCTCAAAATTATAGAACCCCTCCTAATTCCTGAACACTTCCTGCTCTCTTGAGAGTTCATAGGACACCCTAGGGAATAGTACCATCAATGGTGACAATTATGTTCCTTTGTAATTTGTTTATTGCTCTCATTATACAGATTGTGTCCCTCTTTTTAAAGCACTTCATGTTGTTAGCAAAAGTGAACTCGAATGAAAAATTGGTAAGGAAAAGAAAGACAAAGAACAGGCATGCAGAAGTTGATTCAGTCAGGAATAATTTTGTGATGTCTTAAGGGATCCTTGAGGGTAATCTGACAGCCCATTAGTGAGAATAGTTAATTACTGCTTAACTCACTATGCAGGTGAATACCATAGACAGTTTTTGCTTTGCTGCCTATGGATAAGATGACCCAGGTGCTATTTTTCATCACTTGTCTTATGCTGAGTTCTAAAAATGAACTTTGTTGGGATCTCTCAACAAAGGTTTCTGTTTTTATTTGAGTGTCAGAATCTCAAACATTTAACAACACATAATTTAAATGAAACATAAAAAGGTTATTTTCTAGAGGAAAAGTAGAAGCAGAATGTCAGTTGAAATAACTTTTATAGATTCTTTTCCAAAATATACAATAACAACAAAATGTTCAATTGTCCTTACAGTGAAGTTTATTTTATCAAGTATTTTAAGTGTTTGATTTAACATGTGTGGACACTTAATTTATGATTGTCAGCCTATTGTTTCTGTCAGCACAGGGACAGGACAGTTGATGGTTGCTGGCTATTATCTCTTCCATTTTGTGTGTGAGCATGCCTGTGTAAATCAAACAGGCCGCAGCAAATGCTTTGAACTTTGAGAAGCAGTATGCTTCTATTTTTATATCTGTTAGAGAGATTCAAAATCTAATTTCACATAGAGATCTGAACATTTTGAATAACAATTTTTCATTAGTTAGAAAATAATTTCAGACTGGCTTGTGAAAATCATTTTCTTGAATTTGCAGGAGTGGTGAAAAGAGTTATTGATAATTTCTAAATGATTCAAAAATATCATGTAGTAGATCTACAACTATGTCTGCAAGCATTTTGGTTCTGTCTGTCAAATGGACACTAGAACCTTTCTGTGAAGGTGGTCAGGTGATATGACAACATTATTGTCACCATACCTTGTTATCACTTGAAGCGTTGCTAATTCCATGGCAGCATCTATATTGTCTGAGTCCTTGAGTGAGGGGTGTGTGGAAAATAGACTAAGAAGGGGTTTTACTGTAGCCACTGGATTGCAAGAAATAGCATCACTACCCTTGTGCCACTTGTGTGGGCAATGTTGGATAGCGAAGTAATATCTGAGTGATTTCTCTTTAAGCTTAAAGTGTCATGGGTTGTATATTTTGCTAAGGTCCCTGTCCTCAAATATTTCAGTTAGTGGCTGATGATTTGTCATAACTATTATGTTAGGGCAACCCATAATAATTATGTGACATTTTTTTATACCTAGGCAATTGCAGCTGCTTCACCGTCAATGGGTTCATATCAGCATTCTGCATCTGCCTGCAAATGCAATGAGCCAACCCTGAGAGCTGCACACCGGGGTCGTCTTGGTGGGGCATCTGCAGTGCTTCTGTAATAGCAGAAAACCCATGTTTTTTGCTATAGTCTAGACCAAGACAGGTTACTCTATTGGTATCAAAGGTAGTAATGCCCTTCTTTACCAAGCCAACAGTGATCTGCTTGGATTGGTTAAATCCATTCTCGAGACTTTGGTTCCAAACAAAGTGTGTATTTTGTTTGACAAGATCTTGAAATGGTGACATTATAGGACTTAAAGAATATTCTTATTCTACTTAGTTGATTATCTCAAACCAAAACCTTGCATCAGTGATATTCTTTGGTACAGGGAAGTTGGAAATTGCATTTAGCAAGTTTTCTGATGGGGTCACTCCTGATAATGTTATTTGAAGACCTACAAACTGAACTACATCCTGGCAGAATTTAAATTTATCTCTGTTGAGGACAACTCAAATCAAATGTGGAAATTGATAAAATCTAGTCAATGCAATGCTTTGGGAAGATGGATAACTGAGACACATCTTGACTCACTGGTTCTCAAACAGTGCGGTGCACCTCATAGGTGTGGCAGAAGAAGATAGTAGGTAAGTCGTAATGATTGAGACAATCAAAGATTTATGAACAGTTTCAAAAAATTAATATGCCCAAAATAAATATGATTTCAAAATTTCAAATATTATTATCCAATTACTTGTAATTGTATATATGAGCCTGAATATAAATAGTTATAAATAATTATTGAACGATTTTATCATTGCGATATTTTTGCATTAAGTATTAAGAATATAGTAACTAGGGTCTGCAAACTGAAGGAAAGAGTTATCAATGATAATGTTCTGATTCTGAATGCACAGTTATCTCCCTTTAACTCTCTTTTTTCTTTTTTTTTTTTATTGTACTTCTTTATTGCATAAAATTTGGTGAGGTGTGAGCAAATTTTCATTCCAAAAATGCAGCCCAGAGAAAATAGTTTGAGAGCCACTGCCTTAGGATGTAGAAAATGGTTGATGCTACATCAGCAGGCTAAGCAATTGTTGTTTATCATCATCATTGGTGATCAAAGAAGACCCCAGTAAATTTAAAAAATAATTTGACCTCAATGAATCTTGTTTTCCATCCATTATTCCTGTCTTTAAGATCTCTGGAAACCCTTCTGACCCTTCTAATTACCATCCTATCAGTCCGCTACCACTCTTTGGTAAAATCTTTGAAGCTTTAATCAATGCCAAAGTGGTTATGCACCTTACATCCCATAATCTGCTCTCTGACAAGCAATATGGTTTATGCTATGCCCATTCTACAGCTGATGTGCTTATGGCCATAACTGAAATACTTTACCAAGCACTTCATAATAACGGAGAAGCCCATACTATGGCTCTAGATATCTCCAAAGCATTTGATAGGGTTTGGCATGCTGGCCTTCTTCACAAGCTTCAGGGTTATGGAATTACAGGTTGATAGTTCGACAATACAATCATTCCTGTCAAACAGTGCATTGAAGATTGTTCTCAACAGATTCTCCTCCAGCTCCTATCCCACGAATGCAGGTGTTCCCCAAGGCTCTATCCTAGGCCCTACTCTGTTCCTTATCTTCATTAATGATCTTCCTGATGCTATTGATTCCCAAGTAGGCATCTACGTGGGCGACACTCCAATTTACTCCTGCCTCAAAAACAAATCTAGTATCACCGACAAAACTAACCTAGCTGTTTGTCTTGAAAAGGACCTCCAATCGGTTATTGACTTTGGCAGGAATTGGCTGGTTAACTTTTATGCCTTAAAAACAAAACTGCTCTCTATAATTCACCAGAGAGAACCATCCCTGCCTTCCATTAGAATGTCTGATACTCAACTCCATGAGAGCACCTCTTTGCGACTGCTCGGTCTCACATTGTTCACTGACCTGAGATGGAATGAATACATTCAGTCAATAGCTTTGTCCACCACTAGGAAAGTCAGCTCCCTGTGCTGCACCAGGAAATTTTTCTCGCCGGAGTCAATCCTTCAAATCTGCAAATCAACCATTTGCCCTTGCATGGAGTATTGCTGCCATATATATGGTCTGGAGCCCCTTCTATGTGTCTCAAGGTCCTTGACAAAATCCAAAGACGGATATGCAATCTAATTGGCCCTGATCTGGAATCTTATCTGTAGTTGCTCTCTTACAGATGTGCTGTTGCTTCTCTCTGTCTTTTTTGCAAATACTTTCATGGTAACTGCTCTGATGAGGTGCTTTCGCTGGTTCCCAGACTTTGTGAATTTAAGTGTTCAACTAGACTGACATCTCACTCTCACCCTTTCACTGTCGAAACTGTTAAATGTAGCCATCTCTTCTACTTCAATAGCTTCATGTCTCACACTTCTTGCCTGTGGAACTCCTTCTCCAGTTCTTGTTTTCCTTATGGCTATAATCTCCAACTATTCAAATGTAACGTCAATCGACGTCTCCAGATGCCCTGATCTATCCCCTCACTTTCTCTTCATCCTTTCTTTTATCACTCCTCTTTTCTCTCACTTCAACTCTCTGTAAGCCCTTACATGCTAGTGGCTTCCCACCTTGCTTGGTGTTGAATGCTTAAAAATGTAGAGCAAGCTCATCAGTTTTTGGTAATTCAAAACAGAGTGCATAGACCAAGCGAGAAAAGATAAAAATAATAATTTATATGAGGCAACATCAAAGAAATGGACCTAAAAAGATGTTTCCTAATAAATGTAGTTTACAAAATCCTAGCAATGCAAGTAAAGTTCAAATTGTGGGAATTGATAAAGTCTGACTGATGCAATGTTTTTGGAAGATGGATAACCAAAGATATTCTCTAGAAATATTCCATGTGGAAGGACAATCTTGTTCTGGAGTTCTTGGTTGAGGTTACAAAAAATATGGTGAAATTCCAAGCAAAACCACATCAATCCAAGAGAACATTGTAAGCGAAGAAAATTCTGGGAGATACTTTTGCAAAGAAAAATAAAATGATTTGAAAACCATATTTTTGCAGTGCCATCTCATCTTACCAGCTGGGATCATGTTCAGCCAGTATCATGATCTTTTGATCTGGTCAGTTAATTCAAAAGAAGAGAAATCCTAAGTGGTCATGTGAATGCAAACTGGAAAAATACAACAATCTATGAGAGTAAAGCAGAAGAAATAGCAAGACAACCCAAATATATATTATTAAAGTTGAATGCCAAGGTTTTAGTGCCAACTCAACCTCAGTAAAAAGAATAAAGAATATATATTAATCCATTATTTTATAACTGGGTTATTATATTATAGGTCATTGGTAGAAATCCATAATTAATACTGGATTTTTAAAAATAAACCTATAATTAATATGGGAACTTTATTCTAGTTATATACTTAATACCGGATTTTATAGTATTAATGGGTGACAAGACTCCAATATCAAGAAGACACTGCATTTGAATGGATCCAAAAATCTTGCACAGTGGTAGGAAACCAACTTGTGGTATTATTAGGTATTTTTTTTTTTTTTAATCAGTTCATCCCAAGCAAAATGATGATGCCACTAAGACACAAGTGTCTACTGGGAGTGACAAAGAATGAAAAAGACTACAGAAGGAACCAGAAATCCAATCCTAAACAAAAAAAAAAGAAGAGAAACCTCTACTACAGGTCAAAAAATCATGGAGGGGTGTGAACTGTATAACAGATGAAACAATATAGTTGTATTGGTGAAAAAATAGTAAATAAAATTTCAGTGTTTCGGCAAAGACATTGGAAGTATAAAGCCGAAACAGACTTTAGAATGAACTGAAGACCAAATCATAAACAGGAAATAAGGAATAAACCTCCATTCAATTTTAATTTCTGGAGCATACAATGTTAGTGGTAATCATAGTTAAAACTGCAAACCATGTAATGCCTGAGGCATTATCTGATGAAGGATTTGTCAAAGGTGCAGCTGCAGTTTTCTGATTTTCATTGCAAGTTTAACAGTTGAAAGTTCCTCGGTCAGATGACCAAAGTAACATTATCTTATACATCTGCATGTGTCTTCTCCTGCTATTCTATATCCCATCCAATATTCCTTCTTCACTTACGTTTTAATGGTAATATCATACAAATCTTGATTAGTTTCTGTTGTGGCAGGATCCACCTAATTTGCATAGTGGAGTACCGACCATATAAATATGGTTGGTACCGGGAAAAGAGGAGAGGAATCAAGAGATTCAATCCAGAGACTCTGCCCGACTGTGACTAAGTCAACACATTCTCCAGGAACAGTCTTCCCAAGAATGTACAAAAGACTATATATAAATATTGTGTACACTTTCTTGTTTCAATACATTTTGTTCTAAGTACATTTTGTGTTGTATTATTATTCCATGCATTAGTCAAGTTTCAACAGTTTCATAATAAAAAAAGTAAAGACATATGCACAAATATTTTCTGCTAGATTCTCTCTTGTATGTTTTACTTTTTACTCTAAATTTTAATCTATTGCAATTTTTATGCCTTTCACTCCTGTCTTGTCTTTCAATGATTCACTCATTATTTCTTGATATCCAACCATTAAGCTTGTCTCTCTGTCTTTCTTTTCACTCTATCGATGTGTTTGTATATTTACTATTTTGCTATCTTTTCTTATTGTTTTTTGTAAGTTTCTTCATTTACAGTCACATTTCTTTATCTCTATGCCAGCATGAATATTTTCCTTATGATTTCTTTGGTTACAGATGAAAATTTCACTATGAGATCACTAAATATTTCAGCTTTACAACTTTAATAGCAACCATAATTATGAAGGCAGATCATTATTTAGTAAGAGGATACAAAATGAAATGATTCAAAATTGAATTAACTTCTGTCTTAATTCTTGTTCTTTCATTGTCCTCTCTTCTTAATAGTAGTTTCTTCATATTCTTACAGACACAGTAACATTGCTTGGCTGGTGGTTTAATGATTAAGAAAAAATGTTATTTGCATTTGTGATGGGATCCACACTATGTATAAAATGTCTGCTGCAGATGAAAGCTTTCATAGTTAGTAACTTTTTTGTTACTTGTAACTGATGTCTCTTGGTTCTGGCAATGATCCAAGAAAGCAATTTCTGCAGATAGCATTGCTAAAGAGTTAATCCACGCCTTGCAGTTTATATCATTCTGACAGCACTGAGGTAGTGTGAACTGCACGCTAAAAGTAGCCAATTTCAATCAATTGATGAATTAAATCTTGTTCAATTAACACTTGTTATTATCAGTGTAAGAACAGGAGTTGAAAGCTTCCAATTTAAGCTTAAACTGTCTTTTACTTTCACTCATGAGAGGTCTTTTCATCTGGTCTATTCTCAATGGTAATGGTAAAATTTCCCATCACCATACAGGAAACACCAGCATTTGTTGACCAGTCAGTGTTATTGTTGGCTAAAATTTATCAAACTTTTTTTTTTTTTTTTTTTTTTTTTTAAATTGCAAATTAGACTAAATATCCACTAAATGTTATAGCTCTTTTTAAAACTGATAGGAGTTTGAGAATATCGTTATTTTCACTTACATATGTTTGATAGGATAAAGAACAAATAGGAAACGTTTATAAATGTAACATATTTCACTTTTATTAAAAGCTTCATCAGAGAATGAGATATGAAAAAAAAAATTGTTGATATTTTTATTTTTGTCTTGGTTGATTCTTACTGGTTAAGCAGACTTCCCTAGTCAATCAGTGATCATGTCTATAATTTGTATGGAAGTATATCATAATTCCAGTTTACATGTGTTTGTGTAAATGGCAGTTTAACTCTTGAATACCTGAAACTATCAAATAGTGGTTAACTCATGTTTCCATAAATGATCAATATAATCTCTCAGATCTTAACAATTATGTTAATATTTTATCAAATGCTACCCTGATCCCAGAAAGTACACTGCCTATTTTGAGCACCATCAATAATAATAATAATAATAATAATGGATACAATCCAGGTGTTTGTAAATTACTTCAAATTTTTGCTTTTGAAAGTGTTAAAGTGATTTCCATTTTGTTATTTGATTAAACTCTTTGTGATTTTTTTTTAGGGTCTAATAAAGGATGCTCTTCAAAAAAGTACAAAATCTGTGTTAAGGATTCCTTATTTATGCTTAATAGACAATACCAATTGGAGTGGAAATTGATGATTGATGGTTTGACTTAAAAATTGCCAAGAGATATACTGTATATAGTCATGTAACACATGATCCTGCATCTCATGCAAGCCTCAAATTTTCACCTATAAAATATTATTTTATTTCTATCGTGTGTATCTTACAAGTTCCTTTTTCGAGAGACCAAATTACAATAGACTAACCTCTTTTCCTCTATATCTCAACTTCTAGTTAAATAAGTTAAAAAGTAAAAGAGAATGATACAATTATGATTACTAACACTATACACATTGCATAAACATTTATAGCCGTAAACAACTGAACAAGAAACGGCTAAACATCTTAAAAACGTGAACAATGGAAAATATGCATATTTGCTGTTTGTATTTTATAATGCGATACTAACTTGTGAATATTACATGTATTATTATTGGATACAGTTAAGTAAAACATCAGTTTTATCAAAATTAAGTTTATTTTAAATACAACTATAATTTTGATTTTGTAAATTGATACATATTTTGGTCAACAGCATAGTCATAGCCAGTTTTACATATGCTAATTTTATATCTCATGTATGATGGAACCCCCTTAAAATTAGCTTCAGAATTAGGTCTTCAAAAGTTGCATGATACGCAAGTATATACAATATTCACTTAATATCCCTAGGCTTAATGTACATCACTTCTGAGACCCTTTACTCAGCAAATTCCCCACCATATTCCCTCGCCACATCACACTTATTTCACACTGCTCACAAGAATAAAAGTTTGATATGGAGTAATGTAAGACTTCAATTTTGCATATTTAAATTAGATTAAAATTATTTTACCAAACCTACATGAGTCTGGTCTAAGGTTAAAATACTGGAGTATCCAGTAATTTCAATACATTTAATATTATCAAAGAAGGTGAAAGAAACTAGAAATGTTTTCATTTATTTAATGCCATATCCTTTCAGGATATAGACAGTCAGCTCACCACATGTTTCATATTTTTTAATATCTGTTACCTGCCATGTATTTGTGAGTAAAGTAATAGTTTCTCATTGGTCTCTTCCACGGTTTTAAATTCAGAATAGTCACTCTGTTAGACAGTTTGGTAGCTCAGGCTTGAGAGCCTGATCTACAATTTAATGTACATCAGAAAATAATAGATGCATTCATATCTTTCCCAAGAGTTTTAGTACAAAGTAAACAACAGACTAAGCTTGTGGACTTGTATACTCTTAGATAAGTTAAAATTATTTTAGATTTGTTTGTGTTCAATTCCTTCTCTTTTTCTTTATTTTAGTGGCATATCCCTTGACAGCATAGTTCATTGTGACTCTGATCAGATTTCATTTTTTTAATATCTAAATCTTGCCATTACTCTTGGGAAAGATCTTAGTGATTTCCTATTGCTTTCAATATTTTTGGTCATTTTCTCTTTTTGTTTTTTTTTAATTCTTTTTTAATTCTTCTCCTAGACTGCCTGCTACTCAAGGCTAGATAGCCAAGTCTACCCTGCTATTTAACTCATGGTTGGCGAAGAGGAGATAAGTGCAAAAGTGAGTGCTATAGACCTGGTTGGAATCTGAAATTGGTTTACCAATAATTGTTACTCTATGCGGACATAATTTATTTTTACTAAATTTCTATTTTTTCAGTTGGCTGATACAGAGTTTGTGAGAAAATGGTGACTGGCCATGTATTAGGGTTTTTTTTTTGGTTTTTTTAAAGTAAATGTTTAAATTTATACTATCCACTAAATACGTAAGTATTAGAATATTATGGTATATGCATCATTCAATAATATAAATTTAAGTTTGGTTATATTTACAGCTGAGTAAATGTGATTTTTTTCTCTTCTCTCTGTCATTAGATGGAAATGTAAATCTGACCTAACAAAATATATCCATCTATAAAGATATTTGAAAATTTCTGAATGTTGAGCCCAAAATATTGTCATTTAGCCATTTTTAAAGCTGAACAATATAAGATACGCAGCTGACACAGTATTGAGACTACAAGAACTCCTACAGAAGGTAGTCAAAGAAAGAAGTAAACATCAATTGCAACAGAGGAGAGAAAGTGTGACACTGAAATTCAAAGGTAGATTGAGATAGCAAAAGATGCTTTCTCAAAACTAAGCAAAGTATTAAGAAACAGAAAATTTTCTTATAAAGAAAAGAGTACTGAACTGCTATATAATATCTGTTCTCCTATATAACAGTAAATGCTGGATAATCTCTTCACAGATGAAGAAGAAAATTGAGGCATCTTTAATGTGGTTCCTCAGATGGATGTTGTGAATAATTTAGACTAAATATTTGATCAACAACATTTTAGAAAAAATAGAAACAAAACGGACAGTTAGAATTAGCAGAAAGAGTTCGCTGAAATTTCTATAGCACATCATGAGGAAAGAGGGCTTGGAAAT
This sequence comes from Acanthosepion pharaonis, assembly GCA_903632075.3. NCBI lineage: Eukaryota > Metazoa > Mollusca > Cephalopoda > Sepiida > Sepiidae > Acanthosepion > Acanthosepion pharaonis. The sequence goes on from CAHIKZ030004067.1 coordinate 380,991, forward strand.
TTTAACTCACAAGACAGATTGAAAGCAACAGGGTTTAGGAGAGGTTTATTAAGAGCTACAAAGGATTAGATGTTGTGAAGAGCAATCTTTGCTAAATGGATGAGACACAAAGAAGAATTTTTCACCCAATAGAAGGGTCGAGCTGTATTCAAGGTAGATGGTACTGAATGGACTTGTTTCATGTACATAAGAATTGTACTTTATGGTAATTAGATAATCAACAGATAACTGTTGTCCCTAGACTTCAAAAGATGAACATTCTAGCTATCAGGAAATCATTCTTTCAAGAGTCTTTGCTATAAAGAAGTGGCATTTGGGAAAAAGCTGTCCAAAGGAAATTACTTTCTTATCAATGAAATACCTGTTTGCAGGTCTTAGTTGCAAATGACTGAATTGGTGGAACTAAAAATTTAGCTTTTCAGAATATTCTCATTAAAAATTGCAATGTAGTAATGATAATTTATATTATTCACATTATTTGGACTATTATCTTCATCTTCATTGCCATATTCAAAACATTTCAGCCATTATACATTATGGCCTTCTTTAGGCAATTGGAATTTTGAACTGAACACTTTATTTCGACCACCAATGTAGACTGTTCTAGTTCCACATGCCATGCCTCTTCCTCTGAAGGATACATAGCCCTGTGAATAAAGGTTTTGGTTAGATCCAGTGACTAGACCCAAAGAGTTGTGAGTTCAATACCAGGCTACAGCAGTGGTAAACCAAAAATCTTGGAGAATTGAGTTAATAGGAAATAATCTGGGCATCTGGAAGAGGTATGGTGTGTGAAACAAGAACAATCTACTTTGGTTTGAATTTACAATCACCTGAAGAAGGCCGGAGCATACAAAGGCCGAAACGTTGTGAATATGGCAATGAAGATGAGTATAACAGTCTGAATAATGTAAATAATCATAATACCTCAACTCAGAAAAATAGATATTGGAGTAGTGATAGGCTTGCAATGTTGCATCTGGGAAAGAGGTTGAAGTTTATAGTTGGAAAATAATCCATCTCTACAATATCGTGTAAATATGACCAGAACATGGAGAATTGATCAGCTCCATCCCAGATATGGCAACAAGATGCCATTTTTGGTCTTATCTAACTCTTGTAAAGATAAAGCATGGTAGGAGTAGTCAGCTAATTTCTGGAGCTGCATAAGAATGCAAACATTCTTCCAGCATCTTTAACAAGGGATCATATATATAAGTTCCACTTGAGATCTGGAGTGAACTGTAGTCCCAGTAGATGTTTCCAAGCAAATAGAGCTTCATTTAATGTAGAACTGGTGAGAATTTATTTGTTCAGTGATGATAAAAAGTTACTAGCTTTCTTGGTGAGGTACTGATAGTGACAAGCCAGTCTTTATACTACTGGTAAGGCAGATGAGAGATCAGCTGCCAGTCTCTGGTCATCTAGGGTTTTGCAGGTGCATGCATACACTTGGTATCATCTGCATAGAGATTTACTAATTATCTGATAGATTTATTAGGCAGAAGATTAATATGAAACGAAAAGGTGGTGGATCAAGGTGTGAGTCTAATGGGAAACCCGCTTTGGAAAGGAGCCTGAGAATTGTCAGTGACTGACTTTCAAAGACCTATCTGATAGTAAGGACCTAAACTTTAATTTATCACTTTATCTAAGATAGACACACACACACACATATATATATATATATATATATATATATATATATAGTTTATGTAAACTTAGGTAATCCGTATTGGTAGACCTGAGGAGGATGATATCCAGAGAGCTCAATGTAAAATTCAGAGCAGATATGTTTGAATAAAAAACAGACCACGTTAAGATTCCATGTAATAAGCTATTTCACCATTACCCCTTTAACAGGGTTCTGGATCATCAGACTTTACTTCCAAAATCTGAAATGAAAAGTGAAAAGAAATTTACACGTTTTTTACGGACCTCATCAAGTCTATGTAAAGTTAATGAAGTGAGGGAGTAAGGTGGGAGAGAGGATATGAGTGTGTCATATGTATCATTTTAGTTTCCTATTTTAACCCCAGTGTGTCGGCTAGATGTTGCTCAAATTTAACGCGTCTCGTCTCTAGATATAGATGGCTAAGGGGTGAATGATAAGAACAACATTAAAGGAAGAATTTACAACAACCCCAATAAATTACACGACAGGTTTCATTCAAATTCTTAGACGCGTCTAAGATGGGCCGTAAAAGCAGTTTAACTGATGCTGAAAAGAAAACTATCACCTCAGAACTCTCAAAAGGTAAATCTACCCTAGAAATTTCTAAAATGATAGGGAGGTGTCATCAAACAGTGAAAAAGTCCGACACCGACCCTACATAAGTATGCAAAAGGGCAGATAAAGGCAAGCCAAGGGTTATTTTACATCGTCTCATGTCACGACTTAAACGAGAGGCCACAAAGAACCCTAGACTTACCAGTCAAGAGCTTTTCAGTCGCATTGGGTATTCTGCTGTGTCTAAAAGTACTCGGGGTCGTTATCTGAGGGAAATAGCAATAACAGTCAAACCTGTATCGAAGCCTCCGTTGACGAGAAATCCCATTCAAAATTGATTGAAATGGGCCGTGGACAATATGAAGATTGACTTCTCTAAAGTTTTGTTCACAGATGAAACTGGAGCAACATTTGATGGGTCAGATAGATGGTGCAAAGGCTGAGTAATGAACGGACAGAATCGCTATCAGCGTTTGAGACGCCAACAAGGCAGTGGAGGCATAATGATCTGGGGTGGTATTATTAGAAAAACATTAGTGGGCCCATGGAGAGTACCAGATGGCATCAAAATGACTGCTGATGCATACATAGCATTTATGAAGGAGCATCTTGAACTGTAGATGAAAAGGCAAAGTGTAGCCTTAAAAAGGGCCATTGTTTTTATGCAAGATAATGCTCCCCCACATGCTGCTCACAAGACTACCAAATATTTGAAACAGTTAGGCTTCAATGGACCTCGAAAATGAAGTGGCCAGCAAATTATCTGGATTTGAACCCAATCGAAAACCTTTGGAGCATTATGAAGCGAAGACTGTATGCCAACGGACGACAATTCAGGAGCAACGCCGAGTTGTGGGAAGCAATTCTTGACATATCTCGCGGCATTACAACAGATGACATCATACAATTAACAAATTCTATGGATCGTCAACTTCTTCCGGTAATTTCAAAACAGGAAAAGCACATTCCCTATTAATTTGTTTAAAACTGTGCCTTTGTTTGTATCTGTTATTATTTGTTTGATTATCTTATTTATTAGGTTCTTTTGATCATAAACATTCATGTACAACATTAATAAACGTTTTGTTTGCTAAATTCTGACATTATACCTTATGACTATAAGCATTTTTTAGTGGGTCCACTTGTTTAAGTAGATACCCCTATTTTTTTTAAACATTGAAATTTAATATCTACCAGCTGATAAGTAAAATGTGTCATGGAAGAAAATTCAACCTTCATTTCTTTGATAATGGAAACCCTTTTAATTGGTAGATATTAGGTTTGATTGTGTCAAAAAAAGTGATTTCAACTCAAACATGACACCTAAATATAACATTTTAGTTATCTCTCTCTCTCTCTCTCTCTATATATATATATATATATATATATATATATATATTGTGTGTGTGTGTATCTAGGCAGCAAATTCTCTTTTAGGCATGTCTGATTAAGTTACACATATGTTAAAAATAAGGAGACATAATGTCTGTAATTTATTTAATCAGATATATATATGTTTGTGTGTGTGTTATTTTTGTAGATATAATTTATTTGAATGCTTCATTTTTTAATTAAACAATATTAATTACATTTACCAGCCTGAATGTTCGAGAAATTTTGTAAAAATATGCACACTTGGAGACGAATTGAATCTGGAACCCTAATAGAAACAGTCATTTGAACTGACATACTGTTAAACATTCAACCACAAAGAACCATCTGGTTAGCAGATTATAACAATAAAAATATGTTTAAACAGAAAATGTATTAAATAATTGTTGGACTTAAACTATTTCATAATATATACATATATAATAATTCAGGAATTTACAATGAAACTATATCCTCTAAGAAAAACAGCACATGACACACAAGATCTGAAATGTTGTGAATATGACAATAAAATTGAAGACAACAGTCTGAACAATGTAAATAGTATCAATAATCACACTGAGTATTGACATAGATAAAAGCTGTAACAACTATATACTTCAGGACACTAAAGATAAGAAAAAATGTGCCTTATTTATATGCATCATTGATGCAATTAGGTGTTTTCTGTTGATGTATCCTTTAGGATTTTTGCTTTTTCAGTTCATGCTGCATTTTTTTTCCATTTTTTTTAAAACTTTTGAACCCATTTGTTGTTATATTTATATTCTTGGAAAGAAACTGATGATAACTTGTTTATAAAACTTTGTTTCTCTTCTCTAAGTTCCTCTCATTGTCATCGTGTTTTGGCTTGTTCACTGGAGCTGACACAATATTTTTTTAGTATCACATCTTTGGCTTCATTTTAAAATAATGCTCTATTGATCAGGAAAGATCCATCTTATCCTATTCCTGTTATCTGTAACACTTTTCATCATAGATTCCTTAAATTATACAAATTGGAATATATTTTAATGGCAATTTTATGTTATCTGAAAAAATATGATATAATCTCAACATTATAAAAACTATTTTTCTATATTAATGTAATCATAAACCTTGTAATACACTAACATCTAAGAAAATGGTTCTATTTAACATTTCCTTTGACCATTAACTTCAAAATTTTTATTCATAATTGCAAACCATGAATGAAAACTAATAAAAACAGATGTGATGTAAAATTCTACAAGCCTGGGAATTAAATCTGCCAACTTCAAGCTGCATTCTTGGAGAACTTGCTTTTTTTTCTTTATAATTTCACCCCAGGCAGAGCAGTAAAACCATGATGACTAAAGGTGTTACTGATTGTGAAAGAATAAGAAAAAGAAACATTAAGAAGTGAGAATAATAGAGAAATCAAGAAGACAGTTGATAACGATTAACATTAGATTTAAAATTTTAAAGTTCAAAGTTGGCTGGAAGAAATTTCCACAAGCGAGAAGTTCAACAAAAGAAACTGTCAGCATAGAAATTATGGTCACATCTATCCAATTCAATTGCAAATGATATGACTTTCTTGCCAGTCTAGTAGTGTACTTAAATTCATAAAGTTTAGGTACCATAGGGAAGAACTCCTCTGAATAATTACTATGAAAGTATTTATAGAAAAGGTATAGAGAAACCACATTACGTTGGTGAAGTGACTGAAGTCTAAATGCCAGTAATATTGCTGATTCTTCAGATTTTATCAAGGATCTCTCTCTCTCTCTCTATATATATATATATATATATATATATTGTGGAAGCACCAGACAATATGCGGCAGCAATATTCTAAACCTGGACAAATGGTACATTTGTAGATATCTAAGATAGATTCTGGAGAGAAAAATTGTCTTGCATGACACAAGGAACCAACTGTTTTAGCAGCTATCCTAGCAATGGATTTAATATAATCTAATTCCTGTCAGCCAAGAATGTTAGCCTGAGAAGGTGTAGTGAGTTACTCTGCTGGAGGTTAGCATTAGTTATATACTAATGAGGAAAAGGAAGAAGTATCAGATGATTAATAAAAGAGAGAAGTTTCATTTAAAATTAACATGGCATTTCTTGTCTCGGTTAATAGCAGATTGTAGTTCATTTTTTTAGATCAACTGCCAGTTTGATTTGATCAGATTGATCTGACTTATTATTGAAACAAGAGTAAATGGCGAGATACCAAGTTGAGAATTGTGGCCATCAGAAAGGTCATTTATAAAAATTAAGAACAAAGTATGTCCGAAGATAGAACTCAGGGAGACACCTGCATTAATGCAAAAATGATCTAGAAGATTGGCTGTTCAGAACAACTTTAAGTTTGTGATTTAAAATTGAATCGGTGCAAAAATCAATTCAGAAAACCTTTTAACTTGTGATGAAGGCCAGTATGCCAAATGCTATTGAATGTTTTCAAGATGTCTAAAACAGGCCAATCTATACCATTCTTATCTAAGTCTTGATTTCCACAATCATCGTTAATATATCGGTTCACCAAGAGGAGAGAAAGTGATATTGCATGTCTGAAAGAAGACTCTGGTGTGATATACTTAATTAATTCAAAGTTGATTAGAACCACGAGTAGTTTGTCAAAAATAAATAGAAGACTACTAGGAAGAAGGTTCGCTTGAGATAAAAAACTGGAACTACAGAAGAGGATTTCTAATAAGCAGGAAAGCAAGAGAAAGCAAGATATTTATTGTATCGTGTAATGAAAACATGAGCCAGTTCAGGAGCATATTCCTGTTTCACCAAAATATTTGTAACAACCGTAAATTATAGGCAATTAAAAAAATATTGATCAGTTTTTATGTCTGGAATTATAAAGCATTTTTTTTCTAAATTTTTTCACAGCATGACATTTTGGTCAATATTTTATTCTGATCATCTGTTGCAAGATGCTAGTATGTTTGGGTAAATATTAGTAACCATTATCTATGACATGGATGTCAGTGTTCGGTTATCTCTTGTTAATTTCCCTCTGAAAGTTCTCCACTTTTCCATGTGTCCTTGAGGACACATGGCACAGTGGATAAAAGCATTAGTTAGATCCAGTGACAGGACCCAAAGTGTGTGAGTTCAATATCCGGTTAAGGTAGTGGAGAATTTTCAGAGGGAAATTAACAGGAGATAACCGAACACTAACATCATTCAAACATGGAACGTGGAACTAGAAAAGTCTACCCCAGTGAGTGAAATAAAGGGTTCAGTTCAACATTCCAACCACCTGAAGACGGCCGGAGCATACAACGGCTGAAACGTTGTAATAAATAGACTGACTCTGAAGAAATTATCAGCAAAGAACTTACGGAAGTCATCTATCAATGTCAACAGTAAAATGATAAGACCAAGTTCCCAATCTAGTATTTCATTTACATTTGGGAACTCAATGTATCAAAGGAGACAGCTCATCAAAACAATTGCTATGAAAGTTGTTATGGCAGTGGTTGAAGTCAAGATGCCAGGTCAGGATGATGACATTGCAAATTCTTCTTTAGACTTTATCAAGAATTACCAGACCAGATCTGGCAGCAATCTTTGATGAATGGACAAATTATTATTCTTCTATGTGCCATGATGATAGACTTATGAATGTGCAAGTTAAATTCTGGCAAGAAAAATTGTCTAGCAGAACATAGGGAACCAACTTTCCTAGCATCAAATATAGCAGTTGATTCTATATAATCATTCCACTTAATGTCAGTAGAAAATGTGAGGTAGATAAGATGCAAGGAATGCAAGCACAATTTACAGAGAACTGAGACCAATCTCTCTTAAGCTCAAACAAAAATGATTGCAGTTTTCCAGCCACTGCCACTGAGCGGATGGGGAGGTTATCTCATCCTTACTTCTATGGCATCCTTCTAGAGGTGTCTTCTTGTGAAAGTTGACTTTCCCAGATACCAATGCTTAGGAATCATGGTTGGACTTTGGGGATGTGGGGACAGCAATGCAAGACCAAGGAGTGTGGAAAGGGATTTTTAATAGAGTTCCAACCAACCACAGGAAGGTCAAAGGATGATGATTGGGATGATAATGATGGAAAGGCTAAAGAGATTCTCCAAAAAAAAATGAAGTAGAATTTTGAGGAGATAAAAAACAGTACAGTAGCTGTATGTCTCCAGAAATCCTCCTTCATGCCATGTAACCCATCTTCTGGCCATGTGCAGCACTTGTTTATATCTAGGTTGAGAAATCGGTAATTGATTGAGGTGTGACCAAATCTTTGCATGATGTTCTCATATATAAACAAGTTACATGTGCTTTCCTTTCTTTTCCAATGTAGGTTACATGTGTCATGCTGTTACTTGGTTTGACTGGTTAAGTTACGATTTTTTTCATTACAAGAAAATAAAAAGAGATCATTTTTGTTTTTGAGAATTGAGTCCAAATTTAGCAAATGAAAGAAAATATATTGACAATTTTCAAACAAGTGACTTTTTTCATGTTATTTTTTATTATTTATTTATATATTTATTTAGCTTAGATAAAATGATGTAAAAAATATTTATATTTGGAAATTATTCTGTAAATATACAGTTAAATATGAGATTAATTTGACTACATCATATTACTTCAGCTAATTTCACATGCAAATTAAAAGTAAGGAAATTTGTTGGTAGAAAATAAATTAGAATGTTAAGGTTTAGATTGAAGAGAATTAGAAAAGTATAAATAAAAAAATAAAAAAAGATTCTAGTTAATTTGTTTCTCCTCTCATATCTAAAGTCATAATTTGGACATAAATTTACTTTTCCTTATATATCAACAGCTAAAAGTTTTCCTTATATATCAACAGCTAAAAGTTTTCCTTATATATCACCAGCTAAAAGTTTTCCTTATATATCACCAGCTAAAAGATAAGGAAATTGAACATATGCTAGGAGGAGTTTCACCCAACATTGCAAATTGCTAAAAATCCAACCTAAAAACCTCAGTCATGTTCTTAAATAGCCTTGTCATATCAAGACTTTCATATGGATGTCATGCCATTTGGTAAACCCATTAAGAAATATGTAAACTGTCAGCTGTATACAACTGCTTTCTCAGATCAATATTTAAAAATGGGCATGAGTAAATAAAGCTTGTAGGTATTAGTAAGGACCATTGTTCTTTGTACCATATTGAATGGCACTAGAGAATCACAAACTTTACCAAATAAGAGAAGACAATGATATAACCAAGATGCTGACATTCCACACTACTTTGAACAAAAGGTTAGGAAGGAAAACTCCATCAATACTGGCAAGAGTGATAAACTGCTTTTCTGAATAATTGTTTTGAGAGAAAGATTTTAGTAATTTCAAACGAAAGTGGCACTGGCTGTTTGGTCAGTGAATACTGAATATTTAAAGTAACTGTGAATATTACAATTACAGCCATATTACTTTTGATCAACAATGGTGAACCTCATTAGTACTTAGATGGGTGGCTTGTTGAGAATAGATAATGAAATATAAATCAGAGAGCCAAGTTTGAATTCCAGGCAAGTTCATTATTTTCACTCATGTACAAAAATAATTTGGAGAGGTATGAGAATATCTATGAAGTTTCCACACAAACCTTACAATTTGTAAGAATTTTATGTGGAAAAATCATTGTTACAGATACAATTTCTTTCCAACTCTTTCAGGATCCCCTGAACCAGCACAGAAGAAGAAGGTCAAATGAACTCTGGAGGGAATTGAGTGATGTGAGTGCACATTCTGCAATAGTTAGTGTTCTATAATAATTTACCACCAATTTATTAGAATTAAATGAGAGGAAAAAAACTGTTATGATTATCAAATATATCTGATCAAATTTTTATTTATTTTGTGCTTCAAGAACTTAGATTATAGCTGAATCCCTGGACCAGATATGGCATCAATATTTAATGCATGAACAAATTTGTATTCTTCTTTTATGTGCCATGACAGTAGATTCATAAATGTGCAAGATAGATTCTGGCAAGAAAAATTGTCTAGCACAAAAGAGTGAACCAAATCTCCTAGAATTTATTTTAACTCGGCTATTTCTTGCAATAAACAAGTCATTCTTAAAATATTGTATCTTTTCTTTCTGCATAAATATTTTTCTTGGACGAAATGTTTGTGTACATATTTCTCTTAATGTTGGAATTATTTTCCAGCTCTTTATAACAAAAATATTTAATATCCTGATTCAGCCCTTTTGGCAGGACTAAATTATTTGATGGCAAGTTTTACCAAGTTTTTTTTTTTTTTTTATGGCTTGAGGACAAGCAATGAGTTTATTGTTTTGAACATTCTTTTTAAATAAATGTTTTTAATGTGTTGACAAAATATTTTCTATTTCTTTTGTCCACACTTCATGACTTTTGTAAAAAGTACATAGATGTAAATTGCTAAATACTCATCCTTCTAAAAGTAGAAATTAAATCAAATTTTAGACATGTAATTTATTGTAATTAGTTATGAAACTTTGCTTTTATTTCAAATTACATTCAGCAAAACAGTATTAACCAAACTTTCATTGTATACAAATTTGTATTCATTTTAATGAGTTAAATGCAAAATTATTCTTCATTATGTAAACTGACTGGTTCTATCATAAAAAAATAGGGACATTTTTGAGGGAGTGTAATTTTTGTACATTAGCATTCATTAGAACTTCTTCAAGGCATGACATGTTGACTATTTTTAAAAAAAATTCCTTTGGAAAGAGATTGTCAGGTGTCCAGAAATTGATGTCGCTTTCTTTCAGCAATCCGTGTATTGTCACCAAAGCCTAGAAGAGCAGTGGTCCCCCAAGTCCACTCGCCTGGTTTTTAACTGGTTGAAAGCATCACAATTTTTGTTGTCCCAGTTTTGCGTTACGGCAGTGGCTCGACGTTTGATGAAGCCTGTAACCACTCACAGCCATCCACACACAGGGAAGTGTCCCACCAGCCGGCCACACATGGAGAAAATACCTCTCCGTGTCATAGTTGTAGGGCCGTTTACCATTCTACTTCCTCGTCGCCATCACAGTCGACCCTGTTCCTTCCATACTTCTAGCCCCAGCACTCTGGCTCCGTCCTGTAACTTCTCTGGATCCTTGCTCGTCAATCCGTGGAGCTCGAGATGTTTCCTCACAGATTCTGCCGACGCCACATCCTCGTTGATATATATATCGTCAATATATGCCGACGTTGCTCTATTTATAGTTTCATTCTGTGCTAACACAGCATTAATCACAGCTCGCATTATCAGGGGCGCTACATTCAGGCTGAACCCCAGCCTGGTCAAACAATATCGCTTCCCTTTAAACATAACTGTTTGGTATGGCCACAGAGATTTTTCAACACGGATCTGTAGGTATGCTTTCCTGAGGTCCAGAATGGACATGTTCGCACCCTGCTGTCTCCAGTCTCACAGTTTTTCTGTGCAAGCATCTGCAGCACCTGTGAATGTGTCAACGTAGGTATTCAGTTCCCGATAGTCCATTACAGGATGCACCTTAGGCTTGTTGGTCTGCAGCACGGCCATCAACAGTATCAGTCCCTTGGGCGGGCCAAACTCCTTGTCACTGGATGGCACCAACCAACCATTGTCCATCCATGTTTGCAATTCATGCTTGTACTCCTCTCCCATCTCGCTGGATACCGGATATTCAGAGATCCGGTTCTGAAGTTTCCCTGGTGCATGACCTGCCGACCACTTCCAGGCTGCGACCCAAACTCCCTAACGTTCATTGAATTTCGCACTGAAATCAGCTTCGCTGATACGAATTGCTGCACAGACAGATCGTGGTTTTTATTAACTCCATGCTTCGTGATGCAAACTCCACTGAGTGCCTTAATGGCGTCGATGCCAAACAACAGGTTGAAATCCAGGGGCTCCTCTTACATAACCAGCACACCGATGGTAGCAGTATTACCGGTTGCTGTGCAAATTCTGATGGTGCCCCTTCCACAGCAAGCCTGTGTAGCTCCGGTTAATGTAGATACCACCATACCCTGCTTCAACCAAGACCCACATAAACCCACACTCAAGATTGACCGTGAGCACCCAGAGTCAAGGAGAGCCGAGCATGGTGTGCCGTCAACACACACAGTTATAATGGGTAGCACCGAGTTTACTTGCTGTTTGGGGAGTGGACCGGCACTGAAGTCTCATCCCCACTTCCGTTTCCCGGACAATTTTTGGCCAGATGACCGATCTTGTTGCATCGATAGCAACGCACGTTAGTTGCCCTTTGCCTCTTCATGCAATCCCTCGTGAAGTGATTGGGACCATTACATTCATAGCATGTGACAAGTGGGCCCACGTCTGGGGAAGATCGAGGAGTCTGGGAGGGCTGCACCGCAGCTACGACTGGTTCCCTCTCTGCTGTCTTGTCCTTTATGATTTCCCGAGCTTGGGCCAATGTCTCCTTGAGAGACATATCATCCGCCCTGGCCGAGGACTGTAGGAGCCTTTTCACAGGACCAGGAAGCCCCCATATGAACACACATGCCATCGCACTGTCTGGCACTCCTCCAAAAAGGACGGACAGCTTCCATAGATCTGCCAAATATACATCTACGGTCTCACCCGGATGAAATGCATGTGCCTTGAATTGTTCATACAGCGTGAATTTATCAGGGGCAAATGCTGTCATCAATGCTCCCTTGATTCCAGCTGCGTCCGATTTCTCTTCCGTAGATAGTTGCTGGTAAACTGCGAATGCTCCCCTGGTTAGGCGAAGAGGGATGACACGATCAAGCCGCTTCACTTCAGATAGGTCGCACACCAATTCCAACTACTCGAGCCATTCAACCAAAGATCCAGTTCCGTCAAACTCGGGAATAATTTTTAAATCAAACCGGGCATCCATATTTTGCCAAGATAGCTTGTCAGGTGTCCAGAAATTGATGTCGCTTTCTTTCAGCAATCCGTCTAGTCTCACTGAAGACTAGAAGAGCAGTGGTCCCCCAAGTCCACTCACCTGGTCTTTAACAGGTACCGTTATTCTCTTATGCAAATAAGCCTGCTGCATAAAAATGGCAGCAGGCATACGCATGTGCAACCGACTCTTAGAGAATGGTTTGACATGCGAGGCAGCAAATTCATTTTGCTCCTGGTAAGTCACTGTCACGTCTATTACAGAGATCCTGTTCATAATATAAATACATCAAATTGATCCCTGGATTCTTAAAGAGTTACATGCACTATTTCTTTATTTGCAGATGTCAAATTTGAAACTGTGCTTATGTCATTCATAGCTGCATATTACTGCTGCTGCCCTTTTCCAAATTCATGATAATATACATTTGGACTATTTATTTGTGGAATAAATGCTCAAGGGAATTCTTCCATGATAATTACAATCTTAGTTTCTTTAAATTTAAAGTCAAGCAATACCTATCCTACTTATCCTCATAATTCTCCCTTACTTCCTCACTTCCCTCTCTCTTTTAGTCTCACTCAGTAATCCTCTCTCTTGATCAGCCATTGGACCATGCATTTGAATGAACTATGAGTAGATTTAAAAAAAACTTCCACCACACATACAGTGTAAAGGAAAGAATCATCTGCTGTCTACAACATTGAGTAAAAATCATAAGTGGGGATCCAAAGACATATGAACAAGAAATAGTTATTATAAGAAGTACACTACAACATAACAACTACCATGGATACATGACAATAGCCTCCACAAACTGGGATAGAAGGGTACAACCTCAGACTGCCCACTCTGTGAAGGACTTATCAAAAAAATACAAAAGATCTGTGATCCATATAACATCAGGACAACCTTCAGGAGGGGTTGAACACTATGCAGACATATCTTATGAGTAAGACCTCCCATAGAGAACATGATTAAAGACTGTGTGTAAACCATCCCATGCAGCTGTTGCAAGAAATATATAAGAGAAATAGGCCACCTACTTAAGTTAAAACTGCAGGAACACTGTAAAAATGTAACATTGGTTAAAATAGTAAAAATTATATATGGAGAGAAAAGGGATGTTGGATGAAGATGAAACAATAGACAGGAAACATCACTGGAAAATATGAAAACTCTGCACATATGCTAAGCTACAAAAATCTAAGCTGGCCAAGCATAGAAATGAATGCAGTATGGGAACTAGTAATAAAGAGAGATAGAGAGAAAAAACAATAACAATTATAATATGAGCTCTGGGAAAAAAATGTGGACTGAGACATTAAGTTTATAGGTCCTAAACTTTCACTCAATGGAAGCACACATGGATAAAAGTGTTGGTTAAATGACCCAAAAAGTATTGAATTACTACAGAGAATTAACTGAAAGTGTGATATCCCCAAAAAGGCCATAGCATGTGGAATTAGAACAATCTATCCTTATAGACAACAGGTTTGGTTCAAAATTTCAAGTGGACTAAATAAGTGTTTGTTTCAAAATGTCAGATAGATAGCCCATGAAGAAAGACAGAACATCCAAAAATGTTGTAAATCTGGCAATAAAGATGAAGATAACAGTCCAATAACAATCTAAATAGGTAAATGAATTTGACATTGCATTTATATTATAAATATGACATTTCACTTCTCAAATGATAGAAATTCAATATTTTTTACTTCTGACAAATGTCATAGCTTGATGAAGCTAATGCTAATTTACAATAATGAGAATAGGAACTACGAGTAAAGTGTATTTAGAATAAAAGAAAGTCTGCTGATATTTCTAAGAAAGCCTGGAGAATTTAACATTCAGAGAAGATATTGAAGGCAAAGGGAAACCATAATCTATTTAATAAGTTCAGGTGAATAGCTGGAATATGAACTGTGAAAAATATAATGAATGCAAATTATAAAATGAGGCAGAATGCTGTTGTTTTGGGATTTTCTGCCTATTTTTCACAGATGACAAGAAAAATGGAAATGAAAATACAAACAGAAGAAATTTAATTTATTATGAAGAACATGTCTAATCAAAGATTCCTAACTTTGAGTAGATGTAGTTGGAGTGGATAAATAATTTGATGACTTAACCTCTCTTCCAAATTAGTGTTCTTGTCCACAAAAAACACATTGGTGAAGGGAATACTTAATTTCAGAAAAATTCGACCCCCCCCAACAAATCTCTATTCAGGAGAGTTGATACTCCTGATTTCTACAATATCAGCTTGAATATAAATCATTTGTAAAGTTCTAATCAAAGACAACAATTTGAGTGACTTGTCTATTCTACTAACAATTAAATTACCAAAATTCTTTGACCTTTAATTCATTGGGTCGTTCACACATTTCCAAGTAACTATGAACATTGATTTCCTGAAAAGGAAGGCCAAGTCTAATTTACAACCAATTACATTGTCCACAGGATATTCCAATGGCAGTTTGCCATTGCCCAACCCTGAATTGGTGCACCCTCAAGCGAAAGAAGTTATCTTCTCTTCAGTTTGCCAGCAATGGAGATAGGAAAATCCACTAAAGTCACTAACATTAAAAAAAGATTGTGAATATTTTGTTGCTAAATTACTATGAGCATTTATAGAGTACTCTGTCCTCCTGTTAGTATTCAGATGGTGTCTTCAATGAGCCATGTCTCTTTAGAACATGGACTATCATTGATATTTGTTGAGAAAAATGCAACCAAATTGAATAGCTCAAACACTTATCTCCTGCTATATTTTACACTTTTATAACAAGTTACATAAAGATTATCCTTTTCTGTAAGTATGTGTATTATCTTCGTCTGGCCATTTTACTCATTTCCACACATCTTCTTACCATTATTCCACTTTTAATATAGCAAACACAACAATATTCACAACCTCCTCTGCTTTATAGCTCTGAGCAATGATTTTTTTTTTCTTTCTCCCTCCCAGTTATCAAAAGCTTCTTAGGTTACTCTGTTTCACTCTTGTTTTCAATGTGTCCTGTGAGCATCAAACTCTCCAAACCCTTTTTTCTCATTATATACCACAAATTTCAACAGTCTGTTTCCAATTTTAATCATTTTTGTTTCTGTTTTCTTCATTATTTCCTTGTTGTTCACATGCTCTGTCTATGGTATTCTGTGCATTCTACTGTTGTATTATATCAGTGTTGCCTCAAATTTCCTCTTCATCTGTGCCAAAGGTTTGATATTATAAAATAGTTTCTGATGAAATTTTCCTGTTTCTTTTTACATTGTTTAACTTTTGGAAGACACTTGTAAACATTTATTTTTTGGTTGCTCTTTTTTTGATTCTATTAAACCATCCCTATCAAGCTTTTATTACTATTTGTTGTACACATACACAAAGATTATTTTTCTGCATACAAGACACAAGGCTGTTTAAAGAAGTTGATACACCATGAACTAGATATTTGACTAGGATTTATCATTGGCAGGCATAATTTTAACATAAGATAAACAACTGACACCATTTTGATGAAAACTGAAACAACTAGTAGATAAGCCCATAGAGGAAGAAAAAAGGTTTAATTATTGTCAAAAGATAGGATTCATTATTGTCAGTAAAAGAAGAACCTAAGGTTAGAGTTATGTGCTGATGATGTCAAAATCAACAAGTATAATAATTTTTTTATCTTAATAGTATAATAACAGATGTCAAAAATGTGACACAGAAAAATTAAGGTGTACAGAAATAGCAAAAGATGCCTTCAGAAAATAAGCAAAGTATTAGAAAAATAAATGAGATTGATTTGTTTTTATGGTTTATCAAACTATCGCAGGTTAATTAAAGCCAGTAAATATTTTTAGATTATAAGAAATTTTGAGGGAAAATAATGATTTGCTGATATAAGTGGCATCTGTCTGTCTCAAGAGACCAGGGATCTGCACCTCCGAAGTTATGCCTCAGCTGTTAATGATGGAGCAACACTTGTCATGGCTTTACAGGCCTACATGGGAGTGACAGTTTTAGTTGCAATAAATGCATGTAAAGCCACTCTCCCCTGATGTTAAAATGTTGTTTTCTCTTCTTTGAGACAACTTCACCCTGGCGGCAAGCCTCTGTTTCATCTCTCCCCAATCTCAATGTAAATCATGTCTCCATTGTGAGTGATTGTTAGCATTATCTTCCCACTTCTCAATGTCCATGCCCATCACCCTCATGTCACTTCTATAGATGTTCATGCCCTCTTTCCATTATCCAGTTCCCTATACAGAAGGATCTTTGGAGCCATTCCATCAGTAGACTGTTGAATCCCATGTTTTTCCTGTCTCGATGTGGTGATACTGCATTGTCATCACCAGGGTGCAGGCCTGGACAGTTTTTTTTTGTTTTTGTTTTTTTTGTTTTTTTGAGAGATTGGCTGTTGCCCATGCAGCCCATCTCTCCTCTCAACACAACCAATTTTGTCCAAAGGAAAGGTTACTGATAGTCCTATTAATTAACCTACAGCTGGTGGGGAGAAAAATAGGTTCATATCTTTCCCCAATGGTATTTGCACATAAGTGAATATAAAAAAAAAAAACAAGTGGAATTGGAACTTGGCTCCTCAATTTCCAATTCTGAGCCATCACACCACCTGCACATCCAATATTACATCAATGGAGATAGGAAAATCCACTAAAGTCACTAACATTAAAAAAAGATTGTGAATATTTTGTTACTAAATTACTATGAGCATTTATAGAGTACTCTGTCCTTCTGTTAGTATTCAGATGGTGTCTTCAATGAGCCATGTCCCTTTAGAACATGGACTATCCCAAGTGGTCACCCATTTAGGTACTGACCAGGATCAATGTTTGCTTAACTTTGGTGATCATATGAGAATCAGTGTGTCAATGTGATATGGCCAAAATGAATTACAGACAGAAAACATATGTAATCTATTAATGAATACTGGAAAATTTCCTCACAGATGAAAAGACTTTTAGTGAGAAATGCAGTTCTGCTAACACCTATAGAGAATACAATGACCCCAAGATGTAGCAAGAAAGATTTCAGGAAAATAGGAACTACAAGGAAACTGATATTTACAATCAGAAAATTAAAATTTCCTATGAAAGAGGGTCTGGCAAATTTACAGAATATATTGAAGGTAAAAGAAACTGGGAAAATAGCAAATATTGTACTTGATGGGTTTGTGTTAGATGGCAAATCAAGGACAGGGAGATAGACAAAATTGTCAAAAGTTATTTAAAGCAATAAATGACAGAGGCATGTTCAACCATATTCTGAAAGAATGTTGTACATAATAGATGAAGAGAGATAAAGCAGATCCCTTGACTACATTCTGAAATTTGCCATAGAAGATATTAATATCTAATATTTTGCTATTCCGTGTAGGAATATTGAACTTGCATTATCAGTGTAGTCTTTAAATAATAATGTATATATCATTTCAATAGATACAGCAGGTATAATTCTATATTTTTATCAGGTTCAAATGAAAAGTTAGATTAAAATCTTTGATCTTCAAATTCTTTATCGCGATCATAAATTATCTGTATTTTATTTGCTATAATTCTGCATTTTTAATCACAGCATGCTTCAACTAATAATGAAATTTTAATTATAAGCTAAATACATGAGCTTTCATAGACTTTCAACATTTTTTTTCTTTTTTTTTTCGTAAAGGCTGTTTGTCAGCTTTCTTTATCACATGTCTGCTTCCGTTTCCTTCAAACCTCTATTCTTATCATTTCTAATATCAGAAATGAGTATTTCAGATTTAAAGAAATAACCCTGGGTCAGTGTTCATTGCCGCTTTTCAAAATGCATCACAGAAAGTAAATCTTAGACTCTGATTATTAACGCCATGGCTTCAAAATGGCCAACAGTATAGGCTTAATTTTCAAAATACAAAATTCTTTTGGGATGATAATTTTGTCTTATATTTTCTTCACTTATTCCAGTATATGCTTATGAACTCGGAATTGACATGCAGCTTGAAAACTATTCTTTTTGTGCAAATACCCTTAAGGCATGAATCCAACTCTACTTGTACTGGTCCATTGATAGCCATCTTAACTGGGTTCTTGTTATTGAAAAACTGATTGTAGTTTCTTCAATTATATAAGTAACCCAGGTAGTAGTGTTATAGACAAGCGTATGGTTGCAAGAAAGAAATACGACAACAGCAGAAATAATTTTACATGATTTATTTCAGTAGGAACATGTGGGTTTGGGACAGCTACCTTGTGGTATAGTTCATAAGCCGGCTGCCAATCTGGGTTGATCTCTCATAGTAGTTCTCACTGGTTGGCGTGGTGCTCCTCCTGCTGACTGCCCAGACTGACCGTGACTGATCTCTTCCCTGGCCTCCTGTTGACTGCCAGTACTTCTCTGTGTGACCCCTTTTATGGTGTATTTTATGGCTTAACATGCTCGTAAAATGACGCAAGTATAATTAGGAGGGAAGTATTTTTATTGGTTGAAAAATAGAAACACTTTAGAATATTATTTTATTTTTTGACCGGAACTCATGCGTCGGGCCTATGCACAAACGACGATAATGGTCATTTTGTGATGGGGCCTTGTCCCGTTCACATCCGGTTCTCGCTCTTGAGTATGTTAGTTTATTTGCCTGCAAATCAGCCGAGATATGTCTTATTTTATTTTATAACAGCAGTAGCTAAAATGGCTGCTATATCTGTTGTTGCTTTTAACAGATAGAAAGTAGAGATTTATTAAAGTCAATTTAAAGAATATTAATTTTGCAAGTTACTGCAGTGTCTCTGTGAAAGCGTGAGGAGCAGAGAAGAAACTGGATGCTATCCAGTTAGTGAATCTATTCTGAAATTCATCCTCCACTGCATTAACTTTACATGATAGATAGCTTTCAAGATTATAATCAAATTATTAGTATCAATGATTCACATGTGCAAATGTAACATTAGCTCTAAAACAAAGATGTCTGCTATCAGTATTCAATTTAGGTATGTTTATCATGGGACATAAGAAGATTAGGCAGAAGAAAATATAGTTGTCTTTATCTTGGAATAGGATTCACATTGCAATCTGTAGCCATAAGCATTTATTTCTTAGTAAAAAGCTATATGCCCAGCAGATCTTAACTTTCTTAACAAGAAGACTAAGGTTCTCTCATATATTATCTTTTAAAATAAGTGAAACAGATGAAAATATTAATATCTAAACTATCTATATCTGTCTGTTTGTTTTTTTTTTTTTTTTTTTTTTTTTTTTTTTTTTTTTTTTTTTTTTTTTGTTTGTTTTTTACTTCATAAGAAGCAGGAGCCATATTAAACCCATCCTGGGTCTGATGATAAACTGCATCCAACAGCAAAGCCTTTGATTGGAAGGTTTTGAGGAGCATGGACCACAGCTTAATTTCTGGTGTTCTCAGGTCTACCTTGATCTGTGGTGGTAGCACCCGTTAGGGTCCCTGCTATGGGCAAATAGTTAAAACCCAAACTGGGGTCTAAGCACTATAAAAGTGTAAAAATAGGTTTTAATACCAGAAATACATTTTTATAAAAAATTTATTACCGGCAATGAATTTTTTGAAGAAAAAATGATTACCAGCAATACATTTTTGGAAAAGAAATATTACCAGTAATAAAAATCTTGTTGGCATTAAATAACCCATTGAGGTTGATATGCTGTAAAACAAAGATCATATTAGACTTACCCAAACATTTCAGCAGGGCATAACAAGGAAAACAACTTTTTAGCCTAATAAATTTTTAGTGCATAATCTGTCATGATCAACAGTTTGTACAAGGCCAGTATACTTGAACCTTCGGTTGCAATGACTTGTGACTTTGTTCTAGTACAAATACAGATGGATGTTCTCTCTAGACAATTTCACTCGAGACTTGGGTCAACCACTTGCAGTGTTTTCAGGCATTTTCCAAAGATTCCAAATGCTGGAATTACCTCCCTAGGGTGGATTTCATCAAGAAATTACCCTCCTTATAAATCAGCCATAATAAAATTGGCATCTACATGGTCAGAAAGTGGATGTTCTTGCCCATTCTTTTTTTTTTTTTACAGACATCTGCATGTGATATCTAAACGTATTGGCACAATATGAGGTGGCTGAAGCTTGGATTTATTCCTCGTGTATTTGCCATTCACAGTTAGGGAGCTCAGTCGTCCCTGCTGTTTAACCCATAGATGGAGAAGAAATATATCCATACCTCTCTTATTATTTTTTGTGCAAAACTGACTACAGCCAACTTGACCAGAATTTGAACTTTCTTATTCTTAGTCATTACACAATAGCTGCATCTCCTCCAAGGAAACTTAGGTCACTTCATATCAGAATTTTTCTTGTCCATCTTGCACATTTACAAATCTACCATTCATCCATGCATTGAATACTGCTGCCATATTTGGTGTGGTACTCCTGCTATTGATCTCAAGGTTCTTGACAAAATCCAAAGAAAGCTCTGTAATGTAATCAATCCTGATTTGATATCTCAACTTCAGTCACTTTCTCACTGACATAATGCGGTTTCTTTCTATCCTTTCTACAAATATTTTCATGGCAAGTCCTCTGATGTGCTTTTTTCTATTTTACCCAGACTACATGAATTTAAGCATGGTACTAGATTGGAACCATGGTCTGACCCGTTTATTGTTGAAATAACTATATGCAGCCGCCACTCCTCAAACAGTTTCTTTTCTCTCACTGCCCTTCTTTTGAACTTCCTTCCATTTACTCGCTTTCCTGATAACTACAATCTTCAAAAATTTAAATGCAATGTCACACATCATCTTCTATCTTCTTGAATCCCATTCATCTTTTGTCCTTTTCCTCAATCCTCTCTGTACTCAGTCTTTTCTCTCACTTTCACTCCTTGTAACACCCCACACACACACTGCATACTAGTGACATCCCCACCTTGCTTGGGGTGAAATGATTTAAAAATTTTTTTAAATTACACTACCTGTAAAAGGTAGTCTAATTTTTTATTACAGCTGTTGAAACTACCAATTTCTTAAAATATAATGAAAAGAAAAAAAAAAAAAACCTGTAAACTTATTGTAGCAATAAATGCTTTCAATAGGTTTCTTCAGTCTGTTGTCTACAACACTTGTAGCCAATTCACAATTCAAATGAGTCAGTCATAAAAGTCCAACAGGCAATGTAGTAATGACAAAATGGGATCACAAATCCAACCTTCCCTTTTCACCAGCAGAAACGCACATTTGTCCACCAAGCTCAGAAACATCGTCTTTCAGTAAGCAAAAAACAATGGCTTTTATTCACTGAGTGATTTTTCTGATTGGCCATGCTATTCAGGAGAGGAAAGAACATTGGCATAGATTCTGATACTTAAAGTAGATTTTTGCTAACTACTTTGTCTTTAATCTTTCTTTGGCAGATCGCACACAAAACACAAACTCTTTTTCAAGGTAGGTGATACTCTCTTTCACTAAACATAATGAGGTTTGAATATATTGTACTTTATCTTGGAAAACATGTTTTGAATATTTACATTAAAATTTCCACTTAAGATATAAAGAAAAATATATAAATACTTTATTTTTTTTTTTTTTTTCCTCCAAAACCATGTTAATAGCTGATCAATTTAATTTTCTCAGCTGGGAGGATGGGATTATAAAGGGGCACTTTGAAGTGTTGTAATGGTTAACAAGCTTGTCTCACTAGATCAATTACAACTGAATAATGTGTTCAATTCTCACTAAGTCCTCTTTGCTTTCAGCCTTGTGCCACATCTAAGCTATGCTTAGTAAATCTCAATAAAGGAGGATTGATATTAGATAACAATTGAGTACAGATTTCTTTGTTTATAACAAATTAAGTATTTCGGCAAAGGATAGTGTGGAATGAGAAATTTACTTAAATATTTGCTCTTCTTTTCCCCTATGTCAACTGAAATAATAATAAGTTAGTCTTATCGGTGATTTTAAGTGAAATCTGTATTCACTGGATGAATGGATAAAGGTTGACCTGAGTTGGGATCATTCAGTCAATGCAAATTCCATGATCCTTAACTCATCTGCATAGTATTTTAGATTCAGAGTTTCCATTCTCCTACACTGGCTGTCAACCAAAACTACAAATCTCAGACTGCCTTACTATTTAACCCATAGTTGGAATATTTGAATTCAGAGTTTGATTGTACAGCAGTTTTTTTGTTTTGTTTTTTTTTGTTTTTTTTTTTAAGCATTTCACCCCAAGCAAGGTGGGAGTTCCACTAGCACGCAAGAAGTTACAGAGGGTAGAGAACAAGAGTAAAGAGGGGTGTTTGGGGAGAGGATAAAGAGAATGACGGGTAACAAGATCAAGGTATCATAAGATGTCAATTGACATTACACTTGAATATTTGAAGATTATAGTTATCAGGGAAGCAAGTAAGAAGAAGACAATTCCAGACAGGAAGTGCAAGAGAAGAAGCTGTTTGAGTAGAAGAGATGGTTACATTTAACTGTTTCAACAGTGAAAGGATGGGACTGAGATGCCAACCTAGTAGCTCACTTAAATTCATGCAATCTAGGAACCAGCGAAAGCAAATCATGAGAACAGTTGCTTGCTGTGAAAATACTTATAAAAGAGACAGAGGGAAGCCACAGCACATCTGTGAGAAAGCGACTGTAGACTAGATGCCAGATCAGGACCTATCACATTGCATATCTGTCTCTGGATTTTGTCGAGGACATCCAGACCCTATATGACACCAATATTCCATGCAAGGATGGATGGATGGTTGATTTATAGATTCATAGCATATCAACACTTTACAGGTTATTTAAATCCAGAAAATATTTTTAGTTTCTAAGAATTTTTTGAGAGAGTAATTATTTACTGATACATTTTTTACTAATTAATCTATAGCTGGGGGAGAAAAGAGGTGGATTCATACATTTACCAACGGTATTTGCCTGTAAATGAATATAATGAATCCAAATGGAACTGGAGGTTGGCTCTGGTTAACAATCATGAGCCATTATGCATTACATCACCCACGCATCCAAGCTTATAGTACATGATATTCTTAAGTGGTCACCCATTTAAGTACTGACCAGGCTTTATGTTGCTTAACTTTGGTTATCATACGGGAACTGGTGTTTCAAGATGATATGGACACATGCCTTGAATTCAGAGTTGTCCTCCTTCTATACTGGTTGCCATGTTTGGCTATAGGACCCAGTCTGTCTTGCGATTTACCAATAGGTGGGGAGAGAAGAGATGTGTTCATATCTTTCCAAAGGGTATTTGCACATAAGTAAATGTAATGAACTTGACTGGAATTCAAACTCTGCTCTCAGATTCCTCAATCTGAGCTGTTCTCCATTATTCAACCTTGCCTCCTATTGGATAATTTTGCTGTTCTTTTACTTGACTAAAATTACCTTTGTCAGTATTGACATGAGCTTGTTCAGTGGATTCCTGTTTTAAGAAAAAATAATTTCAGTTTTGGTACTGATCCATAGTCAATCAAATTTTTGGGGGTCGATGCTTGATTTATCTGAAACCAGTCAATATCCTCAAACTCCATCGATGAAAAACAAATTTTTGAAAATCCTAGTTGAAATCACATGCTTAGCTTCCCTCCAATTTCAACACTGATACTTTTATTTCCTTCACCCTGAATTTTAATCAACTTGACTGAAATGCTATGATGGAGAGAAATGCATCAAAATCTGTCTGGTTGCTGATTTTCACTCGGAAGATGACAACGCCAATCGTACAAGAAGGAAAGATATCAATCAAAGATGATGGAAAGTCAAAATCTGTTGAGATTGCTTGAGTAGTGCTATTTGAATCTGGCATTGCACACTGGCACACTATGTGCCAACTAATGATATTCAAGAGTTCATTTTTGGATACAGATTGTTACAACTCGGAATTCAAACAAGAAAAATGTTTTGATTTATTTTATGAATAAAGCTGGAAGTGAAAGGATTTATCAAATAGAGGCAAAGTATATTTATTTGTAACTTCATATAAACAATATAAAACACAGTCAGTTATCTAATAAATAAATAATATATATAAGTGAAGATTGAAGTCAACACTCAAAGTTGACAGGCTGTTTCATGCCAGATGCAGTCGTAGGCCACATGTGCTGGGTTTTTTCTTGACTATATATATGGGTCTGTGGTTCATTGTGGGTAGTCCGTTCTCATGGTTATTTTGGTGGGAGTGGTTTGTTTATTTATTTATTTGGGTTAATTTATTTTACTTGTTTTTTTATTTTTATTTTATTTATTTATTCACTATTATAAAATAACCATCAGAACGAACTACCCACAATGCACCACTAACCCATATATATATATATATATATAGTTAAGAAAAAAAAACCAACATGTGGTCTGACGATCACAGCCTTTCACCTCTGAGTGTTGACTTCAATGTTTACTTTTATATTTACATATGCTCTGTCTCTGATATTGAGAACTTTATCCCATAAATATAGCACAGCTTAAAACTATATTTCTTTATATATATATATATATATATAAAACATGACAGAAGGCTCTCTTTATAGGGTAATTCAAGCTTTGATGTCCTTTTATTCAGTATTAATTCAGATTATTTCTTGTTGAGATGCTCAGTAAGTTGATATTTTTAACACTTTCACTGCTGCATTGTTGCCTGGCTATGCTGGCCCATTTAGGGAAAAATTTGAAAATGTAATTGACTGGAAACAAATGAATATAAAGACACTGATTTTTCTGCACAGTAACATTTTGATTTTACTTTGTTAATCTGTGGTACAGATGAAGTGAAATGATATCCCCAACACAGTACTAAAAAAGTATATCACAAAACATTGTATTGTATTTCTATGCTGGTTTTGAATTACTACTAACTGCTAATGAGTTTTAATACACAAACAGTAGAAACAAACATTTCATGGTATCTTGAATATATATATATATATATATATATATATATATATATATATATATATCGGCAGTATATTTTCATTAAGGCAGGTTTCATTAAATAATTTAGATAAGTTGGGTCTACTTATTCTCAATAGGATCCTTTCATATTCGTGGATAAGCTTTTGTGGTTGTTAAATGATGAGAGGAAAACACTGTGTTGGCTCATATTGTATTTATTCTGAGTACTTTCAACAAAGCATAATGTCATCATCAGGGTAGTCCTAAATGGTTTAAATAATGTACATAATACCTCATCTCAGAAATATAGGTGAATATTGCTACCATTACTGAAGGCCTGAATCATCTTTCTCCTCTCACCATTGCTCAGTTGGGAAGACATAGTGGGACTGACACAAAATATTTTTAACCTGTTCTCTTTCTAGCTGATTTTTATGACAAAATGGTACCTGGAAAAAAGAAACTTAATTCGTTTAGTGGCTTTTTAGATATTGAACATGTTTTGAGATGGATAATTATGCTGTTATACAATTTTGCATTTACACTGCCTGTGTGTGTATATATATATATATATATATATATATATATATATTATTGTTTTGAGATATGGTATATTTATGGGTTAAAGTTCATAGTATCAGGGACAGAACACATGTAAATATGAAAGTGAACATTGAAGTCAGTACCTTATGACAATCTATTTCATACTTAAATGCATTTAAGCTTGAAACACACACTGTCTGGGTGTTGTCTCAATGGTCACTTTTAATTTTATTTATATATATATATATATATATATATATATATCTTTTATCTCTTATGAGATAATGTTTCAATGTAGTTGCTTAATAAATGTTTTTGTTGTTTATTTAGCAGCATATCAGGGTACTTATATGAAAGGAAAATGGGTCATTTAATCCCAAAATTTAATTTTCTTGTGAGCATTAATAATTTTTTACAAAAATCTATTGCTAGTAATTTTTTTTTTTTTTTTCTTATTCTGAAAATGTATTGCTGTTATTTTTGCTATAAAAATATATTTTTATACTTGGGGGCTAACTATATGCTTATAGCTGATACCCTAACAGATGCTACCACCCTGAGTCAGGGTGGACCTTGGAACAACAGCACTTAGTGGTGGTTGCATGCTCGTCAAAAACTCTTGATCAGAGGCCTTGCTGCCAGATGTAGTTTATTGTCATACCAAGGACAAGCTTATCAAACCAATAAATACATACATTCTATTAAACAGATGTATCTGAATATATTTACACTTTGGTATTATTTTTAGTCTTACTTTGAATGTGTGTTTTTTTGGTTTTTTTTGTAGGGTTGTTTTTCTTTTTTTTTTCCTACCTTTTTTAACTGATTTTTGGATCCATGTTGATAATGGAAATAAATAAAAATAGAATTTATGGGCATTGAAAAATAATTGAATGAATTGAGAAATCTCAAGCATATTTTTGTGCAGGTCAGTGCGGATGAGTTCATAATTAATCAATATTTTTATTATTGAATTGTCAATACTTGGCCAATATAAAACAATCAGCAATTAAATTCCAACCAATCACAAACTTTCAAGAAGTGATTTTTTTTTTTTTTTTTTTAAGATTTCTTTACAACCATAAGTCAACATGGAGATTGGAGATGTAAAAATAATTTTGAATTTGTTTACCTGAACAGCAAAAATAATCTACTGACATGAGACAATAAGAAAATCCCAATTTTTACATTCTTTATTATATGTTAAGAAATGGACGAGGTCCGACAATTTATTTATTAAAGACATTTTTATTTATGTTTAATCCATATAATATCCTATAATTACTTAAACTGTATTGCAAAATATAACTTCAATGAAATTAGAGCTCAAATCACACATGTCACTGCCTCTAGTAATTATACCCATAAAAACATGTATAGGAACAAAAGCTGAGTATCATCTACCATGTATTCAGTTGTGAAAGCCAAATAACATACATCATGTCTTTATTACTTCAAAGCTCACAAGAAAATTAAATTTCTGTATTAGATGACCCATAAAGGAGTTGATATGCCATTAATCAAATCAATCATTTGCCATTAATCTGGTAAATCTCAGACTGATAAATAACACTTGTGAAAACTGTGTTCAAATTTAGTTAAAGAAAAGCATTAAGCTATGAAATATATATCTATATAATAAATGAGAATGTCAGTGTGTCACACTTTTTCAATTTATTCCAAGAGGCTGTAGACCAGCATATCATATACCATTTTAGAATCAAACTGACTCCATAGACAAATCAGAAACATTCTGGGCCGGATCCAGACATACAATCCTGAAATTTTGTATTCTCAAGTTTTCATTACTGCAATTGTATTTGGCAATATTTTTTACTTGATTTTTTTTTTTTTTTTTTTTTTTTTTGGCAGCAAGCTTTTTTGTATAATAACAGTCTTTATAACTTAGAAATAAATTCAGGAATATTTGAAATTAATTGTGAAATCCAGCATAAGTCACTCATGAAATAAAACTAATTGTTTATATGGAAAGTAAGGACCTACGTACATCAAACTAAGTTGCAACAGAAGAATTATTGTTGAGCAATAAACTTAAATATTAATGCAATAATTTAATGCAGTGATCAGTTTTGAGTTATTGTGTAGTTTATTATTGCCTATTGAATCTAATCTTTCATACCTACCAAGAGACTTCCACGGAAGCTAGCTTAAATACAATCTGATAAGGCAGCTTTTAAGCTTATATATATATATATATATATATATATATATATACACACACATAATGATAGCTTTAATTTTAAGGTATGGTGTATTCATTGGGTAAAAGGGCTCAATATCAGGGATCATACTTGAACACAAACTTCAGGCATGTGTTTTGCAAAATAAATATATATATATATATATATATATATATATACATACACACACACACACAGAGGAATACTGGTGTCATCAGCTCAACCATAATTCAAGATGAAATTCCAGAATAAACTTTCATGTTTAACATTTTGGAAACTGTCAGGCTGAGAATTTTCAGCAACATTCATACTTTAATGATTGTATGACATCTCAAGCAAGAAGACATTCTTTTTTTTATTAGAATAGAATAATATTTTTTTTAATAAAAAAGGGGGAAACTGAAAATGTATGATTACTGCTGATGATCTTTGGATTCATAAGCATCATTGTTAATCTTGAAAATATTTGTATTATCATCATCATCATTGTTTATAAAAGTTTGTCAGAACTTGCAAAGTTGCAGTTCTACCTGCTGTGAAGGAACAGGTGATGAAAAATATTTAAAAAAAAAAAAAATCAGTGACTGAAAATTTTTCACAGAGAAACAAGTTATTTTTGATTAAGTCTTAAATGTGTTTTATAAAAATCTATAAATAGACTCCAGTGCTGATCTTGGAGCATTATATTAACCCTGATATTTGTCTTGTTTTCATCTTCCAACTGAATTTGAACAGAATTTTATCTTGAAGATTACAGAACAGATTTAGTGCTTCTTTAACACACTGCATAACCAGCTATATATACATATAGGTAATAATAATAAGAGATATTTCCTTGTAAGGAAATATTTGACATTTATGAACAAAGCCAGTGCTACTTCTGTTTGAAATTTATCAAATCTTTCTCTTCGTACAGATTTTCAGGAAAATAGGTTTCTGAAGTCCTGTGATATTGCTCTTGTCAATCTTGATGGCGGCTTCCTTACTCATCTTTTGCTTGAAGGAGTTTTAAATGTCAACATCTTGATTAAGTCATTATTTTTTTTCTTTGCGTTACATGTGCTAACAATTTTAGTTATTGCTGCTGTTGAAAATTTCTCCCATGTGGTTTCTGTTATTTATTATTTCTGTCTTTTCTTTGGGATTCTGCAGCACCAGTCTACAAGTTTTGAAGGATGGTATTCACTGAGACCTGCTGGCTTAAAAAATCACATCACATCTAATCAAATGCACCATGAAATCATCTGATGCTGGGCATTGATTTGTCCTCTTTTCCATTTGAAAAGTTTTTAAGTTTAGATTTTATTTTTTGGTCATTATTGGTAGGTTAAGTGGCTTACTGGATCTTTTTGTACATATATATATGAGTCAAAAAAGATAATTAGTTTTAGTAAATTCAGTCCTCACTTGTTCACCACTATTGTGGTTTTGTACCAGGTTAAGGTATATAGTATGTATTTCAGTGGCGAATTATTTATGCATATTTGGTTGAACAAAAAAAAATGTTTTTTATGAAATTTAATTTTCATTTAGTTTAATTTTCCTGCTTTCTGGCTATGTTTAAACATAAATTGTCGAGTGTTTTCTCATTTTTCCACATCAGCAGGTACTAATTTCTGATTTTAGCATCATGTGCCAGTATATTTTTCATTATTAAAATGTACTTGTCTTTTAAATGTAGCATTAATTCCATATACACTTTAATGCAAATTATCAAAACCTTCCTCATGGCATATAAACATCACAAGCCTCAAAAATTTATTCACCTACATACCTGTTAATAAAATTATGGCATTATAATTAAAAATATCTGCAAATATCTGTCATTTCCATCTCCAAAAATAAAACCAATAACTTTCAAAAAGATGATCTGTAACACACAATTTCCATTTTAAAACCTCTTAGGAATGTTGATATAACATGATGGTATCACCATAACTTAAACTATTGTGCCAATATTATCAGAATTCTGTAAGTCAGTATTAGAAAATAAAATAACTACACCCTATACTAACAATTTACACCTGCTTTGAAATTTCTAGGGCATATAATGAGGAAAGAGGGCTTGGAAAATTTGATACTCACAGTACAGATTGAAGGCAAGAGGGACACAGGTAAACAATGCATGCGTGAGATTGATTAAATGGATGGCAAAACAAGGCTTAGAAGAGACAACAAAATGACAATATTTTCAAGAGCTACAAAGAAAAGGAAATTGTGAAGAGCCATGATTTCCAGCATCCTGAAGAAACACAGCACAGAAAAATGACATCATGATGTTGTTGCTATATTAACTTAATATTAATAACAAGATCCTCCTCTTACAAGCAATAATTGGTTTGAAATATCCTTTTAACTCTTGGTATATTTTGGTACAATTTTAACTTGGAAGAGTACTGTTAATCATCATTACCAAATTCCTTTTGGGTTTCAAATAGACAGGATGGGAATTATTTTTCTTTAGAAATATCTACCTAGGATATCTTTATTTCAATCACCACTTTTATCACGCATACAGGAAAATTTGGGCCACATCTTTAATTTGGCTGTAATCATTCTAGGAAAAAGTGCATCATTACTGAATATTATTAAAAAAAAATTATATAAAAAAATTATGAAGAAAATTCCAGTCACTCCTTTCATACCATGCACCCTATCTATTTGAAACTCAAGTGTACTTTTTTCTTTTAAAGTTGCTCTTTCGAGAGGTGAAACTCAAAAATTATGTGTAGCTTTCATTTCGTGTTCTTTGGCATGAGTGAAACATGCACGTAGTTAATTACCACAGAGTTTGCTTCCTCCAGAAACCTATCAAAGAATTTTGGAATTGGCAATCCTGCAACATCAAGAAAATCATGTTGAGATGAAATCTTTGAAAAGCTGTTGTAGGTAGGAATGTGACATGTATCAACCTTTTATAATCAGTTCTTGATGAAAAGCAAGTGACTTCTGTTTCAGATGCTGTTAAATAAAGTAATATGGTAGATAATAGAATCCTTAAGGATATTCTAAAAGGATAGAGATAGCTATTAGATTAAGTATCAGATTAGGGATAATGACTTATAATGAAGCAAAAATGTCTTGGCAATGTGACTGAGACAATGATCCCCTTCGAGATATTAACATTGATTCAAACCAATTTTCTCTAAATTTTTCATTTTTTTTTTTAAATGAAAAAAAATCACATTTTGGAATCAATTTATTAATTACTGCAAGCTTAATTTTGCAAAATTTTACTGCATTTTCATATTTTCAATGGGGGTGCTAGAATGTTCTTAACACTAGTCCCTTTACAAGATATAATAAAACATGTGGAAGCATGGTGGAGTCATGGATAGCAGCACGGATTGAGGTATTGGAGACCCAAGTTCGAATTCCAGTTGAATCCATTACATTCACTACTTAGATGCTAATACTCTTGGAAAGGTATGAATCCTCTTCTCCCTCCATCTATGGGTAAATAGCAGGACAGACAGGGTTCTATAGCCTTGGATAGCTACTGGTCTACTCCAGAAAGAAATGGCAAGCTACTGCGAGAAAAAATCTGCCTCGTCGGTTATGTATCGAAAGATACATGATCACCTAAGCATGTATAATGTATGGCACATAACTGACTGATGAATCCTTTTCCCTCTCCCCCAACTATGGGTAAATAGCAGGGCAAACCAGGTTCTATAGCCTTGGATGGCAACTAGCCTATGGCAGAAAGAAATGGCAACCTATAGCAGGAAAAAATCTGCCTCATGAGTCATGTATCGAAAGATACATGATCGCCTATGCGTGTATGACGCATGGCACATAACTGACTGAAACTTATATTTTAGAATCCACTCGTTTGACACATTTGAGACTTACTGTATCCACTTCATTGACATCAAATATTTTTCTTTAATTTTTCATGTTATGCTGTGTATATTTCTATTGTATTCCTACACTCAGCCCCCGCCCCCCGACCAAAAAGTTCTATTTTATACATGTTTTGAACTTAGATTATATTATGCATTTTATCTCACAAGTGACCTGCCCCTGTCAGATCAAATGATGTTGGCTTTTTAAATCCTTGAAGGTTATTACATCAGTGTGCACATGTTCCCGAGATCATAATTGAAATTCTGACTGAACTTTTCTATTTGTATGGCTTGGTTTAAATAAATTTGAATTTATTTTTATTTTTAGTCATTTCAGTCACAGCTAAAGTCACTAAGATGGAACGGGTTACTGAGAGTAAAAGAAACTGAGAAGATATTACCGAGGACAAAATACAATAAAAGAATCAGTTCAATAAAGCAAAAGATTATGATTGACATTGTATTTAAATTTTTCAAGATTGTAGTTAACAGGAAAGCTAGAAGTTGGAAGAGAGTTCCACACATGAGAAGTGTAAGAGAGGAAACTATGCTGGCTCTTCTGATCCTACCAAGGATTGAATTGACCATCATTGGATAACAAATTTCTGAAGATATTAGGCTCCCACTCCTCAGCTTAATGGATGTCTTCTAAACAATGGCAGTAGCTTGTCTTCCTTGCTGCCAAGGTGGATTTAACCTTTAGGTATTATTTAAGTTTATTAAGGGGTCTATGGGGAATTTTTGCCCAGGTGTATGGGTTCCCAAAAACCCACATTTAACCAGCTTTGTGCCACATCCTGCTCTATGGGGGCTTGGGTGAATACTGAATTTTTCTGTTTGGTGAAGTGCTGCCACTCAGTTTATTCATCAAGATCCTGTTTTATTAGAACCTATTAGCATAGAACTTGCAGTTACATCTAAAAATTTCAACAGTAAAATGAGATTTATCTGCCAATCTAGTACTGCTCATAAATTTGTGAAGTCAAAGTACCAAACAGGTAAAGTCATCGGAACAATTGCCATTAAACTATTTATAGAAAAGGCATGGGGAAGCTGACTGAAGCCAAGATGCCAGGCAACAGTTGTTTAATCTTTAAGATTTACTCTAAATTATAAAATAAAGAAAATAAATATAAGATGACTTTTTCACTTTTGAAGTGGGGGAAATAATAATGTTATTAATTAGGATTCATTTCTGCTTAAAAATATGTTTGCAAGCAAATAAAATAGAATCTTGACAAGGCATTATATATAGCAGGTATGAATGTGAACAGTTATTAGGCTTACCAGAATTATTATAGGCTTTGTGTGTGTGTAAGAAAGCAATTTCAGGACTCAACACTACTCAAACTTCAGGGCTGTCACAAAGAATAACTATAGTTTAAATTTCTAGCACTAGGACAAATCAAGAAGTATGGTAAACTGACCAATTGTACATGATTTAGTTTGGAAAATAACTGATATCTTCATGTTGACACAATTAAATTGATTTTATTTTTTCTGTATACATGCTACATTATTGTATATACATATATTAACTCATGTAAATATGTGCACATAGATTTTTCAGTTAACATAGTTTTGTTCAGCAGAAGGTCAAATGTGGACATAGAGAAGCAGGAAGACTGTGCTGCACCAACCTTCCAAATGAGAAAGGCTAGCCTGACTTGATAATCACCAGTCAGAACCTTGTCTTTTAGTAGGGATTATCACATTAATGCCAACCATTAAAATCTGGCATTAATTCTAAAACTTAGAATAAAAATCTGGTATTAAAAATTTCAAAAAGCTATTAATGATAAACTTCTAAGAAAACCCCAAACTTATGGTACTATAGCTTTCTAAAAGAAATATCTGGTATTTTCTTTTTCTTAAAGAATTTGGTATTATAGGTTTCTTTAAATTTCATTAATGAAACGTTTCTTTTTTTAAAAAGATATAGTATTGTAGGTCTCTTAAAAATATCTGTTATTTGAAGTAGTGGTGAGTATGAAAAAAACTCCCTTTATCCACTCCCTTTAAGTTCAGGTGAGTTGAGAAAAAGACTTTGTGAGCTCATGTTAAATTTTCTTTAGACCAATGAAAACCTTGTTTTCACAGGAATTAGTTGTTGAGCCTAGAAAGCTAAAACTTGGAATTATAGTTTTCTATCTATAACCCATTAATAGCCATCTTCCTATTTTTGAAATGATTGGCTTCAATAGTTTAAACGCAGAACGAGGTTGCCAATGACCAATATACAATATATATCTTGCCAACCAGGCAGAGTTTGTTTTCATTTCCTTTTACATTTTTCTGTAGTTTATAATTGTTTTACCCATTCTAAAAAAATTACTTTTCACTTATTTCAGCTTCTTTAAAATGACTGTGATTGTAATTTCCTGTCAATATTTTGTCTTTTAATGATGAAAGTCCAATATCAGCAAAAGAATGAAATATGTGTATAAGCAATGTGAGAAAATAAAGCTTTTACATTGCAAGTTAACGTTAGATGTCAGTTCAATTTTATAAATGCCACTGGAACAGGAAATAAAATTATTTTTATGGAAATTACCTTCCCTTAAGTTTTGAAGCTTCTATCTTATATCAATTTTAGAAGGCTGGTCATGTGAAAATCTCTTGCTTCATAATCACTTTGTTGGTATCAGTGAGTCAGCTGCAGGTTTGCCAGCATTTTAGAAACTGTTTTCTTGGTTCACTTCTTATGTTTACTTCCGTTTCCTTTTGAATAAAATTTTTCATAAAAATGCAAATGCTTTGAATGAAAAATATCAAAAGGGTTACTGAAAATGTTTCCGTCAAACCTACTTCCCAAAATGAATCTGAATGACCAAGCTTTAGATTGTATTTTAGATGGGTT
Source organism: Acanthosepion pharaonis (assembly GCA_903632075.3). Lineage (NCBI taxonomy): Eukaryota > Metazoa > Mollusca > Cephalopoda > Sepiida > Sepiidae > Acanthosepion > Acanthosepion pharaonis. The sequence goes on from CAHIKZ030004067.1 coordinate 415,797, forward strand.
GGCTGAGAACTTTTCAGCGCACTCTCATAAGTAAAGTGGCTTGAAATTATTACTATATACTCAAATGTTAATTTACACATTGAAATCTTTTGAATGATATTCCAGATTCTATAGTGAGCGACCATGGTTAAATGTAAAATAAATGCCAAAACTGCCTAACAAATGGAACTGACAAAGCTTGCAATAAGCAATATACAAAGAAAAGAAAAAGGCAATATAATATAAAGCAAACAGTATATGTAGTACAAATTAACAGTAATAAGGTAAAGCAACAGTAATATGGCAAAAAGTTCACAAACTATGAATTGGGATTGACACACAAGAGCAATTTCAGATAAACAAACATCTCATTCTGATTTAATGACAAGATAGACTGCGACTATTTTATTGGCTAGAAATAAATCCCAACATGCATTTGTGCTCCTGTGCTTATAAACTGGGGAGGGGAAAGTGTTTTGAAGTCATTCTCAGTTGAGATTGAAACCAACACAAATTTTGCTTGAACAATTCAACTCTCTTTGCCTTGAACATGATATTGTAAATATAATATTCGGTTGATCCATTTTTTTTAACTCTTATCATAGACAATCTGTAGGAAAAGAGGCAAAACCTTATATCTTGAGGGGTGAAAAAAATGACAACAGAAAATAAAAGGGGACAAATAGAACCAAACCAATCCATTTCAGTGACCATATATACACAGATGCAGCTACACCATACTCCTATACCCAGGTAGTGTCAACCTATACGTAGGAGAAATTACTCAACACCTCATTTGTTCAGCAAAGAAAGCAACAAAGTATTGCCTCCTGTCAATTATCTGAACCTCACCCCAGATATGATGTTTGTCTGTTCTATGTTATATTCTGTCATAAAATAGATAATCCTGACTCTCCACATCTTATCTTTTGTTAACTTCTGCTCTATTACCACCCATCTTTGTCTTTGTTCTGCCATTCTTTCACTCAAGTAGGTTACTTGTTGTTTTCTCTGCTTCTCTTTTGTATGTGTTTAATTCTTCTAGCTGTCTTTCCTTATATGTCCTAGAAATGCCAGCTATCACTTCCTGACTATTATTAACAGTTTCTTTGCAGTTCCTATTCTGCTTAAATATTCATCACATTGGTTAAGATTTATTTGACTGAAATACAAGGCTTTTATTTAAGAATGCATTTTATTGAAATTGTTGGCCTTTTTTAAATTTTACATTCATTTCTTTCAGAAGTTTTTCATTCTTGAGAAAAATAAATCTGGCCAGCAATATCTAATTATGTCAATTGAATGTGGACCCTGATTTGAGCTTTTTACACAAATAGTTTTTAAGTGTTTAATTTTGTTCCACTGTTATGAAAGAAAACATTTTTTTAAAATTTCATATTTAAAATAAATATTGATTTTATTACAATTAGATTAATTGTATAAAAAAAACAAAACAAATTCTTCTCTTATTGTGTTTACTGTTATCTATATAGAATTTGCTTTTCTTTAGCAACTGTATTTGTTTAAATTGACACAAAATTTAGGTGCATGTTTAACATTCATTTCATACATTAAATATGATATAAGTAGTCAAAAAATGGGGCACAATGTCAGGGTCCAATTCAGCATTATAATCACTATAAATACAACACCTACTTTAGAACTAATATTGTAACAGAATGTTTTTCAATAATTAAAGTTTCAAGAAGGAATGAATGTCATATTCAAACAAAGCAAAACATATTACATAAGAAAAATGTATTTTCATACAGCATGATGTTATTTCAGTTAACCAAAACTTAACCTATTTTTCTCAGCTTCATTTTGGCAAGAGCTATCTTCCATTCCTCAAACATGACTCTAAAATTTTTGATAGTTTCAATCATAAATGATTTTTTTTTATTTTCTTATTATACTAATGCTGTGTTGTCAAATCTTTCTTTTCCCTTTTCTTTTCTTCTTTTTTCACCAAAGAAAGTTTTTAACTTTGCCTGATAAGGACTGAGAAATGGATTGTTATATATACAAATTACTTCAAAAAAAGTTTAAACTATTCAAAAAAAATTGTGTTAATGAAACTTTTCAAAGTAGATATATTTACAATAAACAAGCTCTTAAAATGATATGTTCTGACTGATTTTTTTCTGTTGATGCTACACATATGTCTATAAATTTTTGTTTGTATGCAAGAGGCTGAGTTTTATTGATATCAAACAAACTATGCTGAAATAATGTTGACTAAAATATTGTATTACTAGAGAAAATGGAAACAAAAAAGACATTTATATGTAACATCAGGAAGTGATGAAATTTCTATGGTGCATAATGAGGAAAGAGGATTTATAAAATTTGACACTCTAAGGACATATTGAAGGCTGAAGGGACAGATGGGAAACAGTGTGTAACTGACCAAACAAGCTTGTGTAATAACAAAATAACAATCTACTAAAGAACTACAAAGGACAGGACATTGTGGAGAGCTATGATCACCTGTAAAGGGATATTTTCAAAGAAAAGAGTGTAATAAATTTGCTTAAATTTAGGCTTTACTTGGATGATGCACTTGTTGCAAAATATTTGATCACAAATGCACTGAAAGGAACATAAAAAAGGTGTTTATTTTAATGGTGGTCTCATTAAGATGCAAGGTCTATGTACAATTTTTTCTGCTAATATCTTTGTTGAGTAAATATTAATCATATTTTGTGAATTATTGAACATAAACATTTGCTAAAATGCTTTTAAAAAAAAGATTTATGGCTGGAAAGTTATTGTGGCTGTCACAAAACAGCCTGATTCTGCTTTGTGATTTATAACCATTGATTTTTTTTTCATTTGGTTAAACAAAGAGAGGAAGTTAGTGGTACAAAGGGAGGTAATTAAGATTATCTGATTTTTATTTCATAAATGACTGCATAAAAAAATAAGAAAATTCCATCGCAATCTATTAACGTTTTTTATGTACATTCATATATACAGTGATAGATACATATATAGGTATGTATTTGTAGGTTCTTGTTATAAAAGCTCTAAAAACATTTTTGAAGCATTTCACCTGTACATTTACATATATATTGCTTATAAAAAAAATCTATTGGCTTTTCATGGTTGTTCTGAGAATCAATATTTGTACACTTTCAAGGAAACCTACCTCTCTTTACATGCTTAGATAAATACACACATACATAAGGGGTGCGATGGATAAATTGTCGTTCAAATTATACAAACTGAAAGTCACACTGACATCTCATTTTAACATATATACTTAACAAAATTACAGAATTTTTTTTTTGAAATACTAAAGAGTAAATTTATTCTATATAGTTGCAGCCTCCAGATGACTTTGGAATCTCCTACAACTCTTTTGAATGATCTCCTTGTTTAAGTTGGTGAATGCTGCCATAATTCTTGCCTTCACTGTCTCTTTGGTATTATAAGGAGTTTTGTTGGCCTCTTGCTCTACTGTGCCAAATACATAATAATTAAGGGATTGCTGTCTGGAAAGTTAGGTGGACAGATGTAAAGGGTGATGTGATCCCAGAAATTGTCTGACTAGGCTCTCCTGCTTGTGTGCTTTAGAAGTTTTTACCTCTGTCATGTCTATCCTTAACTGTCTCAGCCGTGATTAAGTTCCAAAGTTCAGGTATGGTTGTGATTAGTTAATTATCCTGAAATTTTTTGACAATAGTGTCACAGTTTCAGTTTTTTTAATAAGACAATTGTATTTACACTATATATGACAGCTGGGTCCCAGGTTAAGCAGTTCTATTTGATGTTTGGTCAGTGTGTGGTTAGAACTATTAATGAAGTTATCAGTTTTGTTAGGGAGAGTGATATGTCCGTTGTATAGTTTGTTCATTTTTTTTTATTTTTAGTCAGTGTTGACTTTCTAATGTACTCGCGATTTTTTTTTTTTTTTTTTTTTTTAATTTTGAGTTTGTATGTGATACTTCTCAAAAATCTTCACAAAACAATTACAAATTGCCACTGAGGAACTACGTAATCACCTTGACATTATAGTAAAAAAAGCAAACAAAACCAACATCTTCGTTATGTTAAACAAACCTGACTGCAACAAAAAAACTTGAGCAAATACTCAACGACTACACAAAATTAAAAAAATCAAAAATTTCATCAACAAACTAATCACTGCTGACAATACTGAACAGGAGAATTTAAAACTTTCAAGAATCATCGGCAATTATAGGCCTGGCTACATATATGGCACTTCAACATAACTATCCTGTCCATCTCATTATACATATTCCCACTCCTGTATATCAATTAACAAAAACCATCAATCAACTTATCACACTATATCTCTCTAGCAAATACAGTATAAAATCAACTATTGAGGCAATCCAAATTCTAAAAAATAAAAAACCTAACAATGAAACCATAGCCTCACTAGAAGTTGAAAACCTATTTACTAATGTCCCTGTTTTTGAAACTATTGAGACCATTATAAATAATATATACAATAATCCTTTATCCCACTTAAAATTAGGCTTAAGATAATTATGAAAACTATTGCTAACTTGCAATACTGAAGTCCCATTCTGTGATCATAACAATATATATATATATATAACACAATGGCAAGTCCATGGGTTCATCTTTTGGTCCAACCTTTAGCAACTTGTATATGTCCAATCTTGAAAACAACATTTTAAAAAATTTTAAAAAACCACCAGCTACCTTAGATAATTATACAATATCCTTTTATTAGTCAAAAATAAGGAAGAAATATGTAAGCTCTGAAAACAATTCCAAGACAATTCCGTCCTTAAGTTACACATGAACTTAATACTTGTAACAAAATTCCCTTTTTCAATATAGTAATTAACACCAATAATAAAAAGTTCATCATCTCCCCATATAAAAACCTAACAGCATAAATTTCTGTACTCTTACCTATAAAAGTGAATGTCCAAATTACTATAAAATAGCTATTATAAAAAACCTGATAAACCGTGAAAAAAGATTCATTCACAAAACAGATCTTCTACAGCAAATCTAAAAAAAATAAAACAAACACGCATCAATAATAACTTCCCCAACTACATTGTTGACAAGCAAATAAGATGCTCCATCAGAGACTTCTATACAAAACATATAGAACATAATACGCCTCCAACCAACCCCAAACATATCAACCTTTTATATCACAACCAGCTGCATGCTAATTATAAACAAGACAAAAATATCCTAAAAAATCAATAAAAACTAATACATCCACCACAGACCCTAGTAAAATAAACAAAACTTATAGACTACACTAAATCCACTATATCTAATGAAATCATTCGTAATGACTCTTCCTCAGCCACTTGCATGTTGCAGAAAACCAACATTGTTTATAAATTTAAATGTTCTCTGGGAGATAGCATCTTCAATGATAAAAATAATATCTGTTGGACACATGACAACAATGCTTTCACATAGGCTAAGTCTTCACCTGAATAACCCGTCCAATATTTCTAAACACTTACAACATAACTGTCCACGCTCACAATTCAGGAAAATCCTTGTCCAAAACACATCCATGATTTTCCTTGAAAAGAATAAACACAGACTAAAAATTTTTGAAGCTACTTATATAAAAATAATTGAAACCAAACCTCAATAAAATTAATTAGGAATACTCCACAAACATTTTAAAATGTGTACAGCAGATAGTCTTTAAATGTTGGCACCTGTTGTTGATAGTTTTTCCTTATCTCGCAACTACTCGAGTCCGGAATTTTTTCACTGCATACCTCGTTGCCTCCCCTAAAACATTTTTTGTCACCCAAGCCATGACACCATGTTCCTGATTCCACATATAAAAATGGTAATTTTTGGATGACCACAACAATTTTTGTCCTTCACAACCCTGAACACTAAATATGAGCCAACACTGTTTTCCTCTTGTTGTTTAATAACCACAAATATGAAAGGATCCTATTGAGAACAAGTAGCTAGAACATGTCTAAATTATTCAACAAAACCTGTCTTAATAAAAAAATTATAACATACATATGCTATAAAATCACTACAAAAATAGCCATTTTGTTTCAATGCTTCTGGTATCTTATCAAGTGATGGTCACTTGATAAGACACCAGAAGTGTTGAAACAAAATGGCTATTTTTGTATTGATTTTATAACATATTTGTCATAATTTTCGAATAAATAATTATATTTGATCTACTCAGTATTGAGCACTCTTTTAAGAATAGCATTTTTTGGTTACTGGAATTTATTTTGTATACACCAATCCTATACTTATATAATAATGGGTGTGACAGCAAAATTGTCCAATTGTTAGATTAAGCTTTGAACTGTTGTATCTTAGACATTATTAAAGATATCTTACTGGAATTCTCCAAGGTTTTTTTGTAACACTACTGAACTCTACTTTGAGCAATAAGAATGTATAATTCATATGTAAACCTAACAGAAGAATCATGATGAAATTGATCTTAAACAAAAATGATATGTTCATCATTAATTAATCATAGCTAATGAAGAAAAAGCTCATGAAGGATTGAAATAAAGTTTAAATATATTATTCCAAAATCATTTTCCAACTTATTGAAGATGATTTTCATCCTCTCTAACCTTCTAACTTTTTGTTCTGAAGTAACAAGATGCCTCACAGGTTTCACATACAATTTCCTATTCAAGTTTTTTTTCACTGCTCTTTGGACTGTCATAGTGTAAACTCCTCTCTCATGTGCCAAACGTCTTATGAATTGAGTTGGATCTTTTCTAATTGATCTCTTTAGCTCTAAATGATGATCCCTCTTCCTGTTGTGACCTCCTGATGCATTTTTCCTATCCACTGTTCTCTCTTTTTTTAAACTTATTCACCATTCTCTTGATCATTCTTGAATGTACTTTGAATATAGAAGCCAGAGTATGAATTTTGGTACCATTAATGATGGCCTGAATGATCTTTTTCCTCTTGCCATTGCTCATTTGGGAAGACAGTGGGGTGACACAATGATTTTAATCTGTTCTCTTTTTACCTGAATAACTCAAAGGGTATTTCAGTGATTCTTACAATAAATGGTTTCAAGATGGCTAAACATCTTTTCTAAAAACCTGGAAAAAGAAACTCAATTAGTTTAGTGTTTTTATGATACGAAACATTTTGTAGGATGGAAAATTATGCTGTTACATGATTTGGACAATTTTGTTGTTACATATGATGTATGTATGCTTGTGTGTGTGTATATATATATATATATATATATATATATATATATATATATATATATATATATAGTGTGTGTGTGTGTGTTAGGACAAAAACATACTTTTTTCAGATAGTAAATCTCACCTGAAATTCAGGAAACACTCAAGGTAGTGGGTGAAAGTCAAAGTGTTAATGTTGAATGAAGTGTGTGATATAAATGAAAGTTTGTCAGCAATTGCAATGTTGTCAATAAGAAAAGTGGGTTACAGAAGAGAGAATATTTCATCATCCAGAAGACCACACAGACAATTTTTATCACTATAAAGGTTGGAGACTGAGGAAGGCACAGCACCAGACTAGATATGGCTCCAAGGTTCCATTTTTACTCTAATCTGAATCTTGTAAAGATGAAGGATGGCAGAAGGTAGCAGATTCTTCCTGGAATAATAGTTGAGCTGACCATTTTTTCAACATCTTTGGTAATATATTGAATATGAAAATTCCACTTGAGGTCTGGAGTGAATTTGTGCCCGTCTAGATGTATAAAGCATGGAGCCTCTTTGAGAGTAGAAATATTCATGATGACTGGCAAAAAGGCAGGATGTTATCCATGATGATGAAATGATACTAGTTTAGTTTTGAGATATTGAAAGTTATAAACCAGTTATTTCCACCCACTGGACTGTCAGAATAAGACCATAGTAGAGAACAGCTTCAAGGTCATGTGTTATATTTTTTTTTTAATAATGTTCAGTCTTTACAAGGCAAAAGAGCCACTTGAGATAGATGTTGCAGGTAGCATATTGGTTCACAAACAGATACTGAATGATGGATGACAACCACAAACAGAAGGAAAACCTTAGTAAAAACAAAAAAAAATCAAGTATATTGCCAAGTATGTTTTTGTTAAAAAGATAATATATTGACAAAAATAAGATAGGGATGTAGTTGGCAAAAAATCTCATATCTTCATGTAGAGGGTGAGAAGAGCATTGTCCTGAAGAGGATAGTGTTGTCCATAAAAAGGACAGTTTTGTAGTCATTGAAGAGTGTTGTCCATAAAAAGGACAGTTTTGTAGTCATTGAAGAGTGTTGTCCATAAAAAGGACAGTTTTGTAGTCATTGAAGAGTGTTGTCCATAAAAAGGACAGTTTTGTAGTCATTGAAGAGTGTTGTCCATAAAAAGGACAGTTTTGTAGTCATTGAAGAGTGTTGTCCATAAAAAGGACAGTTTTGTAAAATTGGACAGTTTTAAAAAGGACAGTTTTGTAGTCATTCATTGAAGAGTGTTGTCCATAAAAGGACAGTTTTGTAGTCATTGAAGAGTGTTGTCCATAAAAAGACAGTTTTGTTGTCCATAAAAGGACAGTTTTGTAGTCATTGTCCATAAAAGGAGTGTCATTGAAGAGTGTTGTCCATAAAAAGGACAGTTTTGTAGTCATTGTCATTGAAGAGTGTTGTAGTCATTGAAAAAGGACAGTTTTAAAAAGGTCATTGAAGAGTGTTGTCCATAAAAAAGGACAGTTTTGTAGTCATTGAAGAGTGTTGTCCATAAAAAAGGACAGTTTTGTAGTCATTGAAGAGTGTTGTCCATAAAAAAAAACAGTTTTGTAGTCATTGAGAATTGTTGTCTTGAAAAGGACTGTTTATCACATATCATTGGTGAGGATGGCTGGCTGGCTGGAGCTGTGGAGGTCTGCTGGAGATGGCTGATGGGAGCAGCATCTAATGATGATGGCTAAATGGAACTGCTACTACACTTTGACCCTATTGCTTTTTTGAGCTTTGCTGACTTTTTATAAGCATAGAAATTAAATTTCTTTTATAGTCAGTTTTGTGTGTGTGTGTATATATATATATATATATATATATATATATATAATGGTGGGGAAAATGAATTATAACAGAAAACATATAATTGTTTCGTTGATATACAGTGGGAGGAAATAAATATCCATACACCATAAAATTTTTTAATTAACATAGTTATAACTTCTGAGAAAACTTAAAATCTATACAATATTTCTACACTGTTGCATAATGCTGGTAAGATGTAGAAAAAAACATTTAGAAAATTTTGTTATAAATGAAATTATGTGTTATTTATTAAATTTCAAGGCAAAAAGTATTCGTATAAAATGTCTTTAATGTCAAAAGGTTTAAGTTACCATTATTTTTACAATTCTTTGTAAGATGTTTTTAGATTCTTCCAATTATCTTATTACCAAAACAATCTCGAACATGCTGCAATTCCTTTCTTATGAGAGGTTATCTCTGCAAACAAATCATGCACAATAATTATCATCATTGGAAAAGGCAAGGAAGTATAAAATTTGCAAAAAGAATTGATCATCAAACATTGGAAGTGTTGTGGAGTAATTTCACAGTGGAGGCTTGTATTTGTACTAAGTCGGTCCTAAAATAGGTTCGATGTACAAAACGTTAGGAACTTGATATAATAGGTATTAGGCAGAGTAATCTTGTTGTAGTTGCTGATACTTTCATATTCAACTGTCATCCGACATTGACTGACCGTCGTTTCTATTACTATTCCTACTTATATTAAGTGGGAGAATCTATTAACTATAGAATAGGTGTGTTTTACCATAACAGGAAGGAAGCTGTAAGAAAATAGTACACATTCTGAATATACCATTACTACTATTAGTTCCGTTATTGCTAAGGTGAAAACTGTTGAGAACACAGATTTTTCCCAGATCAATGAGAAGAATTCAGCATGAAATTCATGAAAATCCAATGACTACTCAGAGAGAAATAACAATAAGCAATGAACTTCATAGAAGTCAACTAAGATTGTGTTCTCCAAGAAAAACTCCAGAACTATTGAAGAAACATAGGGATGCCCAGTTAAAATTGGTTTGTGAACATAAGAATAAACCCGAATCATTTTGAGAAAGTGTTTTATGGAAAGATGAGATAAAAATTGAACTATTTCAGCATAATTCATGGACTCACATTTGGAGAAAAGATGGCACAACCTTTGCAATGAAGAACACAATCCCAACAGTGAAATTTGGTAGTAGCAGTATCATGGTTTGGGGATGATTCTAGGAATTTTTTTCTTGACAGTCTATCTTGCACATTTACAAATCTACCCATGCATTGAATACTGCCACCAAATCTGATCTGGTACTCCTGCTATTCATGTCAGGGTTCTTGACAAAATCCAAAGAAGGATCTGTAATATAATAAATCCTGACTTGGCATCACAACTTCAGTTACTTTCTCACTGACATGGCATGGCTTCCCTCTGTCTTTTCTACAAATATTTTCATGGCAACTACTCTGATGAGGTTCCCCCCCACAAATGGTGGCCCAACTACATGAATTTAAGCTTGCTACTAGATTGGCATCTAGGTTTACTGCTGAAATAGCTAAGTGCAACTGTCACACTTCCTGCCTGTGGAACTCCTGACTACAACCTTCAAGCATGCAATATCAGTTGCCATCTTCTATATTCTTGAATCCTGTTCATCTTTTGTTCTTTCCTCAATCCTCCCTATATTGAGTCTTTTCTATCACTTTCACTTCCTGTAACCCCTTACAATCTATTGGCATTTCTGGTTTGTATGGTGTGAAATGATTAAAAAAAAAAAAAGTACAAAAATTTTAATATCTAGGAAGTGTTTTAACAGATGGATGGAAAATATGCTACTGAAATTGAAGGTGCATTGGAATAGTCAAAGCTTCTTTACAAAAGCTAAGCAAAGTATTTGGTTTTATATATATATATATATATATATATATATATCCAAACAATTGCAATTTCTAGGGCAAATAATGTGAAAAGAGGACTTGGAGAAATTGACACTCACAGGAGCTAATGGAGGCAAGTGGAACTGAAAAAAATGGCAAATAACCTACCTCATGAAATTGTGTAAAAACTAATGACAGTATATGAACTAGGAGGGATAGCAAAAAATCAAACCTTACTATAAGCTACAAAGGATAGAAAGTTGTGGAGAGCCATAATTACCGAAGTTGTAAAGGGACATGGCACATGTAGGGAAATTTTTGTTTCTGAATTTCATATTTCATAACATATGAAAACACTCATGCAAGTAAAATGTATAACTAACTCATGAGGAAATACACTAAAAAGTTATCAAACTTGTTAGGAAATTTATAAGTGATTAAATAAAAATGTGTGAGAACAGGGAAGTATGATGATTGTCCAGAATATAAAGTAAAAACTAAAAACATAGTAACATAGTTGAAATATGATTTATGATTATCTATCTATCTATCTATCTATCTATCTATCTATCTATCTATATATATATATATATATATATATATATATATATATATACATATATATATATATATATATATATATATATATATATATATATATATAATGGTGTATTTTTCTATTTTTATTATTTTCAGTCACTTGTATTAGATTCTATTGTTTTAATGTGCGTTGCTTGAATGACCTATTAAAAAGAAAGGCACAATGAGTCAAAATCGATATGTTTTAAGAGAATTGCTTGTCCATTATCATTTTATTATTTAAAATGAAAAAGTGGTCATTCCTAAGAGGGTGGGAAAAGATACAACAATGAGGAACATCAAAGCAAATACCATTTATGGCTGGCTGTCATGCCTCATTGGGCCCTGTTTTCTACATCACTGGATACATTTTTGGAGATGAGGATTCTGTGCAAGCACATTTGTGAGTGGTATGTGAAGTATTCAGTGGGTGACAACTTTGCCATTTTTGGAAATACTCAATGTGCTGTTTTAATTAGTAATCCATGTAAAATTACCTTCTCACATTTCTTTTCAATGCATTTTTTTTTTTATTTCATTGTCAAGATAGCAAAGTACATGACTTTTATAGCCACACTGACATCAGAAGTGGAGTTGCTAAAGATTTAGTCAAATTTGAGTGCAGTTGATTCTCAGCACAAATTATATATATATATATATATATATATATATATATATAGTCATAAGATGTGCTATATTTATGGGATAAAGTGCTCAATATCAGAGATAGAGCGTATGTAAATATAATTATTATCTATCTATTATTTTGCTTAGTTCAACACCAAATCAACCCCAAAATCGAATAAATAGCTTTAAGTTCTCAAAACAAAACTATTAAATAAGCGATATAAACAAATTTTTACTACGTTAATAAAAACACAGATTAAAAAATAAATGTATAAGATAAGAAATAAAAAAAAAAATGAAAACAAGCAAAATAATTTAACCCAAATAGATAAATAAACAAATAAATGACTTCTGGTAAAATAACTGCCAAAATAGACTACCCACAATGCACCACTGACCTGTACATATATATATATATATATATATAGCTGAGAAAAATAACAGCACTCATGGTCTGATGATTGCATATAGCATGAAACGGACTGTTGCCTCTAAGTGTTGACTTCTATGTTCACTTTATATATATATATATATATATATATATATAATTCATATCTATATTTTATTTTCTTTGCCTATGATGCAGCAATCAATTAGAGAGAAGATAATTGTTAATGTTCACACAGGGATGCAAATCAGAATTCATAAAAGCTATTCCAGATACTAAAAGACGTCCAATTTCATTTTCTTTCCCCCAACCTTGATGTCTAAATCCTTGACACAAGCGTAAGCCTTAATTAACTCATTAACATTCAGATAAAGTACTGAAAATATATTTTTCATTAATATAAACACAAAAGACTTAATGCCAAAATTTGCAGAAACTTTAAGTATAAAAATGGCAAAGTTTTATGGTTGACTTATCAAATTCAAATATAAAATCATCACTACAAATACTGAGTAGTTAGCAAAAAGCTTGTAGATTTTTCAGGGAATGATTTTACTTTATCATCATAAAAACTTTTGGTACATATATATAAGCATTATATATATTATTTACTTTAGAAACTCCTCCCCATTTTTTTTAAATTTATAAAATGTTAGATGACCAAAAGCAGTAGACTACTATTATATTATTATAGTAATAGATGAAACAAGTTAAAAAATACATTAATAAAATAATTACTGAATTATCCATATCTTGTTGGCATAGTGTTACAGGAAAGAAAGAAACTTTATTGTTTGAAGTTGTTAAATATTCATACAAAATCCTTAGATTTTCTTAATTGATAAGGTACTTACATGAAGCAGTATTTTAGAGTATTTTGATAATAAAAACATGTCTCTCTATGGGTCAAATTCCACCACGTGTAATACTAAGACAGGGTGGTAATCTCACACATTCATTACCAATATGGAAAATATCTTACAGGTAATCATGTCATTCCCTTGTGGTGAATCTTGAACATAAAAACAACCCAAACCAAAGACAAGGTAAAATAATTGCTTATCAAAGACTATCTCTTGAAAAGTGCATACATTATCTCTCTGGAATGAGGTTATGATAAGTGACAGTAAATTTTATATAAGTGTGAGAAGATCAACAGACTGCTTAAGTAAGATTAGTATGGATTTCAAAAGCTTGTTCTTTTCTTTTGTGTTGTAAAGGAACATGTTGGCAATTCTTCTGTATGTTTCTTGGAATCACCGAGATACACAAGTATTAATAATAGTCTTCTTGTTGCTCTTACTACAGCTGAAAAGTACTGAGCTGTCTGTATACTATGAAATGTTTGTTTTAATTATTTTAGGAAGAGATAGCAATTTGCTCTTTTCTAAAACATTCCACACTTCATGAAGATTGGGTTAACTAAACATCAACAATTCAAATAAAATAAATCATTCAAAGAAAATTTGTAAGATAAATTTTTCTATAGGCAAAGAATATTGTGGTGTGAGTACACTACAATTTAAATCTGAGCAAAATTTTAATTTACAAAAATGTTATGGCTCATCTGTCTTTTTATTTTTCTTTCTTTAGTTTAAAATCTATTTTTGGCTCAGAATATGGTAAGAAAAATTTAATGGCAGGAGAAATATTTTTGACATCTGAAAAAAAAATTCTAATGATTTTTTTTTTTTATTAAAACTATCACCCATATAAAATGTAACTCTTACATATGACTGTTTTACAATTCATGAAACTTAAAAATATAAAATGGATCAAAAGTAACTTTATGATAAACATATCTTCTGGCATTCTGAATAGTTCAATTTTGACAAGCTCTATATAGAAGAAAATATTCATGAAATATTAGAAATTTTTCTCATTTTTCCAATGTATAAAAAAGCATATAAATTGGTATTTTTTCCCTTTCATATTAAGAAATTTTTACTTAATTTGTTTAATATATATTACCTTTTTGTGCCAGTTGTTTATTCTTCCACTAAATCATGAAGTATGTGATTATTATATATTCACAATTCTATTATACCAGTCATAAATCCCAGTATGGTGATTTTCTAGTATAGGTGTGGTACAAGGCCGAAAGTATGGAGTACCCATTGAGGATTGAACTTGCTATTCTGTCATAACTGTTCTAGCAAGACAAGCTTGCTAACCATTACACCATTTTTAGGGGTCCCCAAGGGCATCTCGATATTAAGTGTATTGGTTACGAACAGAACTGCCGCATTTCTTTGTTCAGTGGAAGAAGTGAAAAAAGAGGAATAAAACTGCTGATTATTATTATTTATATGTTAATAACCCAACAATGACGGATGTAAAGGAATGGATGGTAAAAGATATAATGAAGAGCACCAGAAACATTGAAAAAGCAGGAATAATCAAAACGTTAAATTAGAAATTAGAAAAGCATTTAAGATAGCAGAAAAAGATATATTTTACACAAGTACAGTTACCATCTGCTATTCTAATCAAAATGCATATTGATCTCCTTTTTGCAGCCATCTGAAGTCTTGGCATCGACAGTTAAAAAAAGATTATTATTCTACTCATTCACTATTAAAAAAAAAATTGAATAATTAATGGATGTCTGCAGATATATTTACTGGTTTTAGCACCATTTTTATTGAAATATATCCATTTTGTCAAAAATTATATAGTATCTTGCCACCTTGTGTGCAAAACCTTTTGATAAAGCAATGGAGTGTTGGGGAGTTCAAATGAAGGTGAAGGAAAGGGAAAGAAAACATTTCTGTTTTTTTTTTTCTACTACAGTAACTTGTTTTGATAAACATGATTTTTTAACCAAAGGCTACTGAAGCTGGTTGAAATCTGTGTTTGTGTTGATTGCCAAAATCTTTCAGTTAAATTGAAGCTGACCTTTTGGCTATAAAAATCCCTGCAATATGACCATCAATGGGAGTGGGAAATGTATTGCCTTCTAAAAGCATCTGAAAACCTGAGAAAAACCTGAAAAACTCAAAGAAGCAGCTGCAAAACTTACTCCTCAATGAAATTTTGACAACCAAATTGTCATTTTCATGACAGAATGAAGTCTTATTTTCACCCTGACTATTGTAACAAAATAGTAATTTCCATGACAGAAAACAAATACAGCTCTCAAAACAATACTCTATATTGAAAGCACAAATGGATTCTGTCACAAACTTCAACAATTCCCATCAAATCTCAAGAACTATTAAGGGCATTCACATTTCATACCTTCAAGGGAAATAAACCTTTTTAACTGAGTTTGATCTCTTTTATTGTACCTTCTTCCTTGTAATTTGCATGGTTTTGTATATACAGGCAGTTTTCTTGTGATATTTTATGTTATTTGATTGATTTTAATTGTAAAATATATAATGACCAGTGAGTGCTACTTTAGAAAAATAAGTTACTCATCCAGAAATTAATTATCCCTTTTTTCACTTGCACAAACAACCAAATTTGTGCATCTCTAATATTTTTAGTAAAATTTTATTTTAATAAAATTGTTTTGGTCTTGTATCTCACTGAATTTCTGTCGTCATTCTTTTTTTTTTACAGTGCACCTTGTTGTTGCCATTTTCTCCAATCAGTTTTGGCCAAATCCACAAAAAATAGACATGAATAGTTTTTTTTACCTATTTTTCATAGTTTAATTTACAGTTCTAAATACCTGTATTATATCAAGTATAAAACAATCACTTTCAAATCAGAAAAGGCCAAGGCATTTAAATCTATTGAGGTAAGGATTATTTTTAATTTGAGGAATCACTATGGGAAAGCATTTTTGTACTTTTTCTATCTGTTATACACTGAGGGAAAATATTTTTTTTATTAATGGATACAAGATATCTATAGTAACTAGAATGTGAATAGTCTAGCCTGATGGATTGAATAAAGGGTTCATTTTTAAATTTCAAGTAGGAATAGACAACTGGACCAGCTTGGTGAGTACAACCGTAAAAATACTGTGAGTATAACAACCAAGACAAAAATGTGGTTCTGAATAGCAAAGTATATTATAATGATAAAACCTCATCACAAACTTTTGATAGAAATTGCCTCATTGTTCATTAAATTTAATTAAAAAAAATCAGAAAACTTATTTGGTTTTCAAATTACTGATGATCCGATGTTACAAAAGTTGTTTACATTTAAATGAAAAATATTTAAGAATAGTGAAGAATATTATTTTAGCATCAATTCTGTCAAGACATAATTCTCAAAGAGATAAATCAAAATTTGAAACAAGTTGTCATGTGATAAGAGAGGATTGTTATACATGTATAAAAGTTGACTCTCTGGACAAATTTTACAGCATGTGCTTTAGAAAAAGCAAACATTCCCTGTTGAATGCTTAAATTAATTTCAGTTTTGCAAGCAGAATGCACTGGGCCACAATGACGAGACAATACGGTATAGAATTTGCTTCAGTCATTACAAATTTTGCAAATAAATGGGCATACAAATGTGGGATTTTAAAAATACTGTAGATATGATTTCTGTTTGCTGAATGTAGATTTGCAAAAATCTACATGCATAATTCACCAAGTGAGAATCAAAGTCATATTATCAACTCTCAGCCATTCTTGATTCTTTAACACGTGAATTTTTTAAAAATTCTCCAAGTAACTTCTATTTTATGGATAGTTTTTTATGCACAATGTCCCATTAATGGTATAAACAATCATGGATCTTCATGACTTGCTGTCTTTATTTTCTACCTTGACCATTTACTACTAATCTTTGTCGTTCTTTTATCCATTCACATAAACATTTCAAATTTATCATTCACTGTTTCCTACTACTTCTCTTGCTTTCAATATATCCTGTATGTGTTAAATTCTCCCAGCCCTCTTTCCTTATGTGTCTCACAAATTTCAGCTTTCTCTTTCTGATTGTAAATATCTATTTCTTTGTTGTTGCCATTTTCAATATTCTTTGCATCTGCTAGTAGAAATATATACCTGTTGCTTTAGGTCACTTCATCTGTGAAAAGATTATCCAGCAGTCACCTTAATATAGGAGATTAGATAATACACAGCAGATGAACATTCTTTACTTTGTTTGCAACAAATTTGTCCTGTTTTTTAATACTTGGCCTAGTTTCTTGAAGATAGCATTCATCTATTCCATTGCACATGTTACTCATCATTTGTTTATCCATTACATAGATAGTTAAACTTCTGTACTTGTTTGATTTTTGATGTTTCCAATATGTAGCTCATACGTTAGGCTGTTTCCTTTGCTGATAGACTGGCATGATGGCTTCTGATAGTTAATAGTCCTTTCCTCTTACTTTCCTTTACTACCACCTTGTCTAAGAAGTTTCTTTTCAGAGTCTGTCATAAGCAATATTCTGGATAGTGATGTAATGGGATAACCTGCCACCCCCATGGGTGGTGGCACTATAGGTGGTAACCACCTATAATTATCCATTAGGACAGTGGACAGGAGAGTCAAGCTGGGATCTACGAGAACTAACGGCCTTCCAATAGCAGCACGCACACAACTGTACTGACTTGTGACAACCATGTGCATAACTATTACTTTCTTGCTTGTTGTACTGGTTTCTACAATAAACCTGTTAGTATTTATCCACCATGTTTGTCCATTCGACATACTACATAAATTATTTCTGGGGGGTTATATGCCCACCTGCGAAACCCTGTTTTCAGACTATTTTTGGCACCTTAGCCTGGTTGAAAAATTTTGTTGGGGGTGACATTGTGTCACCCCTCCTGTGCTGGCATCCGCCCCCCCCCCCCACCTTAGCTACGCCACTGGGCACAAGTGTTCTCTAGGCATACCCATTATGAATTGAAATCAAAGAGTTTGGGAGAAATTAAATATATAAAATCAACAACGAAATAATTCATACAGCATCAATTTTGAATATTTTGATCCATTTCTCGGAATCTAATGCTTGTATGATGCCAGGATTTTATATGTATATAAGCACATAAAAGGAATATGAAACTCAATTTTCAGAACAACAGGTTAAATACAGTAAATTTGACAGGCGAATTATGCAAAATAGAAAAAAATAAAATTATTTGTACAGTAGAAAATTGAGTTTTAAATTGATTGATTCTTGTAGGTATAATTAACTTATATAATTATTTTTTTAATAAAACCTTTTAGACTATTCAGTAGAATATTAGTCATAATTCTAGCAAAGAACATTACATGGTGCATAGTGACACCGTTGTTATTCTTACATTAACAACATGGAGAAGAAACAGGATCTTAGCATTGACGTGAGACAGAGAATTATTAACTTCCACAAGTCGAGGAAATTGATACAGCACTATTTCAAACCAGTTAGCTATCCCTAGATCTATGGTAAATTCCATTATAAAGAAGTTTAAGCTGTTTGGCATGACAGAGAATTTGACTGGGCGTAGAAGAAAATCCAAATTGTCACAGAACTGCATGAAAACTGTGTCGCAAGGTTAATATAAAAAGCCAAGTTAATATAAAAGCCAGCGCCAAAAGTTTGGATATAATGGATATCAGTATAAGAACTCACAGAATAAAAATTGTTTAAATAGGAATGGGTTGTATGGAAACTGAACACAACAAATCACTCTTCAGAAACAATGTCACATTGTTGTTTGGTTAAATTTTGTCAAAAGATTCTTGGACAAAGAAAATTGCATTTGGGAACAAGTACTATGGAATGATGAAACAAAAATTGAGCATTTTGGATATAATGATGTACAGAAGATTTGGTGCATAATAGGTGAGGCTTTCCTCCTTAAAACATGGAGGTGGCTCAAGGATGTCTTGGAGATGTTTTACCTCAAGGGAGACTGGAGAATTAATTGCAATCAGAGGAATAATGAAATATGCAGACTATATCAAAATTCTGGATGAAAATCTACAACTTGATCCCCAAATATATGTTTAAATCCATGACCATGTGGCTTCAGAAAAAGGAGATTACAGTTCATGGGCTTCAATGAGTCCTGACTTGAATCCTATTGAAAATCTATGGCAAAAATTGAATGTTCAAATAACTCATCAGTCACCAAAACACCTTCAGGAATTAGAATGTGTAACCATTTAAGAGTTGAAGAAAATCCCAGAAAAGACTTGTTTGAATCTCATCAAAAACTTTAGAAAACAATTGCAACAAGTTATAAAACTGAGAGGCCATGCTTTTGACTATTAATATTATGAAAATTGTTTAATTTTTTTCTATTTTTCATACTGTATGAATAATTTTGTCTTTTCCTATTTTGAATAATTTGCCTGTCAAATTTGTTGTATATAACTTATTTTTCTGAAAATTAAGTTTCATATTCTTTTTTTTTTGTGCTTATTAACATAAAAAAATTTGGTATCATAAAAATATTATATTCTGAGAAATGGATAAAAATATTCAAAATGGATGAGTGTACAAATAATTTCATTGTTGACTGTATGTGTGTGTATGTATGTATGTATATATCCAAAGGTGTTACCTGCCTGCTTAACAATGTGGGTGAAGGAAAATAAATATAGCAGTGGGGTGTTTAAAGGGTGGTGAAAGAAAGGATTTATGTTTGTAAATGTAGCAGGACAGTGTAAATATATCAGGTCACCAGCTGGTCATGCAAGGGTTTCATCTCTTGTTATGTTATAGTGACTGTAATATCAGAGAATAGACAAAATTAATTGATTCTGATTTAGGTTGATCTTCAATTTTGTTTTGTGTGTATATATATATATATATATATATATATATATATATCTTACTTATTATAAAACGCAGATTGTGTGTGTCTGTACGTTTATATATTGGATCGGATTTCCTACATTTTTCAACTGATTTCAACAGAACTGTGTCAAATTACCTTGTGGTGGTTCTGACAGCGCCAAAAATTGGAAAAACGCAATTGTTTTTGCACGAAATCAATTTGAAAACACTATTAAGAGACATCGCTTTTGCGGAATGAAAGGGGGACAACTCATATCGAGTTATACTTATAAAACCCAGGTTGTTTGTGTGTGTGTGTTCGTTTATATATGGGATCGGATTTCCTACATTTTTCAACCGATTTCAACAAAACTTCACTTTTTTTTTGGCAGGTAGTGTTTTTATTGTCTTGCACATTTTTTTTCTTTTATTTTTACATTCAGTATGCTTTAAAAATTCCATTTACAAGACAATTGTTTATAATAAAATTCTATTCACTCGGTAGACTCAACGATTGAAAACAATGTTTTTGTTTGAGTTTGACCAATTTGTAAAAAAAAAAAAAACAAATTCAGACATGCGTGTCCGTCAACCTTAAACAATAATCTTTGATAATTTTATTTTTCAGTCTTTATGTTGGTCGATACTTGATCTATCTCTTACTGTTACATCCCCGGGCAACGCCGGGCTCTACTGCTAGTATATGTATGTATGTATGTATGTATATATATATATATATATATATATAGAGGGAGAGAGCTGTTTCAAAAGTGCCACTTTACTTCTGACTGGCTTGCAACCTTATATCCTTACTGTGAAAGCTTTCTGACTGGGGTTGATTGAAATATGGCTTTGTAGCCTGGCGATTCTGAAAATACATCTATTTTTAGAGATTGGGAAATTTTTGTCTCCTTGACATTATTTATTTATTTTTCTATCACTACAGCTTTCTGCATATGATGATAAACTACATCTGGCAGAAAGTCCTCTGATCAGGAGG
This sequence comes from Acanthosepion pharaonis, assembly GCA_903632075.3. Lineage (NCBI taxonomy): Eukaryota > Metazoa > Mollusca > Cephalopoda > Sepiida > Sepiidae > Acanthosepion > Acanthosepion pharaonis. Next base: position 436,959 of record CAHIKZ030004067.1, read on the forward strand.
TTTTGAGGAGTGTGGAATCAGTTCTTAATTGCTGTTGTTTCCAGGGCCACCCCAACCCTGGGTGGTAGCAACTGTTAGGGTCCCAGCTATGGGCAAATAGTTAACCCCCAAACTAGGGTCAAAACATTATGAAATTTATAAAATTAGATTTTTGTAGTAAAAATACCGGAAATAAATTTTTGGAAAAAATATTACCAGCAGTTTAAAAAAAAAAAAAAAAATGATTACCAGCAATATATTTGACTCTTTACAAAAATATGTCAATGAAACCTGATCTACAAACTGATTTTTCACAATGAATATATATTCTATTCATATGAATCTATCCTAAAAATTTTGTCACCATTAAATATCCCATTGAGGTTGATAGGCTGTTAAACAAAATAAACCTAAACATCTATCACTAGAGATATATCTTTAACAGACAATAGTTGCAGTCAACTAACTAATGATACTGTTTAAAGTAGAAATCAATCAACTGAACACTTTCTCAAATTTACAGGCAGTTCTCATCACTACAATCTTACTTGTTATACAAATTTTCAACTGAAAATTTATAATGAAGATTTAACAGTTTTGACAATAAAGCATTAATATGAAATTTTTATCTTTTATTACTTCTTCATGTACCGTGATTATGGCTCTCCACAATTTCCTAACCTTTGTAGTTCTTATTAAATTTTATCTTTGTTTTATATCTCCTAAACCTTTTTTGGCCATCCATTTACTCAAGCTCACTAAGTAGGTTATGCATTATTTTCCGCTGTCTCTCTTGCCTTCAGTCAGTCCCATGAGTATCAGATTTTTCAAACCCTCCTTCCTCATTACGAGCCCCAGAAATTTAAACTTTCTCGTCCCAATGTTAAGTATAAGTTTCCTTTTCATTTCTATTTTCTCTAAAATATTGTCGTTGCTCACATGTTCGGTCTATAATATCCTCAGCATCCTTCTGTAGAACCACATTTCTGTTACTTCATCTTTGAGCATTCACTGCTATATAGGAGTACTGATATCATGTAAAATTTCAGTACTCTTTACTTTGTTTCTAAAGAAATTCTTCATTTTGTATTCACAATTATGATTGAGAAAATCTGTTGTATTTGAATTTGAGATGCAATCCATACAAAATTTTTTCTTGAAATAACTTTTTTAGAAGTTCCAACATATGAAACTGGTCAAGGATTATGGACTTTCTGGAAATATTTAAAAAGATAAATATTTCTCTGCAATTCTTACTTAGCTAATTATTTATTATATTTTCTTCTATGTCCCTTCATGACATTGATGTTCATTGCTCTCCACAATTTCCTATCCTTTGTAGCTATTAATAAATTTTCTTCTTTTTCTTATCTCTCCTAAACCTTGTTCTGCCATCAATTTACACAAGCTCTCTTGGTACGCTATGCATCATCTACGTCTTTCTCTCAGTGTGTTCTGGATCAACTTTTTCAAGCCTTCTTTTCTCATGATGTGCCCTCAAAATTTCAACTATCTCTTTCTGATGTGAAGTATAAGTGTCCTTTTTGTTTGTATTTTCACTCATTGATAATCTCTGTTGTTGCCTAAACAACAGCTAAGCTCTTCATTCTCTTATGATACAATAGGTACTGAATTTCACATAAAATTATTCGTTTCTGTAATTGCATGAATACATCATAAATTTTTCATTTTTAATTCTAAAACAAAAAGTTTTTATGTAAAGGAAGTTTTTCAAAATCTTTCGTATTTAACGGAAACATGAAATTTTTCCAGATGTAATTAAATGTGGATTATTTTAAGATATTTAATGAGCAGCACAGAAAATTAGTGTTTTCAATTTTTCTTTCCTCAGTATTCAAACTAAATCTGAATTTGGCCTGCTGCAATTATTTGTATAGTATTGTTGAATTCAACAGAGCCTACTTATTTTATTTACTCATTGTTAAAACATAATTTTAAAAACCTGAAATGGATATATATTTTGTATAATTTACTTATTTTGTTTTGAAAGTGTATGTCAGCATTTTATGCCAGATGAGGAAGTGTTATTTTCTATTTTTGCAGTGAATCAAATTCTGAGCAAAAAGTTTTAAAGTTAGAAAATCTAATTCTAATAACGAAACCAATTTAAACAAATTAAAAGAATGAGATTGGATGTTTTGCAGTATTTTATTTTTCTTGTGAAAATATCAATTGAATAAGAGACAATTACATGCTGACAACAGTGAAATATGTTCCAAACTTATTTCTACCATGTGGAAAAATCGATATAAAATCACTAACACTAAATCAAAGCAAAGATAATTTAAGAGTTGTATTTGATAGATGATTTTTGTTTATTTGATTTTAGTAATATTTTTTTATGAATGTATTCCCTGTTATTTTAAAGTTAATAGCTTTCTATGCATATTTATGTTGACAAGTTGTTGGTTTTATGTCAGGTTTTTGAAAAGATAGTTGAGGTATATTTAACTGCAGACTTCACTGAATTCCATGTGTATTATCTTAAAATGGCTGATATCATTAAATGCATCCAAATCTACACTTGTAACATTTCAACACCACAAAGCAGACCCCAAAACTGTACTAATCCTGAAGAGTAGTCAGAGCCTCAAAAAGGATCGTTGCCTTTAAAGCCTACGAAGTCTAAACCTCACTCTCCAACCTCAAGAGAAATGTTTGTGTTCATGTCATTGCAAAAGATGCTATAAAAATGGTCATTCCATTGCTCCAAAAAATACCTAACTCATGCTGCTATGCTCTATTATCACAAGAGCCAGATCAGAAAAAGAATGGAGTATTGCTACCCAATCCTCACTGCCCAGCTTCAACAGAGTTCAAAAGCACTTAAACGGCCGTGTGGGTGATGAATTATTCTCCATTCTGCAATCTTTATCCCATGGGCAAAACATCACAAGCCTTTTTTTGCTGTTACTCTAGTAAATGTTTGAATCTGTTACTTTCCTTACTGCCACCAGCTTGAACCTTCAAAAACAGAACCTGTCATACTGTATTCATGGTGGCAATCCATCTCCATGTTCCTTTGATAAAAAACAAATTCTACTCAGGCACTTTTTTCTCCAGGACTTTTACTTTTTAGAAAACGCTCTCAAGAGAATGCTTCCCTCACAACAAAAATCATAGTTTCTTTAAATCCAGGGTTAACTGATATCTATTCTACTCATAATACTTTTTTACTTCCCCCTTTCACTCCCTTATAATTTTACTCAGTAACCAACTACCTTAAGTAGCCCATGGGTCTTGTACATTACAGAACTATCAGTAAAAAAGAAAATACCACATATTTTTATATATCTTTTTATGTGCCATGTTCTTTGGGACTGGTGAAAGTTATATCCATGTTCCAGAGAAAGATGGATAATACAGTTGTTTACGGTGAGCAGGAAAGAGAGTTCTGAGTGAAGCATTGTTCTGGTTACCATACTCTTTCAAGACGCTTCCCAGATATTTAAACTTCTGCATCTGCAGGATCATTGCAAGAATAACATTTAAACCTATCTGAAAGCTAATGTGCGAGAGAAACATTATTCTACAGAAAACTGTTCTTCAAACATAACACTACAGAATTGCTGACTTTTATCATTGCTCAAATCTATATTTATATTAAGATAATTAAATGATCTTTTTTTTTAATACTTTAAAATTTGATAAAGATGAATTTGTTATAGGTGTTTAGTGTGTGCTGTGTAACAGATTGTTGATCAGTTTTGATATCCAAAGTGTTTATGGAAAATTAAATCAATGAAAAAGAATGCCCCCTTCACCACAGAATAAAATTTAACTCTATAATTTCTTGGTAATTGAACTTTAACTAAAATACTTAAAGAAATCTTTCCCTTTTATTTTCAAAATGATTGTTTTGTTTCTAACTTCATGAAATGAAAACCAAACTGTAACATTTTTTAAAATTTTTGACATGAAAGAGATAAAAACAACCAGAAAAATTTTGAAAATCTTGATGTGGTGGAGACGTACGTCGCCGATGCAAGAGAAGGCGAATTGTCTGTACATGTGCTTGTAGACATCATAGACCTGTGAGGTGAACTTTGGCAAATCAATATTGAAGTGACACAGCACATGTGTTATCAGTGAGAATGCGGCTAACACAAGCAAGAGATCTTGGTTTCTTGTCTGAGACCAAGGAAGGATAAAAAGAGCTGAATTTTTGTTTTAGGGCAGTTTTGTTTTTTGAGAGTGGTGAAAGTTATACCCATGTTCCAGAGAAAGAGTGATAATACTGTTGTTTACAGTATGCAAGAAAAAGAGTCCTGAGTGAAGCATTGTTCCAGTTTCCACGTTAGCTGTCAGCAGGAACAAATTCAAGTCGAAATTTATATTTCCTATCACCCAATTTTCATTTAAATTTCACACTGGACAAAGTTCATGTGAATACATGACTGCATGTTTACATTGATTTGTTTGTTTATTTCATGACATATCATCTCATCATGGGTCATTTAATGCTGGAATTTTCTTGGGAGTTTTGAAGTAATAAAAATAATATATGTTAGTCTGCTTTCAAAATTGAATCCATGGTACTCATCTTTTGTGCATATACATGTTTGTGTGGACATAATTACTAGAGGTATGTGGGTTTCATGTAGTTTTGTTAAACTATCAGTAAAAAAGAAAATACCACATATTTTTATATGATACCTTTTTTATGTGCCATGTCCTTTCAAGATGTAGGCAATCATGGCTCTCCACCTCCCTCTCTCCCTTGCAGCTCTAAATGAGTTCCTTCCCTCTGCTACCTCCCCCAATACCACATTCTGTCATCCGCCTGCTCAAGCTTGCCAAGTATGTCATGCACTGCTTTCCCTTGTCTCCCTTTCTCTCTGTCTGACCTGTAAGTATCAGATTCTCCAGGCCCTCCTTCCTCATTATGTGTCCCAGAAACTTCAGCCTTCTCCTTGTTTGTAATCTCTCTAAGACCGTATCATTGCTCACATGCTCAGTCAATGATGTCCTTATCATCCTTCTGTAGAACCACATCTCCATCACCTCGTCACTTCTTCATCACCTCGTCACTTCTTCATCTTTGAGGAAATTATCCAACATTTGCTGTCACAAAGAACAGATGTCACATATCAGCTCGGTATTGTTTGGAATACTATTTAAGAAATTTTAGGATATAAACTTCTGTGGACAAGATTTTGAGCATGCTGGCTTTATTTCAACTGTTAATCCCACTAGATTAGTTGCTCTTAAACACAAATTCTAAGTAAGGCTCACTCAGTATATTTGCAATTTAAGTTGTAGATTACTTCCATGGTTGTTGATGAAACCTGAGCAATTACTGGCAGTAGGATTAGTTAACAAGCCTAACAGATGTTTGTACTCTGAAATGAGAAGTAAGCTATTACTTACTTCTATGAAATGGATATTGTTTGCTATTAAGAAGATTAAATAAGTGCAAATATAGATGAAGAAAGCAACAAAAAAAAATGGCAAGCCTAAAGAAATGAGGTAATAAAAACCTTTAAATATGTAATGTGAACTAATGGGTCTACTAATTTTGAACACTTGAAGGTGCATAACAAATAGGTAACATATTTGAATGTGCTTGCATGGTATGGAATTAATGATTTGGCTTGGAATATTTTATGAAATAATATGCTGTCTCGGGACAGATATTTCTTCTACTGTCTTTATTATCATTTATGAGCTGCCTTGACTCATTATGCTACCAGAGTAAGAAGACTCATGAAAAATGTATTTGAATTTAACATCTCAGCTACTCTGAAATGGTAATGTTACCGTGAAAGGTGCTAGAAAACATACAAGAATTTTGATTTAAGATGCAAAACTTGAGTAAGAGTTGAAGCTATGAAATGTACTATCAGATTTTATTATGCAAACCAATGTTTTCACAATAAAATTAGTTCTGGTTGAGAAATTCTTAAGTCTGAAAACCTCTTCAGGTGCTGACATGACTTGCCACAAATGGAAAATTTCAGAAAGCACTAGAAAGTTTCCTAGGTGATGTTCAGCTGTTCTAAGTGGCCTCATCTACCCTGGGTGGGTGTTCCCCAGCCCAGCTACATAGCCTACATTGGTGCCAGTTTTGTTAGCAATTGTCACAGCAACACATTTGTGGATTACTTACCAGGTGTTTTTTGCTCAGTAAAGATATTATTCAAAATGTCAAAAAGTCCTGTATTTATATATTTTTTATAGTTAGTGATCATTTTTTTATACGCATACAAAGTGCAAAACATTTTTATGTGAAATCAAAATTTCACCACTTAAAAATCTGTGTAAGTATCACACGAATAGCATCATTACCTGTATCTCTATGTACAGAAGATTTTTTTTATTTTTTTATATAAAACTACTTTCAAGGTAGATATGAAATGTAAAAGGATATCCTGTTTATTCTTGGGTTCCATTCCCAAGCTGTCTTATTTTATAGATGTTATATACAAATTAAATAACTGATGTTCCAAAATCTAGAAAAATCTAAAAACTGAAGCACTACTGTTTCCAAGAATTTTGGATAAAGGATTTTCAAGCTGTATATTCAGTAAGTCGGTAAAATTTTCAGAATATATTTACATGAGAAATACTGTTAGGAATGTCTTGATGAAACTTAGGTTGCTTGCTATACATCTTCAAAACTCTGTGAAATGTCAGTCAGTAATTTTTGTGTTATAAACTAATTAGTACTTAGTGCTACTAAATATTAATGTATTAACTTGTTTTGTAATGTATTTTTATTTTAATGTGTTATGAATGTCATTTAGCTTAGTCTGTACTGCAGAGTAACTTAGTGAAACCAAAATAACGGTGCCAATGAGAAAAGACATTGTCTTCATAGACATTTATTTTGAGTAAATGGCTATTTACCTATTTTTTCAAAAATGGGCCAGCACAGTCAGACCACAATGAAAGTGTCCAAAAATATTGATAATAAATTGTTTGTAGAATGTTAGGATGCAAACAAAATACAATATAAATCTTTTATTTATAAATTAATCCAAGAGAATGAGTCATGGTTTGGTTGTTTGATTTTGTTTACCAGGCATATCAAACACTATGGGTTATTTAATGCCGAGATCTCCATATTTTGAATCCAATTTTATGGCTTCAACCACAGATAAAATGTACTGTTAGCAATTTTAAATTAAATTATAAATAATTCTTGATAATTTTACTATAAATTTTTATGAATAGATATTCTTATTAATTTTTACTATAAATAGGTATTCTTGATAAATTTACTATAAATAGGTTTTCTTAGTAATTTTTACTAAAATATGTATTCATGGTAATGTTTTATATAAAATTGTATTGCTGGTATTTTTACTATAAAAATATATTTTTATACTATCATAGGGTTTTGCTTTTGTTTGGGGGTTTACTATTTATCCATAGTTGAGACCCTAACAGGTGCTACCACCCCATGTCAGAGTGGATCTGAGAATAGCAATTAAGAAGTGGTTCCACATTCTTCAAAACCCCTAATCAGAGGCATTGATGCTGACTTTAGTTTATTGTCTATATAGGTCATGGAAATACTCAGTTGATCAACACAGTATCCAATATAGCTGACAAATTATTATTAAGTTTATCATCCATTGATTTTCTTTACTTTTTTTTTTAGCATTTCAACTTTAACATTATTTGCAGCAATTTTAATTCTTCCAAGAGATCTTTGGTTGAATGTTGTTTGCCTTTCACATACGCATCTCTTTTAATGATAGACCAAAGATTTGCTTTTGGATGAATATCTGGAGAATAGTGTGAGAAGCATCTCATTAACTTGCTATCTTTGAAAGCTTTTTGGTAAAGTAAATAATAATTACCTTTCCAGAATAGGAAGAAACATTTTATGGCATTAATATATTCTATAGCTTAAAGCTTCTTGGTTGTGATTTGCACCATCCAAAAAATGTCTTGTTGAAGAACTTAAAACAATTATCTGCATTGATCTAGAAACCATGATCAAACTTGAAACATCTGTAATTTTACTATCTGTAATATTAGCTCAAAATATTACTTTTAACACATCCCTGTTGTCTTTTAATTCATGTTTGCTTGTCTGTTTTTATGAAGGTCCTTGTTTCTAGCTTAAATATTCACTGTATAAACATCACTAAAATTTATTAAGAAATCCGTCTTTTTTTGCTTACCTTGGACAACTTACATTGTGATGTTTACTCAAAGATATTAGTCTGGCTAAAGACTTGAAAATAACCAATGTTCTTAATATTTACATTAACAATACAAATTGATTCAAATATTTTTTTGTTGCTCAATCCAATTTTCTTGCTTATTAATCATAAGTTTTTTTTCTGATAGTATTTAAGCTCTTTTTCTTGCAGATGCTTTTACTTTCTTTTTGTTCTATATCTACCCAATTATTTTGCCTTTTACAAATTTGCTTACCCATCACTTGATAACTTTACAATATCCTGTTTCCTTACCATATCAATCTTTTTAATATCTTCTTTCTAGGCCATATCTGTCTTCATAAATTTTAAATTAAAAAATCTCTCTCATATATATATATATATATATATATATGAAAGTCCAAGTTCATAGACACTACAAAATGCTTAATATAGGTGTCGGTATGAACTCCTCCTTAATTGTCCAAAATGTTCATTAGGAGAAACTCTCCCCACACTATAAATATTGGGCGATTTCCTTCTTCATTCTCTTTTTCATTCTTCATTTTCAGCGAACACATCTACAATGTAAGTTCTCATAGAAGATTGTGTCTTCCCATTTGTGGGAGACACTATGAACATTATACACACATAGACGTACATATGAACATTCATCAAAATACAAACTCTTTATGTTCAAACACAAATGTTAATGTTTTTGACTCTTGTAAGTCTTGGTTAATATATATACTTCTTACTTGAGTGAGTGTGTGTGTGTATATATATATATATATATATATATATATATATATATATATATAGGTCTTGTTTGTTTTCTTTACATATCTTTTGTTGGACTCGACTTGAGTCTGCCATATTCTGGTAGTGGACTTTATAAAATTCTATCAGGAGTTACACACGTTCCTAATTTAACAACCTGTAAACCCATGGTCCGCTACATAGGTTTATGAATATTCACAAAATGTAGAGTAAATATACGAAGAAGAAAAACATTTCTTACATTTTACTGTTACTAGTTTCATGTGGACTCATAGAGCTGCTCAGTGTTACAGTAACACAATCACCAGGCGGAGAAAGAAGCAATTCATTCAAAAATTGTAATACAACATTCCTTGGAAGAGTAAGTCCCACTTCTTTGCTTATTCCTCATCTTGTGGAAAAAGGATACAGGTGTGTCTGAAAATTCTGATTTTAAAATCATTCACTTCATATTTCAATTTAGTCAAAAGGCTAATATATAATAAATGTTATCAATCACTTTGTTGTCTTTTTATTCCTCAAATTTCATTAATTGGCATATTAAATCTACATATATATCACCACCCACACACACACACATATATATATATATATATATACATATATTTATATATATATATATATATATATATCTCGCTTAATGTATATTTGGGCAGCATCATTTCAGACATTTTTCATTAAATATGGCCGACAAGAAAGATTTAATTTTTAAAGTTTTTCCAGCATCCTTACATTTTTTCTGTTTTGTAGGATTATGGGAATACAGAAATTGTCTATAATTTTTATTGTCCCAAACACTTTTGGCCAACTCTAAAGCCATTTTTAAGGATGCTTTGTCTATGGTGCTGTTATTTTTACCTCATGTTCTGACTATTATGTTTCAAGTTATTTTTGTGTTTTGAATATGAACGTTCATTCCAAGCCTTCAGGTGTTGCATGCAGCCGCAATTCGCATGAGCACCTTTCTATTTTTAAAAAGCATTTAACACTCCATACAGCAAATTCTGAACAAAACATACGGACACTATTAAGTTTTCTAAACTGACACGAACATATTCAATTGCTCAATCTGAAGAAACCACTGCAAGTGAAAAAGATTGTCTAACTTGTCTCCCCAGATTTGAAAACATTTAAATTTCAGTATTCTCTCACCATGTCTTCAGTAAAATCCAATCACACAAGTTGCTAAATATCGATTTAAAGGGATTCACACAACTGCCTTATGACCCATTTGAAATGATTTTCAATTTGCTCGTTTTACTTCCAGCGCCTTATGTGCAAACTTATTCTCAATCCATGCAATTCCTTAACCAGCCGATGGCAGAGGAAATCTTCAATGATTGAAGCTAATGTCAGCTGATGTGCCCGTAAAACAAAATGAAACCAGAACAGTAATGATCTTTTAGGATTCCTTCTGGTTATGAAAAGCTTATTGGAGAGACATATGGAAGTAGAGTGGGATAATAAAGTCCACTTTCCAAATACAATAGGATTGGCTTCTGGAACTTGTCAATCAGGAAACTGACTGGAAGAGGATAGCACATCAAACCTTCCCAGTGTTCTCAAATGATCCTGTACAGGAAAAGCTGAGAATTTTCATCATCAGCAGAGTGCAAGAAAAATTATCTCAGATTCTTAGTGATAATCAGTTCTTAGGTAGTTTTTTATTTATTTTTTTATTTTTTTCATTTTTCCTTTTATCTTTTTTATCTGGGAAGTGTTTTAACAGAGGACAGAAAGTACAACACTGAAATCTAAAGAGCTATTTATTATGTAATATTATGTACTATTTGGTTGCATTTTTTAAAAATACCAATTCAAAATGTGTGCAATCACGGCTCTCCATAGCGTCCTATATTATTTATAAACTGACATAAATAGGTCATGGAGTGTTTTTCTTGTTGCCTTCTCCATGTTTTAGAAATCATAATAGTTCTTCTCTCGGATTGGAAACAATTCAAGTCAAGAGAGCCCAATCTTCTATTTAAGTCATAACAAACAAGAGATCAGTTCATACCAACAACGTTAGCCTAAAGTGTGAATCCAAAAGACTAAGTTAAAATTTGAACTTGCTTTGCGAATTTCATTGTCTGTATTAGTAACTGTTACACTACCCATAGATTCTCCTGATTGCATTAGAAAAAAAATATCTGTGAATATTTATAAAAGAAATGATATCATGTTCATTTAATTCTGCCTTTTCTTCCCTAATTTGTCGTGAAATAATTGACTGTCAATGTTTAGAATATTTTAAAAAAATACTATTTTGAATGACTGAGAATTTTTTGATATGTTTCTTGATTAAGCATAGTATAGCTAAGGTAGCTAGCGAGATAATCCCTGTTGCAGACGCATTCTCAGGCACAGTTGTCATCTTTAACACCTGCAGCACCAACCTGTGGTTTATACTGCAACTATGCTGAGCAGACTTTAGCTACATTTTCAGAGAAAGGGCATAAATATATGATAATTAGTTTGAACAAAGTTAATATGCTCAAACGCTCAAACATGATGAGTCATAACTTTGTGCTAGTACTCCCAAAGAGTTAAAAAAATCTAATAAGCTGTTGTTGTAAGGTCAGAGGTTATATGATGTAGTGTAGAACAGATCATCCAAGTTCCAAAACCTTTTCCTGAGTCATTCTTGCTGTATGTGGCATTGTTACAGAAGCATATTTTCCCTATTAATACTCGGTACTTTTCAACCAAATTTTTATGGACATATAAATTTGCATTTACTGTCACTATATTTTAAGAACTCTAAATGGATAATATCCCAATGATCTGTTTCATAAAATCAGTTGTGAAAATTTACCCTTGTCAATGCACTGCTTTTTACATTATGCATTGTTTTGTTGTGGGTAGTATATTGGCCTGCAAACAGATATTGAATGACAGAAAACAACAAACAAAATGAAGAAATCAGTAAAAAAAAAAAGCATATTGCCAAGCTTATTTTTCTTAAAGAAAATACATGAACAAAAATATCTTTGCATGCTCATGTAGAGCATGAGAAGAGTGATGTCATGAGATGGACAATTTTGTAGTCAATAGTTATGGCATATTGTTCCTGGCGATGGCTGGAGCCATGGTCAATGGCAAGTTGGAGATGATGGTGCTTGAGCTGTGGTTGAACTGACAGCTGCTGGAACAGATACTACACCTTGATCTCAGTCATCTGGGCTGCAGAATGTGGTTATTTATCCTGGTCTCCTCACTGAGATATGATGTGACACAATGTCATATTTAATGTGGGGAAATGTACACTTGGGCCAAGGACAAAAATTGCCAGCCCCTGCAACTGTTGGTTGTGCTGGCATCGGTATGACAACCAATCCCCACCTCTCTTGTGGAATGGTTGGATGCAGCCTTAGACAGTTATTTACCGGGACCGGGCACTTTGCAGTTTTTATTTTCCCCAGCTGCATCTCTGTCTGCAGACAGAGCCACAGCAGAGTTGCACTCTGTCCAAAACAGAAATACAACTGACAGATGATAATCATTCCCCAGCATGGGCTGCAGAATGTCTCTTTTTTTTTTTTTTGTTGCTTTAAGGCCTTTTTATATCCTGAATCAGTCTTAGAATGACATAGGTTAAGGTTTTTTTCTTTTGCTTGTTTTTAAAAAATATGGGCATGCTGACAGGATATGACAGTTGTATGTAACCAGTGGTGGCATCCTACCAGTTTGCACAAACCAATTCTTAAAATCCTAAAAGCTTAGCAAACTGTTGGATTATCCTAAAATAATCTTATATATTATTAGTTAATATACAATAACCAAAAATATAATTAATACCATTGCTGTATGTTCTGCAGAGGCTGAAAGAAGGTTTTCTTTAAACATAATTTATTCTGACAAAAGAAATCATCTTGAAGTTAAAAAAAAAAAAAATGTGGCAAATCTTCTAGTCCTAAATTTGATAGGTCTTCCATTGGATCTTAGGGACTGCAGCAATTCAGTTCAAATGTGGCTAAGAAACAATAACACAGCTGATGGCACTAGAAAAAGAAAACATATTTCTGGACAGAATTTCAATCTGAAAATATCTTAATTTAATAGAAAACATTTATTATTTATTATCAAAATGGTTCAATTCTTTTTGATACTATAAAATGATTTGTTTCCATTCTCAGATTGAAAAGAAAAGAAAAGAAACGGAATAAGTTCATAATGATTACCTGTTTTTATAGAACCGGTTTTTGGAAATTTGGGTTGCTGTTATTGGATATAACCCAATTTTCATCACCTTCTACAATATACTTAATGAACAGTTAAAAAGATCCATTCATTATTACAGTTGGTTTACAAAACAGAAATTACATAGGAGTTAATCTAATATCTAGTTATATGTAAAATGAGTTGTTCAATGAATCCAGAGAATTTCTATGCATAACTGAATTATTTGTTTTCAGTAGCCAAACCCCTTTTCAGTATCACCTTCTGAAACATTTGCAAAACAGAAATAATATCAAGCAGAAAATATCTGACATCTTAAAGGCTCAATGAAGCCATACTTAGATTTAAATTCAAAAAATATGTTATGACAGACAGTGCTTGAAAGGACAAAGAAACCAACTGTCTTCTGTAGGTTAAGGTCCAGTTCAGATAAATAAAATTAAAAGCTGCATATATATTTGACATGTGTGAATTTCTTTATTATTCCCTCATTCTCTCTTTGTAAAGCAATGTATGGAATTTTTCATACATTACTGTGAGGTTTGTTACAATGAATTGATGCAATCGGGATATTCACCATTTTACTGAATTACTGTTTTAGTAGAAACTACCTGGGAAATGAGACTTCCTCATTCTTTACAGACTTTATACCTGAAGAAGAATAGATTGGCTAAAATGTTTTAGCAACAAAAAAGATAAGTTATCTGAATTTCATCTTGAATGGTAATATAAATCATTTTCTTGACTCTTTGTAAAGTTTTACTTAAAAAAGAGGGGAGATACTAAAAGAATGTCTTATGGGAGCAGCTGAAGTTGACTTGAACAGATCTCTTTTTACATATGAACTGTGCATTTTTTTAAACTTTTGCAAAAATGTTCAATAAGAAACACTAGTAACAAAACATTAAATATTCTCATTTGCATTTATATAGAGTCAGTATGAGTGTAAATTGAAAAATCTCCATTTAATAAAAAATATCTTGTGTTTAAAACCTTCAAAATGTTTTTCATTCAATAAAGTAATTTAGTGTCTTGTTTCCCATTAATGTTAAACTCCTGCCTTAATAATGTTTTGAAGGTTTTTTATAAATCATTTGAAAAAGGAATGGGGTGAAATTTAAAACTATTGTTTCCTTCTAACATTATAAAAGACATGTCTGTCAAATAGTTATTTGAAAATGTTTTGGGAGAGATGTTATCACTTGCATGATAAATGGAATGATTTTTTTGTGAGGTTACTTAAATCTCAGTAATTATGTAGCTTTTCTTGCATTTGTGAACTTGCAGAATGACAGAAGGAAACATGAAAATCTAATATTGATCAAAACAAACTTGTTACTGATGGTGACTTTTGGGTTTGTATAACATTTACTCTTAAAGGGCTTCAGATCCATCTTCAAACTGTTCCACATTTTTGTACTTGAAACGCTTACAATTTGTCAACGCTTTTATTGACTTGTTCAATCAATATTACATTCAGATGATCAAATATTCTTAATCAGACATATTAATTCCAAATGAAAGTATTAATAATTGACATCCTATTTAAGATATATAAATATGAACAAATGCAAGATAGATGTTTCAAAAATTTGTTCAAAAAGCATGGTTTAGTATCGTTTTCCCCTTGGGTTTTTCGTCTTTCTGAAAATAATTCAAACCCAGATTTCATGGAACTGGAATGAGTAGTGATGGTACATATGTGCAATCCATCATAAATATTCTGAATGTAGAATTAATAATCACTTCAAATACATCAGTGTATAGCTTGCTTATGACAAATTTAGAATAGAAAATAAGGAAATTTGAGACAGGATAGGTTGTACGAGAGGTAATTTTCCAACACTGGAAGATGCCACAAAACCAAAATATTAACCTGAGAACATGAGGCATGTTCTTACATAGTCATGCCATGCATAATATCAAACTCATTCAGATATGTCTAAACTATCATCTATATACAAACATATTCTTGGAAAATAACACCATAATCAAAATACTGACTTTCCACACTATCTTAAACAAGAGGGGAGCAAGGAACTCCTATCAGATTGATAACAGTTGAGAAGTTCATTTTCTTGAAAAACTAAAGAAGAGAATGATTTTATAAATTTCAACTGACAGTAGCGCTAACTATTCGGTCAATGAATGCTGAATGTTTCTTGTATGGAAACAGTTTTTTGTGATTACCAAATCAACATCTTTAACATTTTCTGTGCTTTCATATGATGAAATTGCAGAGATGTGTGAAAAAGATTCTAAGCCAATTGCAGACCTGAATATGAATAATTTTAAGTTAAAACCACTTTTAGATTATTTTTCAGTATATTCTTTTGATGGATATCTTGTTTCTGTAAAAAAAAAAAAAAAGAAGGCATCTGGAAAAATATAAGTGATGTATTTATCATCCATTTATATTCAAACGAGGATTTTCGGATGCTAATCAAAGCTATTGATAATGAATGGAAGCCATTCTTCCCTGTTCCATAATTTCATAATATCGGTAAGATAATTGAATTAATAGAAGCAGCAAAATTTTTCCAGTTATCTAAAATGCAATATAAATGATGCTCGTAATTTTGTTATTTGACAACGAGAGAACACTAGAGATTTACTGATTATCTACAGCTCGATTGACAATGAAAGTTGATGTTGAAAAGAGCATTTCTTTATATCTACAAGAAAACATGAGACCATATTATTAAAAACATGAATAAAAATATTTATTGAAAGTTTAATTGGAAAAAGTATTAGATTTTTTTCAGATTGTGTTACACTGGAGTCATTAAAAGGAACTTAGCTTACATATCAAACAAATTGCATCTGATATTGGAACTAATAGAAATGTTCTTTTGAAGTAAGTGATGAGGAGTGAGCGACCATAGTCAAATATAAACAAATGGCAGAATTGTCCATCAAACAGAATTGGCAAAGTTTTCAGTAAAAAGAAAAAGAAAAGAACAGGATGTAAGTAATATCAAGCAAGTAAACAATATAAGTAAGGCAAATTAACAGAAAGAAGGCAAAAATTTCACAAACTAAAAATTAGTGTTTTCACACAGGAGCAAATTCAGATATGTGAATGTAGCATTCTGACTTTAAGACTAGACAGACCAGGACTGAGTCAGATGAAATCAAGAACTTTTATTTGAAGTAGTATACAATACCAACATCTTGATTATGTCATCATTCTCTATTTGAGTTACATGTACTATCCATTTTAATTGTTGCTGCTGCTGAAAGTTCTCAAGTGGTGGGGTTTCTGTTATTTGATATAGTTCTTTGTAATTCTATAACACCAGACTACAAGGTTCAAAGATGGCTGGTTATCATTAAGACCTACAGAAAAAATTTGATCTGATGATGCTATTTAAGAACAGGGCTCAAATCTTTCAGTTAATGTTTTTGTTTTGTAGCAACTTGTCGTATTGGGCAAAACTACCTTGAACACATTTTATACTATGCCCAATACAAAATTTGTTATAACTGATCTATACACTGAAGCATTTGAAGTGTTCAGTCTTTATTTATTCCACATGCTTTTGTTCCAATTCCAGATTGTAGTTTCTGTTTTGGAAAGATTCAGCTTTAGTCCTATTTCTTGGAACACTTGGTACAGAATGTTGCCTTTTTTGTTCAAGATCATTATCTCATCTATGAATACCTATGTAATTTATATAGCCTCCACCTCGCAGGTGTGTGATATGGAAGAAGTGATGGGAAATTAAGATGAGGAGGAAAGAGGACAACTGAACCTTGACTTGAAGAGGTCAAGGATGAAGTGTTTAAGGAAGAACAAATGTAGAAGTCTGTTCTGCAAAGTGGCAGTTGTTGGAAAAATCTCAATGGAACTTTGTTGTTACATTTGGGACATTGAGGAAATGAGAGTGATTCAACTTTGAGGAAGTGGCATGGCATGTCCTCACTGTGAAGGTTTGAAGTAGTGAAACGGAGGTAAAGTAAGATAAAGCATATCTTGTCTACATAATCATTAAACGAAAAATAATTCCTATTTTTAGTTGTTATTTGTTGTTGCCTGGAGTTTCATCTATAGCATATATTTTTCAAATGTATTCTGTTGAATGGGTAAATGTTTAAGCTTCACTTTTTGAACTTCTCTCATAAAATCATGATAATGTTTCATATTTTACTTGGTATAGCAGGGGAAATCTTAATTCTGAATTGTTTATTGATGTATTTTAAATGTTTTTTATATCAGAGAAAAATGTATTCTCTTGTTCCCTTTAATTTCTCAGTTTATGTGCCTTGCCTTCTTTCAAGTTGAAGTGTGTTTTCTGATGAAAATAAGAGGTGTTGATGAAAAGTTTTGGGAATTTAGGATTGCTTAATCTTGTTGGATTTTCCTAAATATCTCAAAATCACTTCACCAAGAAATAAACAAAGTCATTTTCAGTTTGGGAGGATGTGATTTGTTTTTATGCCAGATACTGGAATATCAAATGTTTGCAGGAACCTGCACATCTATGAGGCTATGAAAGCTTCCTCAGTAGGCCTCACATAGAAATAATACCATATAAGAGCTATTAATAAAGAAATAACAGCAAGGTTTCAATGGCAGCATTAAGGAAATAGAATTGGTAGCAAAGCCGCTCAAGTCTGACAGCAGTGGCAAACAGTCAATAAGAATAGAAGATTTAAGGCTTAAACTTCTTGGTTTTACTTGGGGGCAAAAACCACATAGATTAAAATGTAGTTTTATGAATTTGGTGGCATAGTAATTTGGGGTTTAATCTCTGAGCCTTGTAGCACATGTAGACTCAGTGGAAGTAGGGTGAGTAATAACTAAGTAATACCAAAATGACAAAAGCAGCTGACTCCTACAGTTTAAATAAAGAGTTCAATTTGAAATTTGTTGATGGTTACTCAGACCAACAAACATTTTAAGGGAACAATGACTGAAACATTATTATAACAACAATCAGGAGGACATTAGTTTGAATGTAGAGAATGTAAATAAAATTCATTTTCTATAAAGATGTTAGTTTTAAATTATTTTCACATTTCTCCATGAAATTTTAGGTATCAACTTGAAATATTCTTGCTGCTTAAAATTATTCTGCAAGTCTGTTGACATCACTGAGATATAACTTCCACGGGTGAGAAATGCAAGGAAAGAAACAGCATAGAACTTAATTACATCTATCAATTTCAACTTCAAAATGATGAGACCTTGCTGCCAAACTAGTACTGCACTTAAATTCATGAAGTCTAGGAACCATAGTGAAGAATTCATCAGCACAATTACCATAAAAGAATTGATAGAAAAGTTACATAATGGCAGTGGGAAAGTGACTAAAAGTGAGATACCAAGTCAGGACACATAACATGGCAGTCTCTTTTTTAAATTTGAATTCATAATCTTGATCCCATAGAGAAAAGTTAATCAGATCAATTACTGCAAATTTATAGAAAAGGCACGGGTAATCTACATTATGGTGGTGGGGAAATTGACTGAAGCTGAAATGCTAGGTCAAGACCAATGACATTGCAGATTTTTCTTTAAATTTTTATCAAGGGTCTCTAAATATATAGCAGGAAAAGCAGACTATATTTGGCAGCAATAATCAAAGCATGGATAAATGGTAAACTTATAAATATGTCAGACAGATTCAGGCAAGAAAAATTGCAGGATGCATTAAAATGAGAATGCAGTGAAATAATAAAAAACTGTTTAAAAGTTCATTATCTACATTCTTCAGACTATTGTCCTCACCTTTGTCGCCATATTTATTACGTTTTGGCTGTTGTATGCCCTGGCCTTCTTCAGGTGGTTGGAATGTTGAACTGAACCCTTTATTTCTTCGCTCACTGGGGTAGACTGTTCTAGTTCCACGTGCCATGTTTAATGGATGTCAGTTATCAATTATCTCATGTTAATTTCTCTCTGAAAGTTCTCCACTGCCTTAGCTGGGTAGTGAACTCACATTCTTTGGGTCATATCACTGGATCTAACTAACGCCTTTATCCACTGAAGAAGGCCTGAGCATACAATGGTCGAAGCGTTATAATAAATATGGCGACAAAGATGAGGACAATAGTCTGAATAATGTACATAATATCTCATCTCAGAAATAGACAGATACTGTTTAAAAGTTACATTCAATTCAATGAAAAGGATTTTTAGTTGTTTTTATAAACAGGACCATAATTATTTTTGTTTTTTTGCATTAGATTGTATTCATGTTTGTAAAATTGGAGGCATAGTCTGAAAAGTAATATTTATTGTGGATTTGGCACAACTAACAATAGCTGCAGTTTATTAAACATCTTTAGGTAAATTTTGGGCAAGTAATTTGTCATCTCTCCTGAGGGAAACTGATGTGACAAAATACTCTATAAAAATATGGCCGCATATAGACCCAAATGAACAAAGTGCCAGTTCAGCCCAAAAGATGTCAGGCTTATTTGTTCTTTGAGCTGAAAGTTGATTTCTTATGGAAAAGAAAAGAAAGACCGCTCAAGAAATATATTTATGGTTTTGGAAGTAAGAATAAGACCATAAAACAGGAGGAAATGGTAAACTGTTATTCGGGGATGATCAGGTTCCATCTAAAAGGATTCAGACAGGCCTGCTTGACTTGTTTTAGTGGATAATCTTGCATCAGACAATATCCATATGCTTTTATAACAAGAGAGTAAGTGGAGTGGAATTGTGTCTTCTATCTCAATTCTTACTCTCCAAAATACAGACTTCTGTGATCAACTTTTCTTTTATAAGATGCTCAGGTACAAATAATAGCTTTAGTATTGTATTTAACTGGTTTAGAGTAATCTTATGCGTT
Organism: Acanthosepion pharaonis; assembly: GCA_903632075.3. Taxonomy (NCBI): domain Eukaryota; kingdom Metazoa; phylum Mollusca; class Cephalopoda; order Sepiida; family Sepiidae; genus Acanthosepion; species Acanthosepion pharaonis. The sequence goes on from CAHIKZ030004067.1 coordinate 456,835, forward strand.
TTTCGTTATTTTGTTATGTGAAGAAGAGAAAAACTGTTTTTTTTTTTTTTCTTTTTTTTGGGTCATGTGAAGAAGATGAAGCCTAATTTTTCATGTGTAGAGGAGACAGACAATGTATTTATTTCATGTGAAGAAGAGTGAATGCTTCTTTTTTTTCATGTAAAGAAAAGTGAATGCTTCTTTTTTTTCATGTAAAGAAAAGTGAATGCTTCTTTTTTTTCATGTAAAGAAGAGTGAATGCTTCTTTTTTTTCATGTAAAGAAGAGTGAATGCTACTTTTTTTTTCATGTAAAGAAGAGTGAATGCTTCTTTTTTTTTAATGTGAAGAAGAGTGAATGCTTCTTTTTTTTTCATGTAAAGAAGAGTGAATGCTTCTTTTTTCCTGTGAATAGTTTTTTCTTTTATTCATCTGAAGACTGTTTTTTTTCATGAGTAAAAAACAAATTTTCTTCTTGTGTGAAGAAGACAATGTTTTTTGTATGTAATGATTGAATTTGTCTTTTTTTCTAGTGAAGACGACAATGTATATTTTTTCATCTGAAGAAGACTGAATGTTTTGTTTTTTATCATGTGAAGAAGACTGAATGTTTTGTTTTTTATCATGTGAAGATGACTGAATGTTTTGTTTTTTATCATGTGAAGAAGACTGAATGTTTTGTTTTTTATCATGTGAAGATGACTGAATGTTTCTTTTTTTGATGTGAAAAAGACAATGTTTTTTGCATTTTTACGTTTTGCTGCAGTCATTTTAGGCATAAAGTTCAAAATCTTTATATTCTAAAAATATTTAATAATATGAAGGAGTTGTTTTGTAAATGGTTTGTACATCATGTCAGTTTTTGAAATTAAATTCTGTTTGTCTTAAATTTATTGCATACTATGATCAGTTCTATTCCTAAAGCCAAAATCAGTCAGTTTTGTATAAATTGTTACAAATCTCTTAAATTCTGCAGTAGGACATGGAAAATGTGTCAATATGATTTTTTTTTTAATATTGAAATCAAATATATAAATTTGAATTTTGAACAGCTTTCAGCAATACATCGGTTATGTTCCCTAGGAGTGAAGATCTGAAAAGAACTTTGCTATTGTTTCAAGTTATTAAAAATGTTAAATAATTACTGAAATAATAAATAGTTGCATATAACAAGTTAAATATTATGATATAGAGCTAATTTCTTTATTTTATTATCTTCAAGTCTGTTCGCGTAGAGAGAATGTATTCAAAACACTTCTGGTAAACATGGAAGAAGGTCTGGCCTCCAAAATCTCAATAAAAAATTATTGGTGTTGTCAAAAATAAATATTTGGTTTCATATGTTTAGTTTAATAATGTAATGTCATTCTTTTAGTAAAAAATGTTTTTTTTTTTCAATCCATTATACAACCTTCTTCAAATGAAATCTGCAAGAAATTTGTTTTTTTTTTTTTTTTAAATAATGTAAATAATTCTGTAAGTAAAAATGTCTACTTTTAAAAAAATGGTGAATGCATTACATGAATTCTTATTTAAGAAAGCTATATAACATTAGTGATTCCATATTTAGATGTGGAGTCATACACCTTCCTGCTGAAAAAAGAAATCTATACTATATTGATCTGTACACCTGCCAAGTTAATATATGCTGCTTCCTTAAATTTCCTCTATCTACAGTTAGGTTCCCTATTTATTATTAGGACCTTTAATCCCAGAGATGATAATTGGAATCTCTTTAATCAGACAATTTTTTTCTGACTCTTTCTTTTCCTAAAGACTGATTTCCAGAGAACTACTGGTTTCTGTTCTGCCCGCAAAAGAATTGGATACACGGCTGGATTAAACAAGTACACAGTCAATAGCATGCTATGAAGAAGCTCTAAATTAAAAGAAATTTAAATCTCAGTCATAAATTAATTACTAACATAGTGATAAAGCTTATAAAATAGGTCAATATTTAACTTCTATCAATAAAACGAACAAATCCAGAAAGTTATGAGTCAAATGATTTTAATGAGATATTTAAATAGATGTAACCATCTTGATAAAATGCAACATGAAATGGTAAATAATTAAAGATGAAACTCCCTCGACATATAAACATTATTAACTTTTAAGATCCTGATTTCACCAACTTGAGAATATTTAATGCAAGACCCTCAAAAATACAGGGTCTGTACCATTTGCCATTTATATTATTAGGTTAATCTCTTGTGGGTGGTACAAAGAGATATGAATGATGGGCAATAACAACTAATAAAATTAAGACTTAAGTAAAAAAATATATTGCCAAGTTTATTTTTGTTAAAGAAAAATACATAAATAAAAATAATATTTCAGTGTGTTAGACGAAAGATAACTCTACAAACTCATGTAGAGGGTGAAAATAGCGTTGTCTTGAGGAGGACGCTTTTGGTAGTCACTGGAGAGCATATCATTGCTTCAGGCAAGGATGGCTGGAGCAGGGAGCCAGTTGGAGATGGCTGGAGTGGCAAGAACTGGTGGCCTACTGGAGATGTCTGGAGCAATGGCCAATGGCAAACTGGTGATGATAAAGATGCCTGTCTAGCTGGAACTGATGCCTGGACCCATGGGCTGGCTGTCAGTTGTTGCTGGAACAGGTACTATACTTTGATCCTTGTCATCTTGACCGTGGAACTCTCGTTTTTTCTTTTTAATTGTTTTGAGGCCTCTTAATATCCTGAAACAGCCTTACTGGTTAAACTTTTCCTTCTGTTTGTTCTTAAAATGTGGGAGTGCCGACAGGATACAACAAATCTGTCACTGATTGGATGTTAAGAATGCAGTATTTTGCTGACCATTTTGAGGTAACAACTCTAGAAAAGAACTGATGGGGAATGTTTGTACTCAATTTATGTTTCAATGAATATATATTAGATTAATTGATCTAATAAGCTGAGCCAAAATTTCATTTTTGTTTGCTATCAGTTTCTAAAGAAAAGAATTCTCTTCTATTTGCTTCCAGACTGTACACTTGAAGATGATTGGAGAACAGATTGGTCAAAATGCTGCATTAAGAATTGAAGTAACACAATGGTAAGTAGTTCAATCAACACTTGTAATGATAATGAACCTTCTCAAAACAGTACTTCCGTTTTCAATTCCTCAATTTAGTTTATGAAACAAATGTTTTTAATGAAGTTGTTTTAAATTCAGGCTGGCAATGCCTTATTGTATGAAATGGGTTTACTTAAGATTTATGTCTATGATCTAGACTATTCTGAACATGAATTTAAGTTTCACTTCTATTTGAAGAAATTTAAAAAAAATATTGATATACCTATGTAGTATATGATTCATAACCGTGAATACCAGAGGTCTGAATCAAATTTCATGTCAATCAGGATCCTTTGATCTAAGAGGAGTTGATCTCTGGTGACCCCAGTATTTACTGTATTCACCCTAAGAGATACCAAAGTAAGCTTTGTACTGTGTCACATCAGATGCCCTGGGGGCTGACCTAGAATGTGACCTCAAAGTCACCATATGCAGAACTGGGCCTTGATGGATGTTGGTGGGGGCAACAACATAAACAAAGAAGTGAACCCAGCTGAATGTTGGTTACAAACACAAGACAACTAAATAACAGAAAGTTATATTAACACACAATCTATAAGTGGAGTGGTAGAATTCTTCATACTTTCAAAAGAAGATCAAATATTCAGAATAAGATCTGAGACCCCATACCCTACAGACAGATAATGTTAAGTCAACAGTTCAAAATGAATAAAATATTATTTACATATTGTTATAAAATAAAACGACATATCTCGGCTGATTTACAGGCAAATACTCAAGAGCGAGAACCGGATGTGAATGGGACAAATCCCAGTCACAAAATGACCATTAACTTTCTTTACAAATGTTTCTGACACACGTTTTCCGGTCGAAAAATAAAATAATAATTAAAGTGCTCTATTTTTCGTCCAATAAAAATGCTTCCCTCCTAATTATACTCGCTTCGTTTCTCGAGCCTGTTAAGCCATAAAAAAAACACTATAAAAGGGGTCACAGGGAAGTTCAGCAGCTGTCAGCAGGAGACCACCAACCACCGTCAACATGTGTGAACTACTATGAGAGATCGACCAGATCCGAAAGCCGGCTTATGAACTTTACCACACCAAGGTAGCTGTCCCAAACCCTCATGTTCCTGTTGAAATAAACCACGTAAATCTATTTCTGCTGTTGTTCTTTCTTGCAACCATACGCTTGTCTATAACAACATGAAAGATGTTGTCTTGTATTTTTATCAGACATATTTCCTACAAAGATATCTAACCTAATAATAAAAATAAATTATTTTATACAAAATATTTTTCAACATAATTTCTTTTCTCATCAATGCACTTCATACAGCATAAAATAAATGAAACATTATACAATAACAATTTAAATAAAAATTCATCTTATAACTACAAGATATCAGGCTACAAAAATATTCCCCATGCTTATACATACTACAGTCCAGATGGCTTACAATACAACAATTGCTTAACCTACCAAAAGTTAAGAACACCCTGAATTGGACTCTATAGCAGATGGATGCTTGTGGATAACTAATGTTTGCCTATAGATGCTTGAATATGAACCTGATGAATGACTACCCACAGAATTGAGTATAAAACTGACAAGTGTTTGCCCATAGGAGCAAACATAAACCATACAAATTTTTGCCCCAGAGGTTTGAGAATATACTCAATGAAGGCTCACTTTGTGGGATTGAGCATAAACCTGAAAAAAAGCTTATTCTATAGGCTTGAGTATAATCCCTGTAAAAGTTTTGCCCTATAGTTTCAAGTACAGTCTCAATGAGTGCTTTCTCCACATGCTCAAGTATATTACCTGGCAAATCTACCTAGCTGAGCCAAAATTTATTTTCTGTTTGCCATTAATTTCAGGTGTGGATCATCACTGTTTGCCTATAGGCTTGGATATAAACCCAATGAATGATAACCAACAAAATTGAGTTTAAGTCTGATAAGTGTTTTGCCAATAGGCTTCAAGCATAAAAACAATGAAGAGAATTAAACGTGGGTCTGATGAAGGCTTGCTTCATTGGCACGAGCATAAACCTGACAAAGGCTTGCTCAAGTATAAGCCCATTCAAGTATATACCCAATAAGTGTTTGCTTTATAGGCTCAAGCATACACCTGACATATGCTTTATTTGTATGCTTTAGCATATTAGCATAGACCTAATGAATGTTTGCTCATGGGTATGAGTATAATAAAAAGAACAGGTTTCAGTATTAAATAATCCTACACCGTTTTAAATTCCACCAACTTAATTACAGGCATATAAAAAACGTGTTTGGTCATTATTAAGAAGTGTTTAAGATTAAACTTAATCATTAGCTTAAAACAAAAAGCATTAGTATTTATCCTTGCTTGTATTATGCCAAACCTTAGAATTAAAGTGAAAAGAAAATTGCACCACAGAATCTTTTATACGTTACTGAACATTGAACTGCTTATAATGCAGAAAATAGAAAATGGCTTTTACCTGACATGACCAATGTAATGGTGAAATGAGAGATGAGAAGTTGAAGACCTCAGAAGATGCTGTATAAAATATCAGAAAAATGAAAACAAAAAGAGCAAAGGTACAGCAATGAAATTGAGTGAGCATGAACGATCTGACATTTTTATTTTTTATATACAATTGCTTACATTTTTTTTGTTTCTTCCCTGTTACTCATGCTTAAAGAAAGCAACATTTTCTTTTCATTGAGGAATCAGCTTATAAAAAAAAAGACTGTCATGCTTCTGTGTTTATTCTTTTTTTTTTTTTTATTCTTGCACAAACAAGATATTTATGGTGCTCCCATATCATGATTTATTTTGACTATTCTTCTATTATAGTATTTTATAATCAAGTGTAGTGGTATCATTATTTTCTTTACATTCTTTTTGAATAAAGAATATGTGGATAAAGCCCCACAATTCCAAATTTGATAAGAGTCTATTGATGAGTTGAAAATAATGAAAATAGAGTAAAATATATTGTAAAATAACTTATCACCTAAAGCCCTTGTTGAAATACATATCTCTAAGAATAAATATCTTATTTAACCCTTACATAGTAGGCATCCTTAACTGATGTTTCATTGAAGATCAGCAGATATTATGAATTTTTTTCCCTAGAATTCATCAGGTCATACCATTTCCTGGCATATTTTTCTGTAAATAGAACTGGAAGAAAAAACAAAAGATAGTTCAGTCTGCGTTCTACTTCTTGAAGAGAAGATAAATAATGACAATGTGGTGCAAAGAATGTACAACTCTATTGTCTATAGAATGCTTCTAGGAATAACATACTGTTAAAAAATATTAAATTTATTAACCTAACATTTCCACTTTCATTTTATAATCTAAAGGAATTCATTTTTTTTTGTAGATGTGCATAGCAATAGAGTAAAAATAAATATAAAACTACCTTTTTTTTAAAAAAAAAAAAAAATAAATGTGCAACTTTTCTTGATATTTAAGTGTTAAGCTTGTATTGAGGAAAGGACTCATATTAATCACAGATTTCACATTCATGTACTCTTCTGAATTGTCAACCACTTACTTTGCTCAGCAGGAAGTGTATTTTACTTCATTCTTGATGACACTATTCACATCAAAATAGATTCCTTCAGAAGATTGATAAAGAAACACTATCCAGTGATTTCTAAAACTGGTAATTTCAACATTAGCTGTTTCCAAAGTTTGAATTTACTTAAAATTTATTCTGTGAATGTAATCTTTTTCTGTCAGAATTTCTGGAATGAGGTAGTAGAATTATTTAGCTTGTTTACAGATGTACTAATTTCTTATCTTAGTTATTTTTTCCATTATGCTTTCCAACCTTCTTCAGATGTCTGTCTATTTGAGTAACCTTCAAAGAAATTTTGAATTGAATCCATTATTTAAACTACAGAAGTAAATTTTTCTTATTCTACTGTCCATGTCTGGGGATATATTGTCTTTTTTAGGTACTTTTGACTAATTACTTGAGAACAATCTACTGGCATAGTTTAATTTCGAAATTCACAGAAGATTACCTGGAAAATTCTGGGGCAACAATGGTCAAAACATTGTTATAATAATAAAAAGATGAAGACATAAGTTTGATGTTAAATAATGTTTATTTTCACTTCATTAATTACTTCATTAAATTTGTCTTAAAGATTATAACTTCTCATTTTCTATTAAAATATATTCAGAGAAAATGTGACAAATTATTGGAAGAAAACAGGTCATATTTCTCAGAAATTAATAATGACTAGAATACATCTTTTTAAATAGTTGATATTTGCAAATCACTGGTGATTACTCTAGGATTCTCTCATAATCTTGGTACTAATAATCCTTTTACTTAGATAATAATAGATATCAGGGTGCATGGGATCATGACTCTCTACAACTCCCTGTCTTTTGTTAATATATGTAATATTTGACTCCTTCTGTGTCTGTGTTCTGCTATCCATGTACTCAAACACATTAAGTAGATTGTTCTGTGAGTGTTAAATTCTCTTAGTCCTCTTTCCTTATTATGCATCTCAGGAATCTCAACTGTCTTTTTTTTTTTTCTTTTAGTACCTATTTTACTTATAATCTCCTTGTTGTTTAATGTTCCATGCTATTCTTAGAATCTTTCAGTAGAACCACATCTGTTGATTTAGGTCTCTTGTTCATCTGTAAAGAGATTATCCAGCATTCACTACTTTTTAGGAGATTAGGTATTATATAACGTCAACATTCTTTTGTTTCTAACAACATTTTTCTCTCTTAATATTGTGCTTAGTAAGGCCTCTTTCATTATTCCTATGCTAACTCTATATTACGTTTATTATTTCCTATTATTCAGCTACTCAGATAGTTAAATCTTTGTACATGCTCAATTTTAACTTCGTTCTTATATAGTTCACATCTTACCATTCTTTTAAAGGTTTGTACTTGACTAACAAGGCATGGGCAGAGCTATTTTTTCATAGTCATATCAAGAGGTGATTTTTTTTAATGTAAACTGTTTTCTTAAATTCTTTAAATAATTAAGTAATTTGTCTAATTTTTTGTTTTTGTTGCTTTCTATAAATTCCAAGGCAACTTTTTTTTCAATGACAAATGAAGAATATAATGCTGTATCTACTCATGTATAATTCAACTTGTAGTTTGACATCTGAATTTTTGGTATGAATTTTAACCTCTCCAGAAAAAGATGACCTCTGTATAGAGTAACAAAAAATGCATGATTTTTAACCTCTTCAAAAAAAAAAAGTAACTGTGTATTATGCAGTCCCTATTTTTGCATAAAAAAACTGATCATAGATCCTTCCATTCTACTCGGGTATATATGATAATGGAAATTCCTTAGAGATGAAATGTTATCACTGGAAAGCAGGTTTATGCAGAGGACAAAATGGAGACAAAGCCCAAATTCTCAAAGAGGGGATATTAATTTTATTTAATATTTTAATTTTTGCAGGACTTTCTTTTCCTTACTGCAGCCTTGGCTTGTTTGATTGCAATCTGGTTTTCTGTTGTTTGAGATTTCTTTTTGTGAGGCATACTGTTGCTGTATGCAATAGGCAACAAACTACAGTAGAACTCAAAATTTATTACTGCATTTAAGTATTACATTAATATTTAAGCTTACCTTTTAAAAGTTCAGCAATAATTCTTCTGTCAACACTTAATTTAAAGACAGTTTGATGTATGTAGGTTCTAACTTTCTGTATGAATAATTATTTTTATTTCATGGGTGACTTTCGCTAGATTTTGCAATTAATTTCAATTATTCAGAAATTTATTTCCAAGTTATGAAAACTGTTATGATACAAAAAACATCATATAAAACATCATATAAAAAGTTTCTGAAAATAATTGCAGTCATGAAAACTTGGGGATCTAAAATTTCAGATCTGGCATGGAAAGTTTTTAATTTGCACATGGAGTCAGCCTGATTCCAAAATGGTATTTGTTGGGCTAAGGCCTCTAGGAGTAAAGTTGAAAAAGTGTGACACACTGACACACATTTATTTATATAGACATAATGAAGATAGCATTAAATGAGGTGTGGGCTTCTTCTATCATCAAAAGTAGAAAGAAAAAAATTACTCATAGATTTGTTTTAGATATTTGTATTTAATTTTTTCCAAACTGGAGGGAAATATTCAAAATCAAAAGGGAGAAACAAATTTTTAAGAATTAACTCTTTAGTTTCATTAATTCAGAAGAACAACTAAAAGCCTGGCAATGAGCAAATAAAACAGACATGAAAATTCTAAGTAATTATGAAAGTTTATTTCAGAACAATTTCTTGGTTGCTATTGGCCAAAAAATGTTCATAAAAATAGCAAAAAATACTTGTTCTGCAGAGTAATTATATTTTGTACTAAAAAATTTAAAAATATTTTTCTTTAAGAAATACTGTATTGAAATCCTTTTTTTTGCCACACAGATTGAAGTTCATTGGTTTTCTTATAAGGAAATATTTGGTATTCATTGATTGAGCAGCCAATACTATGATTAATTGAAATTCATAAAATCTTTCAGGAAAATACGTTTATTAAGTTCAGTAGCTGTTACTCTTTCAAGTATTGTTGGAGGTTTTGTTTCTAATGTTTCCTTTGAAGTAGTATGAAACATCAACATCTTGATTATGTCATTGTTTTCTCTTTAAATTATATGTGAACTCTTCTGTCCTTTTTTTGTCTTTGCTTCCATTTTTTGGAGGAACAGCCTCTTTATCTACCTGACCACCAGGGTGTCCACACATGTGGAAACTAGTCAACATGTGCATGACCTAGCGAAAGAAAAAAGTAATTTCCATTCACTTATCTGTGGACTATCAAAGGCCATATAGCTGGTATGTTATTTTTTTCTCGTTCTGTAAACCTCCTCATTCCTTTGGGACAATATAGACAATCATTTGTTTTGGGACATATGTAAATCTTTTTAATACATGTACGTAAGTTGTTTGCCTTATTAAATGTTTTGTTTGTTATGTCCACGTATTTTGCCTTTCTATATTTGTATTCAGTGTTAGTGTATCAATGGCTACACTAATGCTAATATTAGTATCAGTGTGCTACTGGAAGGCTAAAACATGTTATTCTTCCTAACACAAAATAGTCGGTAAACTCTGTGTAGCAGATACCACCATACTAATACTACCATTGGTGCAACCTATTTCCTCATCTTCAATGCTAAATTTGTTAAAACTAATTTATACAACAAAGTATTTGAAGTGTTTAGTATTTACAAATTCTACATCCTGATGTTATGTGATGCTAATTGAAAATATTTTTCTCAATGTATTATCAAAGTCATTAACTTCGGAGATCTGTGTTCTATATTTATATATGACCGGTTTTAATTATAGATGTATGCATAAAAAGAACAAATATATTTTATGCCTATGTTAATATGTATATATTTATTTAAATAGGCATATTTTTCTTCTTCACTATGTATACATACAGATACATACACAAACATGGGTGTCATATATAATGAACAAATTACCTGCTAGTAAATCCTGAAATTAATGTGCACATCATCACCGGTTTACTTGCCGAAAGCTTAATTGGATGCCCAATATTTTGCCCTGTAGTAGTTAATTATACTCAATAATAATTTCTTATTGATAAATAGATAAGGCAAGAAACAATATTAATTATTCTATTTTCCCTATCTCTTGAGTTAATCTAAATAATTGCTATTCATTCAAGTGTTGTTAGAGCTTACATTAACCTTTTCATTAGGTCACTATAAGTGTCTTCTATTTTCAATCATAATGTTGGGTCATCTTCCAAATTTAATAATGGAAAACACCTCCATTTAATATGACCATTTTCTTAGAGATTATTACCAGAAACTTGCTTTTTTTTTTTTTTAAATCAGTCAGCTTTTTTTTTTTTTTTTTTTTTTTTTTTTTTTTTTTTTTTTTTTTTTTTTCAATGTTTCAATACTTCTTTTCTTGTAACATTATTTTTACTGCTCCTTAGGCTTTTCTTTTGGTAAAGACAACTCTAAGTATTGAGTGATGCTTGAAAAGGGAATTTAACTCAGTCTCTACAAACACTGTGAAATACTGAAAGAAAAAAAAACAAAGGCTTCATGTTGCATATGTCTATACAAAAAAAATGTCCAGAAAAGCATGGAAATTCAAAAGTGACCGACGTATTCCAACCTATCTTGTGTGCCATCTAACAAGAAATTGAGAGTAGTTACAAATCCTGATAAACTTTATTAAAGCAAGACTGCAGAGTTGGCCTAAAACCTGCTAATCTTATTTTCTAAGCAAGGGGTACCGCAAGTCTAATTTTGCTTTTCCCTCCAAAATATGACCAGTGCAGAATGAATTATAAGATCCTTATAAATACTTAGCCCCTTGCATTGGCTCCAAGACAGCTATAATTATCATCATTCATCCAATGAGTTTTTCAGTATTTTTATTTACCAGTTTTAATGTTTTTTAAGCAAGTATACTCATCACTGAGGCACAGTGGAGTAATGGTTAACAGCTCAGATTGAGGAATCAGAGCTGAGATCAAATTCCAGTCAGATTTGTTACATTCACTTATGTGCTAATACCCTGGGGAAAGGTATGAATCCTCCTCTTCTCTCCCCAGCTATGGGTAAATAGTGGGAGAGACTGGGTTCTATAGCCTTGGGTGGCAACCAGTCTAATAGAAGGTAAATCTGAATTACAAAATCAGCCTGGAGAGGGTTGGGCTCTGTCAGGATATCTTGCACAAGAAAAACCATTTCTGCAGCAGATGTATATGTGATGTCTCTATAATCCTGATGGGTCAAAGGATTTGCAACCACACAACTTATTACTGAGTTGTTACTATATTCTTGGAATGTTTTTCTTTCATAATCTGATATTGTTTTATTGCATCTATTTTAAATTCTTTTTCTAAATTTATTATAGCAAGATCTGTGGAAAATTCCCAAATGAATGTATGCTATATTGATTTGTTTCTGGAACTGACAGTGATCTTTGACATTCTTACTGTCACTTTTAAGAGTCCTTGCTTTATTCAAATGTAGAATCGAGAGTGAATAAGTGGTTGAGTGAGTGATAACATTTCTTCTCCAATCAAACAAGGAAACCATTTCTTTTGACCAATTTTGACCTCATAGAAAGGCCAGGATGTTTGAAAACCCCCTCCCCTGGAGGCTTACTGAGCATTTAGCTGGTCACTTTTGAAACATTTTTATAGTCAAAACCATGTTATCCCTGTGTGTATATAACTTATATGACTAGATTATAGACAAGGTAGAAGAGGAAAATAAGAAAGTTTTATTAAATATAAGAAAACAGAATGCAAAAAAGAATAGCTAAACTTGTTTGATCTGCATTCGGGATATCAAAATTTAGCAGATACAGATTTTATTTTTTTTAAGCATTTCACCCCAAGGATGGTGGGAGTGCCACTAGTACACAAGGAGTTATAGACAGTGAAAATAAGTGAAAAGACTAAGTATAGTGGAGATTGAGGAAAGGATAAAAGCAAGAACAGGGATCAAGGCATCAGAAGATGATGATTGATGTTACACTTCAATTTTTGGAGATTGTGTTACCAGGGAAACAAGAGGAAGGAAAGTGCAAGAGAAGAAACTGTTAAAGAAGAGGAGGTGGTTACATTTAACTGTTTCAACTGTAAAAGGGTGAGACCAAGATTCCAACCTAGTAGCACGCTTAAATTCATGTATTCGAGACACCAGGGAAAATAGCGCATCAGAGCTATTGCCATGAAAATATTTGAAGAAAAGACATAGGGAAGCCGCATCGCATCTGTGGGAGTAGTTTAGTAATAGCCATAGCTGGCACAAGGATCTTGTGTCCCCGCCCCCTGAAATATGTTATATGCCCCCCACTACTACTATCAAATATATTTTCATAAGGTAGTATTGATATAAAGTACAAATGTTATTGTAACTTAATTATTATTGGGGCACACCCACCTTCTCATCAGAATGGACTGATCTCTCTACTACTAATAGGACAGTTCTATAGAGTTCTGGGTAAATCAGGTGACCATCACACTTCCGTCTCTCTGCCGGAAGATACAGTTGGACTTTATACTTTTTCTGATTGTTACTGACTAACCTGTGTTCGTTTGACTACTAATCTCTCTGTTGTAAATACCTCTTCAGATATACCAGTATTTTTCCCAACATGTGTTTGTCCTTATTTCAATACACGCATGCGAAAACACTCAACATCTCAACAATTATGTTCAATCATGGTTTATATTTCTTTATCTTTGTTTGATTCACAAGTGTTTCAGAACAACAGCAAATAGAAGACAGGAATTGCCTAGCTTTTTATGAAGAATGTCAAGTGTTAGTATCTTGTTTGTTATTCAGGAATATCATGTAAGTTGTACTGTGTCAATATAAAAACAACAAAGGAAAATAACTGATCTGAATACATGGTGATACTGAAAATATGTCATAGAAAAGTTTTGATATACTGGATATTAAAAAAGTAAACATCAAAGACTATAGACACATGCAAATTTTGAAGCTACTATATTATGGTATCTACTGTCCATTTGTATGATATCTAATATTCATTTTCTACCATGTTATATTTACCAACTGTTCAAAGTATGCAATATGCTTGGGTTAGGGTTAAATGCAGTGAACTGGTTATGTATTAAAAATAATTAACAATTTTTATACAAAAAAATCAAAACATCATCAAATAGTGATTTTAATGTTCGTAAACTGATGTGACATCATCTAAAAAACAGTAAACAGATCATTGTTTTCCTGAGCATCTTCCAGCATATGCCTTAGTAGATATCACTCTATAGGAGCACCCAAATTACTCAGGTTAAATGAACCAAATATGAGGTAGTGCTTGATAACGCAATTCTGCTTAAGAATGTTCAGCAATAAATGAGATCTTGGAAAAATGACTGAAATTGTTTAAACTGCTTACAGAGACAACTGGTAATCACCAAGAGTGATGTCCCAGGAAAAGATTGATCTAGAACATCTGAGAGGCAGGAAAGGCAATGAGGGTCAACTGTGACAAAATCAAAGGAATCAAGCTGTTTCATGACATGAGAGTATGTAAGTGCTTCTGGACGGAAAAGTCACAAGACCTACTTGGAGTTAGGTGAGATCATGAGAGAGATAGTAAAACTCAAATTTAGATTTTCACTTTTAGCAATTAGCTGAATGTGCCCATACAGCACATAATAGTATCTGGTCATTCGTACTTGAAGATAATGTCTACTAGGGTGGCTAGCCAATCCCTGTTGCCGACGCCCACTCAGGCACATTTGTGTTTGTTCAACACCCACAGAGCCCACCTGTGGTATATACTGCAACTACTCTGCGCAGACCTTAGTTACAATTTCTGGGAGAAAGTGTGTTATCTAGCGTGATCAACAGTCTGAACAAGGCCAACTCGCTCAAGCCCTTGGTCATGATGACTTGTGACTTTGTGCGAGCATACCCATTGATGACCCACAAGGGTTCCCTCTACCCAGTTTAACTCACAAGGCTTGGATCAACCCATGATATGGTTTTTAGGCACATTCCAAAAGTGCCACACGCTAGGATTGCCCCTTCCAGACTGATAAGATCAGGAAGTCTCTTTCTGACAAATCAACTATGGTGAGATTCGAACCCGCATCTCATGGTCAGAAAATGAACATTTTAACTACACAGTCATGTGCCCATATACACACACACAACACACACACACACATATATATATATATGTGTGTGTGGTATTGTAAAGAAGCAAAACATTCATCTGTTTCATGTTTAGATGCTTATCTCCAAGTTTAAATCAAAAAATAAAGGCAATTTCCATACCATGGCATTATTTCCACTGATGAAGAACAAATGCATATGTCACTTTTTGATGCATATATCCCCCTGTACAGCGATGCACTTCTGGTATCATTCACTGAGTTACTTCATGCCTTTTTCCTTGTTCACAATGTCAAATCTGCACTGTTGGATTGTTTGGGCACCTGATGCACACAAGATTTATAGTAGACAAGTTATCATTTGCTGTTACCTTGTGCAGATCTATAGCCAATGCCCATGATTACCACTATGTTTGCACAATGTTGATGGGTGTTCAGATCATTTTCATCAATTACACTTTTTCTTCTTGCTTTAAAGCATTCTTCCCACTTGCACACCTTTCATTGATTTATGGTGTATGCACCATACTGTTCCAAAAATAAAGTTATGGATTTCCACATGTTTGACTCCCTCTGTCCACCAAACGTGCAATATGGTGCAGTGATGGCCCAATTGCTGAGTGAAGTATGAGTATTTTTGAGCTCATTGCTCTATTGTATATGATCTTATCAAATATTCACTAATGCCTTTGGAAAAGGCATCAATTCATTTTTTTACTCTCCAGTTATTGGTTAAGTAGCAGAGTAGACTGGAATCTCTAACCATAAAATGATAGTGTATAATAGAAGGGCAACTTAATTCAAATCCATGGAGAAGATAATGTGAAACAATCATCTTTTAAAAAGTAGGTATCCCTTTATCTCACAAGATAATAGTGGCAATATGTTTGGTAAAAATTCAATCATTTTGTGTTCTTACTGGGTAGAGAAACTGTGGTAACCTCTCCGGGGTGCAGAACAAGGCAATGATATAAGGAGGCTGTGCACTGCCCAGACAACATGACCCCACACTCAGCCATACTAACAAGATACAAAGGAATGCAGATCATTACATTTGGTTCAGAAATTATTTATGAGAAGTAAGGATAAAAACGAGTGAAGATTGTCAATGTCAAGTCATTCTTGTGCTGAATTGAGATGACTGAATCTATATTTCCTGAGTAGAGCTGCTGAAAACAAATCCAACATTGTCATTGGTAAGTGAAAAACGTTTATATGTCACCAGACTGGAGAAAACTAACATTTTCCAGTGTGAACACTATGACTGTGTAGTTTACATCTTGAAGCCAAGGGGAGAAAGAGAAAGTTTCTGTTTTTGCAGAAGTAGGCTCATAAAATCATACAAGTGACCAGAAACTCTTTCTGGTTTCTTTATAACTTGCATCATGGGAAAATTTATTTTTTTTGTTTGTTATTATTTTATTTAATTTTTTATTTCATATTTTGACTGATTTAAATATTATTTAAATGTATTATTTTGGAGTAAAATTTTATAAAATTGGACATTATTTTCTAGACAGCCTAATAAAAATTATGCAAAATCCTATTAGTGGGGTACTCTATAAGGGTCAAAGTTTCAACTTTAATAATGCTCTAGTAAGATGAGTTTGTTAATCTTTACTTTAAGGCAGCTGCTCAAAATGTCAATATGTGTTGACTATGAATTAGAAAAATAAATGACAATTTCTTTCAATGCATAAAAAATCGTCTTTTGCCTGGTATTGTACATGCTGAAGATTCATTGAGCAATGCTTATGTCTCTGTCTACATTTCATGGCAATAAAGAGATTAAACACTGCTGTAAACCACAGGCTATCCCAAAAATATATTATTTTTTCTATATTTTTATTTCTTCAAATTATTTTGCTTCTCTTTTGGAAGAAACGATATTTGTTTTAGTTTTTTTTTTTTTAACCTCACCTGATTGTCAGTCTCATGAAAATCTTTGCCTCGAGACAAGATCATGAAATATGAGCTAAAAAAGAAAATCAGAAATCAAGAAAGGATTATTTTTGTTCAGTTTTCAATGTCATCATTGTTTTTGCCTTTTATATAATTCAAACATTGAAGAGAAAATCTTTTTATTGCATGCTGTGATGTATGTCTGCATGCATATGTATAAAGAGATTAGTAGATAAATCTATATATAAATTGTGTAAACAAAGTAAAAATTAACTCTACTTACTCTTTATTTGGTTCACTGTATGAATGTGAACATGTCTTTTCTATATGCAAGCTTTTCATTTCTTACCTCAGTGTATGGAAAACATATATTTGAAAACATATGTACTTTCTTACATACATACACACACACACACACACACATATATATATATAAATACACATTTTATTTAAACAAACTGCTACAATTTATATTTGAATTAACATTTCAAAATATTGTTGTTCCATAAGTTTTGCATTTTTTTTTTTTTTTGCGCATCATACTTTGGATTTTTTTTTTTTACAGTATACACTTCTGACTAGTTACTAATGGATGACAAAAATGATGCAAATTTTCTGAAATTCAAGTCAAAGAGAAATTAGAAAATTAACAGGAATTAGACAACTCCATGACCTACTCACTCATGCATTGAACAAAAATTCATCATTTATTCAGTTATGCATTTTGGTCACTATTCCACTCCATCTTATGCTTGTGGTCCATGGTGACATTCAAGGCAGAATACTGTGTTCCTTTACGTCATCCTTTCTCTCAGAAGTTCAAGAGGCAGACCTACAAAGCAGCAGATGGTTTGAATTCAGAGTTTTCCTTCTAGAGTGATTGCCAGCCCAAACTATATGGCATGGTCTGTCCTTCTATTTAATTATAGTTGGAGGATGAGATGGATTTATACATTTCCCAAGGGTATTAGCACATAATTTAATGCAATGAACTCGACTGGAATTGGAACTCAATTCTCCAATTCCTCAAACCAAGCCGTTATCTATTACTCCACCTTGACCCAACAAAAATTATGATGGCAAAAACAAATTTATCATTGAATTTTCTCCCTTGCAGATTACATTATATTTTGGGTATTGTGGACCAAAGGCAAGCTGTTATTTTTTTAATTTTTTAACAATTTGATGTTTTACTCATGTACATTATTACAATAATATGTTCAATTTACAATCATGTATGATAAAGAAGAATCATTTTTTCTTATATTCATCACATAGGTGAACCTGCAGATAGGTGAACCTTAATACAGATTCCTTTATTATCTCTTAATTGCCATAATATATTGGGAAAGATAGTTGAAGACTTTTCTGTTGCCTTTTATACAAATTTAAGTTCAGAGTTGTCCTTCATCTTGACTAGTTGTCACCCACTGCTAAAGATAATTTGCCCTGCTATTTAACTGATAGCTGAACGGAGAAGAGACATCTTTAAGGGTGGTAGTGTAAAATAAAGACAACAGACTAGGATAGAACTTGATTCACTGCTAATAATTCAAGCTTCTTGCCTATACAAAAATGACACCTGTTTATCATTAGCATTATAATTCCTATCAAATCTGCTTGAATAATCTAACTCAGATGACTTTTTTCCCTTCTTTTAGTGCATTTTAGTGCAACCTTAATTTGATATACTTTTGGTGGGTGACTTAATTTGATATGTTCTCAGGAAAATTTGATATGTTCCTTAATCCAATACATTTTTAGGGGTATCATGAATCAATTCATTTTTTATTGATTTATTATTTGTCGCTTATGAACACTTTGCATTTTATTTAAAGCCAGAAAATAGTTTTAGATTTTAAGAATTAAAAAAAAAATAATAATGGTTTATTGATACAAGTTTTACTAATTAACATAACCTATAGCTGGGGGAAAATGGAGGATTTATACCGTTTCAAAGGATATTTACATGTAAATGAATATAACAAACCCAACATTAATTGGAACTTGGCTCTCTGATAAACAATTCTGAGCCATAATCCATTACACCAGCTACACATCCAAGCTTTCAACACCTGATATTCCCACATAGTCAACCATCTAGGTACTGATCAGGCTCATCATTGCTTAACTTCAGTGATTGTATGGGAACTGTTGTTTCAACATGATGGGGCTGTAAGCCTAATTCAATAATCCTGGTTACTTAGAGA
Organism: Acanthosepion pharaonis; assembly: GCA_903632075.3. NCBI lineage: Eukaryota > Metazoa > Mollusca > Cephalopoda > Sepiida > Sepiidae > Acanthosepion > Acanthosepion pharaonis. The sequence continues at coordinate 475,617 of CAHIKZ030004067.1, forward strand.
TTATATTGAAAATCAGATTGTTAGTATTATAAAGATAATAAACATTATTTTTACTAATATCTATAATATTAATCATGAGAAAATGTAATACTTCCAAAACTGACAAGAAACACAGGAAAAACAAAAAGATCTTTGCAAATAACATTTATTTGGCTTTACGCAGACTTGTATGAATAAAAAAAAAGTTTATGTAAAAACACATTTGTTCTCTTATAAAGAAGTTTATATTCTTACCTGTTTTTTATTTAAATCATTTCATCCAAGGAAGCCGATAATGCCACTAAGATGCAAAGGGTGCATTAAGAGTGAAAGGGAATGATGAAACGTTAGTGAGGAGAAAGAACAATAGAAGATCAGGATACAGGAAGACAGAAGATGGCAATTGACATTACATTTAAACTATTGAAGATTGTAGGTGGTGGGGAAGCAATAAATCAGAAAGAGTTGCAGAGATAAGTGCAAGAAAATAGGCTACTGGAATAGAACATGGTTGCATCTAGCTAGTTCAACAGTAAAACAATGAGACCTAATTGCCAATCTAGTTGTATGCTTAAATTCATGCAGTCAAGACACCAAGGAAGAAAGCTCATCAGAATATTTACCATGAAAATATTTGTTGAAAAGAATTAAAAAGACAGAATTAGAAGCACTAACCAGTTATTTACTATGAATTTTTGTCATGTGACAAAAATAGCATTTTTTAAAAATTTTGCTTCAGAGAATCTTTGTTTTTGGTAATTTTCTTGATAGAATTTTGACAAATTTAAATTATTAAAATCAATTTTTCTTTTGAATTTGAGATTGAAATAAAATTCAATAGATTGTCATGAATGGGTGCATTTGAAATGGCTGAGGTTGCAGTTGGTCACCAGTTTCTAGTGGGAGGAGATACAACTTGTTGCTGATTAAGATGAAGAAGAAGGAAAATACAGTGTGTATTCATATAGCTGGAAAATGGAGAAAAAACATTTAGAGATTTTGTTGTTGAAAAATATGCTCTTTATGTAATGCGCTACATGGCTCCATTTGAAGTTTGGCAATCGGTTACCCAGGGATTTTTTCCTTGGAGGTGATGAGATACAATACACCCTGTACCTAATACATTATGTAGTGAAAAGAGAAAAAAGATTTATGTCCTTCTTTATGTAGTCTTAGACAGTGCCACCTATTGGACATCTTAGCAGACAAGGTGGGAGTAATCCCCCACAAGATAATTACATGATTAATTTCAGAATAGAACACAAGTTCTTTGTTATATATTGTCGAACATTCACTGTCATATGTGAGGACTGACATTACATCATAGACAAGTGCTCTTTTCTTTGCTTTTAATAAATTCTTCCTGTTTCTTAATATTTAGTTCAGTAAAATATAATTCATCTTAAATATGTATATTATTATCTGTTAATAAATATTCTCTTTCCTTCTGATGTCTTCAAACATCACCTGTGTAGCATAAAGCCAGAGTGTCATCATGTTAGGTGTTGCTGTTGTTTCTGTAGTTAAGGTTTTTATGTGTTGGGTGGAAAGGGTGATCGGTCATAACCAACCAGTTTACAATTCAAATTGGTTCTTCTCATAAACTGGTTGCCAATCAAATTTGTAACCCAAGTATTCTCTGCTATTTAATCCATAGCTGGAGGGGGAAGAGATGGATTTATGCCCTTTCCAAAGGTATTTGTGTGGAAATGAATGCATCAAATGGGCTGGAATTTGAAACTGATTACACTTTCTGCACTATGCTAAACAATTAACAGAAAACATATTAATCAACCTGATCCTCCAAAATATTTGATATGAACACTTGGAGTGTGATATACTTTTTATATACAATACAGTATCTTATCAGCATTTGACTTAACATTTGTTTCTTCAATGTATGATATAAGAAATACTTTTCAAATGATAAGCTTTGAGAACCATTGGGTTGATTGCTCAGCTGGGGAATACCATTAACATAAATATCCGTGTGGAATACAGAGAAATGTAATGTTATTCGTATTTGCTTTAATGAATTTATTTGTTCTATTACATCATGAATTTGAAATATTCATGCGTTGGAACTGCCTTCTCCTTGAGCATTTAATACATTAACAGGAAGCTGAAAGTAGAAGCAGCAAAACACTAAAATGATAAATAAATATTTTCAGTAATTCTGTGAGTTTAAATGTAATTGAAATCAAGTGTCAAAATTGAATTAAGGAATTTATTTTTCAGTTTTTTTTTTTTCCTAGGATGGAAAATTTCCTCATTCTTTTCAAAATTTACCAATCCATCAAAATTCTTTTTGACACTTGATTTTTCTTTCCTGGCAAAAATGCTTTCACTGCTTTAATTGTCATTTTTCAAAGAGGAGGACTTGAGTTAAGAAACAATGTAAATTCTGTCTTGCTACCATAATTTTTCTTGAACAAATACAAAAAGAATTTGATGGTGCATCAGAATGGAAAAGAGCAAAAACTGACAATGATTATTACCAGTTTTTTCTAAAACTGCTAAAGATGTAATTTATATCTGTAAAATATTATTGAAATATTTTATCACTCTGTTTGTTCCTCCATTAGTTACAAAGTTAACATGTGCATTACACCCTTGCTATTATCTCAGATAAATAATGGACCATTCCATTCTTATCATGAGCAAAGACAGAAGGAAAATATATGACAGAAGCACTATTTGTTTTCAGTGAGAAAAAGAAAGCATACAAAATAAGTAGAAAGAAAGAAATAGAAGATGGTGGACTGTCATGAATTTAACATCTGCTTCTGTGAAATGTAAAAAAAATTCTATTTTTAATCTTTTCATTTGTTTCCTCTTACTTCTTTAATAATGACCTTTAGTCATGCATTTCTTTTTATAATTTCATTCCAAGTAAAGTGGTAATGCAATGAGTATGCAAAAGGGCTACAGGGAGTGAAAGTGAAAGAGAAGACTGAGCATAGGGAGGATTGAGGAATGGAACAAAGTGAATATTGTTGAAGATGGCGATTGACATTGCATTTCAATTTTTGAAGATTGTACTCATCAGGGAAACAAGGAAATGGAAGTGAATTCCCCAGTGGGAAGGGTGAGAAAGGAAACTGCTGGAGTAGAATAGGCAGATGCATTTAGCTATTTCAACAGTAAAAGTGTGTGACCTAAATGCCAATTTAGTAGCACACTTAAATTAATGTATTCAGGACACTATTGAAAAAATCTCATCAGAGCAGTTGCCAAGAAATTATTTGTAGAAAAAAACCACAGGTAAGCCACATCATGTTGGTGAGAAAGTAACTGATTTTGAGATGTCTGGTCAGGATTGATTACATTACTGATTCTTCTTGATGTTTTGTTAAGAATTACAAGACATACATCAGGAGCACCAGACCAGATATGGCAACAGTTTTCAATGCCCAGCCAAATGGTAGATTTGTAAATGTGCAAGACAGATTCTATCGAAAAAAAAAACAAAAACTTTCTGGCACAACATTGTGACACACGTTTCCTTGCAGTAGAGGTAGCTATTGATTCAATATAGTTGCTACACTTCAAGTCAGTGGAAAATGTGAGGCCAAGAAAGCATAGTGTGTTGCTCACCTGGAGTCTAACATCAGCCATGCTGATAGCAGGTAGAAAAGATTCTCTGTGGTGGTTAAATGAAAGTAGTTTTGTTTTTGAGGCATTAAAGTTTACAAGCCATTTCTTGCCCCTGTTAATCACTGACTGGTGGTTATGATTGTTATTGCAATAAGTTTTTAAGGCAAATATTTAATGATGCAATAAGGGAATTCAGTGCTACCATAGTATGAGATCTACTGTTCATTTTCTACTGTGGTATGATATCAACCAATCAATCATTTCTGCTATGGTATGATATCTATCAATCAACTACCCAAATGGGCTAGAATTATTTTGTCTGATGTTATCCTATTTATTTTGCAACAGAATTACGTAAATACCTTATTTATTGTTATAACCTTGAGAAGGTTACTGAATAGAATAATCACACAAATGTTGGTAATGAACAATAATACTTAGAACAAGAACAATACATATAAGATTTGCCAGGAGCATGTAGAAAAAGTAGCCAACTGCTAGAAATGAGTCAAGTGAATCCAACAATGTATCTCCAACTGCAGACCAACATACAGTATTTACTACTGTATCTATGTGAATGGGAACATACCCATTATTGTCTGTAGATATGCTACAACATATATGAATATAAATTAGATAAATGCCCTGCTCTTTAGTTGAAAATAACACTGTATGTAGTTTGAGGAATTAATTGCTGTAGGCTGTAAGTGGGTTGTTTGGTAGTGCATCATCATTTACATAGGTTGCAAATGCTTCAGTAGATATCATGCTATAGTAGCAATTGAAATTCCCATGTATATTTTATCTTTCAAGGAGCTTATTCAGTCATTAAATTAATGAGAAAATTCATCTAAAGAAACTGTGCATTTTTATGGGCACTGCCAGTTATTATAAACATAATTACATCAGCTCATTCATTTGGTAAAAAAATATTTTCTTGCTAACATAACTTTATATTTAAATACATATATTGATAAATGAAATATGAGTGGTAAAAGTGGGAGGTTATTTCCCCTTAGATATGCAGTCACACAATGCATCCTGCATAATGCAGCACTGAATTTAAAATATTCTCTCTTGCCACTAATATCACAAACCTGCACAACAGAATACATGAAATGACTGTTAAGGTAGGACAATTTCAGCAACTTACTTTTTCCTAACTTCTGTTACATATTCACTGTACACATATCAAAACACCAAGATGTCAGTAGCACTAAAATATGGTGTCTTCATAGTTACACTTCTTTGTCTTTTCCTTCACATTTCCAATTTCCTCCTTTGTATCTCAATAAGTTTGACATTTTAGGGCTACTTTTCAATACCCTATGAATATTTTTTCATTTGCTTGTCATCTTTCATAGATTTCACCAACCAATCACAAAATCAGTTTCAGAGCTGATCATATGATATTCTCCTCCTTCTATTTGCCATATCCCTTAAGATGTAAATGATCATGGCTCTCCACAACATTCTATCATTTGTAGCACTAAGTAATATTTCTCCTTTTACTATCCTTCCCAGTTACTCTTCTGCCATCAATTTGCTTGTTAAGTTACAGTTTGCCCTTTGCCCCTCTTGCTAAGTGTTAAATTCTCCAAGCCTTCTTTTCTCATCCAAAGAAAAAATCCTTTTTGTTTCCATTTTCCTTAAAACTTCCTCATTGCTCACATGTTTTGTGCATGGTATTCTCAGCTTCCTTTTGTAAAATCCCATCACTGCTGGTTCATCTGTGAGGAAACTGCCAGTATTCACAACCATATAAGAGGATTGACATATCGCAGTCCAACAACCTTTTCTTTTTTACTAATTAAATTTTCCTTTTTTCTTAATTCTTAGCTTTTGGATAACATCAACATGACTTTCAATTTCTGTGTCTCATTCTCTGTTGTCTGTTAAAACACTTCCTAGTTAAGTGAATTTCTGTATTTGCTTGATTTTGACATGTGTGATAAATGCAAGCTGGTCTCCAGAACAGGAAAAGCTAAAAAGAAATAAAATTAGTAAAGAGATTCATTCATTCAAATGAACACACATGTGATGTCCTGTCAGAGTATTTAAAATATTTTTGCTACTTATGCTTTCTCTGTATATTTAAGATATTTAATTTGCTTATTGATAGATGTAGAAAATGGATTGGCTTCTTGTACTGTCAAATTTACCTGAATAGATAGAAGGTAAGACATTTCTCTTTTCATCTTAAGAAAGAGAAGCCCACCAAAATAGAGCAAGATTCTCTTGTCATCACTTTCATGGATAACAAGAGATATGTCATTATCAAGAACTCTTAATTATCATAATCTTAATTAACCAAAATGAAAAATGTATCAAAAGCAAAGTTAAAAAAAATGTGGAGACAAAGGAGATATATTAATTGAATATAGTTGGAAAATTACCTTCTTTTTCTTTTCTTTTTCTATATGCTTTGTTCCTTTAGGATATTAGCAATCATGGCTCTGCACAATCTCTTGTCCTTTGTAGAGCTTATCAAATTTTACCTTTTTGCACTTTCTCCTAATCCCTATTTGGTACATTTATACAAGCTCATTAGGTAGGTTATTTTTCGAAGCCCACCTTCCTCATTATGTGCTTTAGAAATTTCAAGTACCACTATCTGATTCTAAGTATAAGTGTACTTTTTATTTTCATTTTTCATAAAACTTCAATGTTGTTCATATATTCAGGCCATGATGTTTTTACTATCCTTCTGAAGAACCACATTTGTGCTGCCTTATCTTCATCTATCAAGAGATTGTCAAACATTCAGTACCAAATGGGGGGACTCGTATTGCATAAGAGTTCATGACTTTTTACTTTTGATATTTTCTTGTTTCTTATTACTTTCCTTCGTTTTTGATAAGCATCTTTCACAATCTCAATGTGTCTTCAGTTTTCAGTGTCACATTTTTCATCCTCTTTTAACACAATTCCTAGATATTTAAATTTTTATATTTGTTTGATCTTGGCATTTCTAATTTATAGTTTGTATCTGCGACTGTTCCTTTTGCTGACAGCCATACATTGTCTTTTTACAACTGATATTTAGTGCTTTCTTCTCGCTTTTCTTTTCTAACTTCTGTAGGAGATTCTGTGATTTCCTTTTTGTGTGTGTTAAGATTATGGCTCTTAATAATTACACTTTAACTGCTTCATTGTTATAGCACTGTTGCCTGGCAATGCTGGCCCATTTTCAGAAAAATAATAAATTGCCATTTACTGGAAATAAATGACAATAAAGCAGATGATGGTTATTTCAAATAGATGCTACCATTTAGGCTCTGATGAGATATTCTGCAACACAGACAACACTCCCAACATGCAATCTATATACAAAATTTTGTGACTTCCGTAAGTTTGTCTGTCCATCACATCCTCTAAAATAGCTATACATTGACTGATCAAAACCAAATTTTTTTTGTAGAAATTCAAGCAGGTAAGTGGGTACAAAGTACAGTTCGTTTTACTCAGGTGTGTAGCTTAGTACAATAAATTTTCATTCATTTTTGGTGGGAGTGGGGGAAATTATTAACATACAAAATACTCCCCCCCAGCACTGCGTTATTTGTAACTTGACGCTTGGGTCTGAGACATGGCTAGCAGTAAAATCACTGGTTGGTTTTGAATTGACACGAAGAATAACTTTCCGCCATGTGAGTATAAATTCATTCTACCAAAGACGCATCCGATAGCATATTCTCTCTTTCTCTATATATATATATATATATATATATATATTCATGTTTTACGTATTTATTCTATTTAGCTATTGTTGCTTGATCACCCCACTAATTTAACATTAATACTTGTTCTAACCTAACTGATAACTTGTTTGTGTAGTTGGAAATTGTCCCCACTACCGCTGGCAAAAAAAAAAGAAAAGAGAGAAAAAAAAAAGTCCCTTTCCTTAGAATAGAACATTGGGACTTATACTAAGTTAAAACTAATGTTGTATAAATATGAAATACTAAAATATTCCATCCTATCCCCTTACTGCTAAACCAGTATAGTGCCCAGAATGGGCACTGCCAACTACTTCCCGGCCCTTATCTGTTTGTCTATTGTCACTGTTATATGTAATAGGAGTAGGTAGACACTCCTCCCCCTTCCCCTGGACATGCGCAGAGGCTCACACCTTGTTTCCTGTCTAAGAAGGGGTTCCCGGCACTTTTCTCTCTCTCTGGCCTCTGTACGAGTACTGATGTGTTTCTCCCGTGACGTGCGCAGTCTGTGGCATTGCCTCTTCATTTTGAGGATACACGGTTGACAGTTTACTGGTTGCTGTTTCCGACTGGTAGTTAGGAGCCCTAACTCTTGCGTAGCGTCTTGAGCGGCCGCTCTGATCAACAGTTGTATAATACCGAGGTGTTTGTAGTGCCATGACGCGCATGGATCGGTGTCCCTGCAGTCACCTCCGGTGGGCAACCCTGAGGCCACACTATGATGCAGGCTGTGCCAACTCCTATCTGCTCACGTTGCGGTTGATAACCATCTGCTTCTCTATACTTCAGGCCTTCTCATCTTCCAACAATCACTAAACATGACTCGAATGAATCAAAAAAAGTAAACCAAAAACCAAAAAAAAAAATCCCCTAAACCCCTCAACATTTCGTTCGCCAACATCCGTGGCATTAGAACAAACTTCTGCAGTTTGGAATCTTTCCTCACTGCAAACTGCCCGGATATACTGGCTCTGTGTGAGACAAACCTTGTCTCGTCTATCCCCTCCTCTGATCTCTCGATCCCTGGCTACCTTCCTCTCCTCAGGAAAGACTCTCTAACCCACATGCACGGCCTTGGTGTCTATGTCAAGGACCATCTCCCCTGGCAGAGAGAGCCTCTCTCGAATCGCCAGACCTGTCATACATGTGTCTCCGACTATCTCTCCTCAATGCCGTAAGCTATCTCTTCTTCCTCTATCGCTCTCCATCCTCTCAAGACTGTGGGATACTTGATAGCATATCTGACAGCATAGACAAGGCCCCTCTCTCTCCACCCGTTTGCTCATATATTCGTGTTTGGTGACTTTAATGCCCATCACACCAAGTGGCTCGAGAATGCTACTACTGACCGGGCTGGCATTCAAACATTTAATTTTCAATTTTCAATCCCTCACGCAGATAGTCGACTTCCCCACGCGTTTTGCCCTCGACCTGGCAGGCAAGGCCTCTCTTCTCGACCTGTGTTTTACCTCCATCCCCGAATCTAAAAAAGCGCCACACAGCTCTGCCCTCGGCAACTCTGATTGCTGTGGTATCTGTCAACATTTCCTTCAACTCCACGCCCTGCAAAGAACCTCCCATCACAAGAACCTCGTTCTACTATCAACGAGCGGATTGGGATTTCGTTCCGTGACTTCCTCCGCGATGTCCCCTGAGATGTTGTCTTTACACTCCCTGTCCAAGAATGTGCTTCTGAGGTCTCATCCTGGGTTAAAGCTGGAATCGACGCTTTCATCCCCTCAAGGAAATTTAAGGTCAAGTCGCACTCCTCCCCTTGGTTCTAGGTTTGCTTGCTCATCTGCCATCGCCTATAGGAATCACTTCTTTCATAGATTGCCAAGCGACATGTCTGACTGCAATAGACGCCTCTTTGCCTCTGCCCGTAACGAGTGTAAGTTTGTCCTCAACGAAGCTAAGTCAATATTTGCTGCTCGAATGAAGGAACATATTGCATCTCACAAGTTTGGCTCCAAAGATTATTGGCGAGTCTGCAAGAATGTTTGAATAATCGAAAACCCTCCATACCTCCTTTATTCAACCAGTTCGAGGTCTTGACCTCCCCTACCGACAAGGCTGAATGCTTTGCTCGGAAATTCTCATTTAATTCAACGCTCGATTCCACCGGTGTACCCATACCAGACTTCCCTCTTAGAACTGAGGCCTTTCTTGAGCGACTTACACATAACATACAATTTTGGTTTTGGGCATTATCTCCACCTTAGACCCCCACAAGGTTAGTGGTGGAGATGGCATACCAGCCATTGTCCTGAAGAAATGCGCGCCTGAGCTAGCACCCGCCCCTCTATAAGCTGTATAATTACTGCCTCAAGGAATCAAATGTTTTCCTGACTGCTGGAAGTCCTCATCCATTGTTCCTGTGTTTAAGAACTCTGGAGACCCCTCTGACCCCACTAATTACCATTCTATTAGTCTCCTACCCCTGTTCGGCAAAGTCTTTTAAGCCCTAATCAATGCCGAAGTGGTTAATCACCTCACATCCCATAATCTGTTCTCAGACAAGCAATATGGTTTCCACATATACGCCCAATCTACAGCTGATGTGCTTTGGCCATCACTGAAACCGTCTACCAAGCCCTTCAAAATAATGGTGAGGCTCGTTGTGGCCCTCGACATCTCCAAAGCATTCGATAGGGTTTGGCACGCCTGCCTTCTTCATAAGCTCCAGGGGTATGGTGTTACTGGTCAACTGTTTGATCTAATACAATCATTCCTGTCTAACCGAGAATTGAAGGTCGTTCTCAACGGATTCTCCTCCAGTTCCTATCCCACTAACGCAGGTGTTCCCCAAGGCTCCATCCTTGGCCCCACTTTTTTCCTTATTTTCATCAATGACCTTCCTGAAGCTATAGATTCCCAAGTCGGCATCTATGCAGACGATTTACAATTTACTTATGCCTTAAAAACAAGTCTAGTGTCGGCAATACAAAACTAATTTTTGCCGTGCGCCTTGAAATGGACCTCCAATCGGTTGTTAATGGGGCAAGAATTGGCTGGTCAACTTTAATGCCACAAAACTAAATTACTCTCCATTAACCACCATAGAGATCCTTCCCTGCCCCCATTAAAATGTCTGATAGTCAACTTCCTGAGAGCAAGATATATTTGCGTCTGCTCGGTCTCACGCTGACTGCTGACCTGAGATGGAACAAATACATTGAGTCAATTGCTTCTTCCAATCATGAGGAAAGTTGGGTCTCTGTGCCTGCGCCAGGAAATTTTTTCTCCCTGAATCGATACTTCAAATATATAAAACAACCATTCGCCCTTGCATGGAGTATTGCTGCCATATATGGGCTGGAGCACCTTCTGCTTACCTCGGAGTTCTTGACAAGATCCAGAGACGGATATGTAATCTAATTGGCCCTGATCTAGCGTCTTGTCTGCAGTCACTCTCTCACAGACGCGCCGCCGTCGCCCTCTCTGTCTTTTTACAAATACTTCCATGGTAACTGCTCTGATGAGCTGCTCTCTCTGGTTTCCAGACTCCATGAATTCAGAAAAGCGCCCTACAAGGCTGGCATCCTGCTCTCAGCCTTACAACCGAGAAACCTTCAAATGTAGCTGTCTCTTCTACTCCAATAGCTTCATACCTCGCACCTCTCGCCAGTGGAACACCCTCCCAATCACTGTTTCCTGAAAGCTATAATCTCCAACTATTTAAATGTAATGTCAATCAACATCTCCAATTACCTTGATCTACCCACTATCCTTCTCCTCTTCCTTTCTCCTATCACTCTTATCTGCTCGCTCCAAATCTTCCGCAACCCCTGCATCCTAGTGGCTTCACGCCTTGCTTGGGGCACAATGCTTAAAAAAAAAAAAAAAAAAAAAAAAAACCTATTTTAAAAATAATTTAATGAATAAAATAACAAATACTTATTTAATAAAAATGCAATATTGCTTTTAGCCTATCTTTTCTATTGTAGAGGACCGTGGCTGTGATGTTTAGTATGTAAAACACATGTGGGTAGAATTTTCCTGCTAGCTGGTCCAACTACATGAGAAAGTTGTACTTTAATTAAGTCCAAAGAAGGCAAAGAAAAACAAACACAAGACCAATAAATATATGTAAACAAATATATATATATTAATAACAAGATAAAAGGTTACAAGTTACATGGACAGAGTGTGTGTGGTGAATATTATGTGTGTGTGTTGTGTTGTGGTGAGTGTTAGTACGTACGTGTATTGTTCTTAGCATGTTCCCAGCATTTGGGAAAATGCTGTATCTGTGAGCGTTCACATCTGCGAAGTGGTAAGGCTGAAAGCCCAAGGAAAAAGAGGAAGAGGCGAAGGGTCAGCGAGTATTTATAGACAGGGAAGAGAGACCCCTGGTGAAAGGGTCAAGGAACTAAAGGAGGAGCTAACTCTGACACTATTCAGCAAAATTGAACAATGGGTAGACTTTGTAAATCTTACAAAAAGTTTTAGTGATAACTTCAACAATACTAAATACTTTGAGGATTTCAACATGTATCAGTGTTTCAAAAAAAATTTAGTATAATAAAATATTGTTTTCCACTATGTGTGTACACTAAACAAAACTATACCTAAGAACAACTTAAGTTGTAATACAAATGCTACGGACTGATATTTCACACTTTCCTGTGTTACGAACTTGAAGCATATAGATGAACCACGGGTTCTCAAAAAAAAAGGAAAACGTGGTTTCTTTTCTCGGTCCTCACTCAGAAATGGAAGCGACACAAGGGAATCAACGAAGAACAGACACAAGACGATGGATTTCAAAATAAAACATTTATTTATAAATATATATAATGAAATAAAGAAAGGAGAAAAAAAAAACATTCATTTAACAAAGGGGGAGGACATCATTAAAGAATAGAAGGCGCGAGCGAATACATACATATATGAAAACAGATCAAGCCAAACGAATCAACTTATCTTGCAGTCGGGTTGATATCCTCACATAAAGTTTTGATTCGCCGAAGCGAGAGTTCTGATGATAAAACAATATCTTGGCCGGCCGACAATGTTCCTGGATTCTTCTTCTTTTCACAAGTCTTCGAGGGTCCCCAGCATTTCATACAGGCGTTTGGTTGGGTCGGTCAGTTCCGTAGCAGTCCTTCCACCACTAGTCGACAGACTTTGCTGTCTTCCTCATCTCAGTGGGTGATCTGACGATTTTCGCCCAGCGACGTTCAACTGCCGCTGGTCAGAGGGAAACTGAAAAATCCTTTTTTGGTTTTCGCTGTCCCCAATGACAGTCATGTGGGTTCCCTTCGTCCTTGAACGGGTACCCAGGAGGATAGGGCGCAAATCACGCAGTTCCTGTGTGATGGCCAAAAGTTCAACACATGCTCAGTACGTTCCGATCACGTGAATCGCAGCAGGAGACCCTGATGGTGCCTGGAATTCACTCATGGTCAAACGCGAAATCTTGAACCAGGTCATTCTCGTCGGGTTTGTTTTCAAAGTTCACGGGCCCTTGGCTCGTGGGTGGAAGAGTAGAGAAAGAGAGAAAGAATTTGGGAAAAGAAAAGAAGGATATGCTGATCATAGAATATATTCGCTCACGAGTCGGAAGCATTGGATTAAATTTCTGTTTTTATTTATTTATTTATTTTTCTTTTATATCTAACTAATTTTCTCTTTATTTAAGATTTTACTTTAGCCTAACGCCTATATGGTTAATGAAATCGTGGCTATGTGACACCTGAAAATACTTATATATTTCAACAGTGGGGTAGTAGTCTATTATTGATGTCTAAATCCATCCACAGCTGCAAAAGTGCTCTTTTTCTATGTGTTGTATCTCTTCAGGACAATGATGATCATAGCAATCCACAATTTCCAATCTTTGTAACTCTTAATGTTTTTTTTTTGTTATTTCTCCTCAACCTTGTTCCACCATCCATTACCAGGTTATACATTGTTTTCTTCTGTCCCTCTTAATTTCAATATCTCTTGTGAGTATCAAATTTGCCAAGCCCTCTTACCTCATTATATGTCCTACAAATTTTAAGTATCTCTTCTTGATGTTAAGTATAAGTGTGCTTACTGTTTCCATTTTCTCTAAAACTTCATTGTTGTTCATATGTTTAGTCCATAGTATTCTCAACATCCTTCTGTAGGACTACATTTCTTTTGCTTCTCCTGAGGAGATTGGCCAGTATTTACTGTCATATAAAAGGGCTGATATTTCATAATGGTTCAGTACTTTGTTTCTAATTAATTTTTTCTATTTGTTATTACTTTGCTTAGTTTTTACAAGACATCTTTCACTATCCTAATTTGCATTCAGATTACAGTGTTGCATTTTCTGACTTCTGTTCAAACACTTCCTAGATATTTAAATTGTTGTACTTGCTTGATTTTGATATTTCCAATTTGTAATTTCCATGTTAGGTTGTTCCTTTTGCTAACAAGCATGCATTATGTCTTGTTGCAATTAGTGTTTAGTCCTTTGGGCTTTCCTTCACTACCTTCTGTCGAAGTTCTTGTTGTTGTTTCCTTTCTGGATCTGCTATCAACACTGTGTCATCTGCATATCTTCCATTATTAAGACGGTGACCCCCAATAATGAATCATCATAGAACGTCTAATTTTCTAAGAATTGCCTCGTTTTATTTGTTCAATAAGAGTCTGGTGAGAAGTCACATCCTTGATACCTTTCTGCTTTTGTTTATGTGTTGATAATTGATTTCTTGTCAGTATGCAAGTGGTTTGCTCTCATTAAAGGTTCTGGATTATTCTAATATCTTTTCCAAATAGTCATGGTTATCTAGAATTACTGAATAAAAATTATGAATTGCTTCATCAATAAAAACAACTGTCATCAGTAATCTATCTCTGATTTTCTTTTTAAATTTAATCTAAAAATTTAGACCTTTTCAAAATGGAATAAGGAAAAACTTATGTTAATATTATAAATTATTTTGAAGGAAAAATTATATATGCAATCTCATCGGAATAAACTGAGTAGGCACACTGACTTTCCTCCATAAAATAACTGCTAATCACAAAGAGTCAATTTTTTCACAAACTATGATGCATTTTAATAAAGAACATCCTCACAGATGAAGAAGAGACTTGAAGTAGCAGGATTATGGTTCTGCAGAAGGAATCTAATAATACCATGGTCTGAACATGTGAGCAACAAAAACATTTTATAGAAAATGGAAGCATAAAGGACAATTCTATTTAGAATCATAAAGAGGCACTTTAAATTTCTAGGGCACATAAGGAGGAAAGAAGGCTTAAAAAATCTGACACTCAGAGGGCATAATGAAGGCAAGAGAGATAGAGAAAAGCAGCACATAACCAACTTAATGAGCTTGGGAATATATGGATGGCAGAACAAGATTTAGTGATAGCAAAAATGCAAAATATTTTAAGAGCTACAAAGGACAGGAAATTGTAAAGAGCCATGACCATATAAGCCCTGAATGGATAGGAAGCATAGAAGATGAGATACATGATTCATTTTGTATTTCACTTCAAAAATAAAAAATTGTAAATTTGATCAGTATTGACACTGTTATTTTTGTCAAATTTAAAAAAAAAAATTATTAATACTTATAAAATACTATTTATGGTAATATTAATGTAGGTTAAAATAAATAAAATATGTTATAAGAAATACTACAGTGATATTAATGTAAAGGTTTTATATATAATGAGGTGCTGAAAAGTTTCCTGTCTTAATAAGAAGTTCTTTCAAAGAAAATAACATATTTGGTCAGATGGCAATGTTTAATTAAACCTAGTATGTCTGAAATACTATACACTTATTAGTTTCTAAGAGTATCATGTTCTTTTTTATTAGTTAAAAACTCAGATTTGATTCTTAAAGAAACATGAAATATCATGTAAATTATGTTCAGGCAGGAAACATTTACCATTATAGAAAATGGAATTGGCATTCACTTTCGCACAAATGCATTTAGGGAAGACATGAATACATCTCTCTGCCAATTATAGTCTAAATACTTAGACTGGGTTCTTTATCCTTGGTTGGCAACTACTCAAGAAGAAAGACTACTCTGAATTAAATACAATGGAGAAGGTAACAGGAAACCATTACAGTCGTCCTCAAGAATTGATCTTCATTCAGGTAATAAAGAAAATGGAGGCATATTGCATCTGAAAAGTTATATCAGCATATTTATTCGGTATACTGAGATTAGTTTTGATATTTGACTACAGGCACAAATAATGTGAGGATTGAACCCTCCTACTCAGTAGAAATGGTTACCAAATTAGTTTGCAATCCAGATAACCAAAAAGATTGTTTCACATAGATTTGTTTTTATATCTATTCTGCCAAAACATGATTACTTTGAAAAAGCCCTAATATTTTAAAAGTAAGAAGGGAGACTCAAAATTTGTATAAAATGTGTAGTTGCCAACCTATTAGAAATTCTTTAATATCATTGAGATTTGTATCATTTTGAAAGATCAATATTCTGATGTGAATCAAAGAGGTCAAAATATATTGGATCAGATAGCAACATAAATGTTAGTGATATTCATTACTAGTATTTTACAACACATAAAAATTTGGATTTAAAAGAAAAGAAGAAACATTGTCTTAAACTTGTCTAAGACAACTTTGTCATTAAACATTTATACAATTCTGTTCGTAAAATTATCAAAGTTCATAATTTGACATTTATTCTTTACATTATGCTTGAAGGCAATAATGGATACTCACACCATTTTGATATTAATAAAAATGTCATGTAATTTTGCTGATGTAACATAATTTGATGTATTGGGAAGCAGAATTGAATAAAACTATAGAAAGAAGAATAAATTCAGAAGTTTTCAAAATAATAATTTGCAAATAATAATTTAATCAAGTTTTTTCATTTGTCTTTTTATATCCAGATTTTTTTAAGGCATGTGAAAGTAAAATATAAATCTGGTCCTGTTTCACATAAACATTGGTTTGAAAACACATTGAACATTGTCGCCACATCTGATTTGGTACTTCTGCTATGTCTCTGGAGATTCTTTGCAAAACACAATATGACAAAACAACCAAGACAAGGATACCAATTTGAATAAATTAGTGTATAATAATTAAGTATAAGATTGTTGTTAGATGAGCAAAGGGAAATATGAAATGCTTGAAGAAGCTATACATTTATTATGGAGAATATCTATTGACCATGTTTACTGTGTTGTTTATTTTGTAAATTCTGTTTATATACAAAAATATTTCCAAGTAAAATTTTTATCCATATTATTTTCTGTATTTTTTTGTATGCACTTGGAAGAATATTAATCATATTATTGACCCCTTCTTTTAAGATATATATATATATATATATATATATATATATATATACTGAGCATAGGAGGCATGGTGGGGTAATGGATATCAGCTTTGATTGAGGAATTGCAGAGCCAATTTCAAATCCAGGTTGAATCCATTGCATTCACTTACATGCTAATACCCTTGGGAAAGGTGTGAATCCTCTTCTTCTCCCTCCAGTTATGGGTAAAATAGCAGGACAGACTGGGTTCTATAGCCTTGGATGGCAACTGGTCTAGGAGGACGACAACTCTGAATTTAAAACCTGAGGGGGGTTGTTTGGGAACCTTGTGGCACGTAGTGCACCAGGTTTCTGTATTCGGCTCTTCAAAAAGTGTGGATGGTCCTGCACGAAACCTTCACCACTATAATCGAATCTCATGTGCCGGTGTCGGGCTGTCAGTTTCCTGGACCCTCATACGTCGAACCCGACGGGAGAATCGATTTTTTTTTTTTTTTTTTTTTTATTGAGCATACCAGATGATGTGCCCTTCCCCAGATATTGCAACTAAGGTCCTCTCAGCATAGATGCAGTATAAATCACAGATGGGCATATGGGTGTTGAACAAACACAAATGTGCCTGGACAGGCATCTGCAACAGGGATTGGCTAGCATCCCTAGCAGATGGGTTTGACTGGAAAATGAGCAACTGGACATTATATATATATATATATATATATATATATATATATATATATATAATATCTTGCAAGAATTCAACAAGATTTTGTCAATTCGAGCAACAAGATCTCCTTATTTAATTTTTTATTGCATTTTTCCAAAATTTACTCTCTATACATTAGTATCAAAATTGTGAATAAACTGAAGTTAATTTATTGTCCAAGTCCTTTCAACTTCATTATCAAGAACTGGGTGTTGTCAATGTAACTCACCACTAGTCTCTATGAAAAAAGTTCATGTTTTATACAAATGTCATCCTTTTATTTAAGAAATGCACTGTGAAAATATATCTCTCAAAAGGGGAAATGGACAAACAAAGTACATTTTAAATAAATACAGAAACAAGAAAAACACTTTGCAACCAGAAAAAATAACAATTTGGAACCAACTCAAATAAATGATAAAGGGAAACATGTTGTCTTGGAGGAGAATTTCAAAATTTTGCCTCATAGACCAGCAGCCTCTAAAGAACATGTGGTAGTTTCCTTACCCCTAATAGGTCATATGGTATCAGATATTATAGTGGAAATGAAATGCAGACAGAGCAGCCAACCACTACTGGTAATGGTACCTGATGCCCTGTCAGTCAAAAAGACGTGATTTAGTGTGCTGTCTCTGCAGAAAGAAAGCACACGGCTGTCCTGAAGAAGAGTGCTGGTGAAAACCACAGAATGTCTGGTTATGAAGAAAGAAAATCTCTATCAGCTTCACTATAAGATAGTTGATATGGTGAGCTGAGCAGTGTTAGATAGGCAAATGATTCCATTGGAAGCCAGCTGCTAAAGTTTTAAGCTCCATAAAAGCAGACACATTTTCTGAAAAGGCAGTTTGCCATGTTGATTGTATAACAGGATCACAGTGTGTTACCAAGTATTTCTGTTCATGCTACCCAGCATGATATGAAATTGATTCATTCTTGTTTGTGTTTCCAGTGTGTCTCGGCTGCGTTCATCCCATACGTGTGGTGTTCCCGTGTGATTGTATCCTGATCACCGTGATCCAGTGTGCAGCTCTTTTAATGTTTGATTCTGGCGCTACTGATTTTTCTGTCACTCTTCATTAGCAAATACCCAACCAATGAGAAGAAAATCTACACAGACTCATGGAAATTACAGCTAAACACATGTTTGCATAAAAGTATATTTTTATGGAACATTAAAAATTATCTTCATAATTTTAACACTACTACTAAGTGACAAGCTCTGTCAGCCTGCTTACACATATACCAGGCCCTTCAGCAACACTTACAGTCAGCATGGCCAACAAGATTTGTCAGCTACAATCTGGCATTTTTTTAGAAAGCTTGAATTTAGATCAATCCAAAGTGATACCATGTGTAGTGGTTAATGTGAACTAATCTGTATCAGAATAGCATTTATCAAATATTTACACATATTTATATATAAATAATATTTTTCTTATTCTTCATACAGATTCTTCTTTGTGCAGTGACACTCCGAGATAGGTGCAATCATAGCTCTCCACAATTTCCTATCCTTTGTAGCTCTTAGTAAATTGTCTTTTCACTATCTCTCCTAATCCTTGTTTTGCAAACCATTTTCACAGGCTTGTTAGGTGGGTTATGAACTGATTTCATTTGTGCCCTTTACCTTCAATATGTCCTGTGCATATCAAGTTTCCCAAGCCCTTTTTCCTCATCATGTGGCCTAGAAATTTCAACTCTCTTCCTGATGTTAAGTATCCTTTTTGTTTCCATTTTCTTTAAAACTTTATTGCTGCTCATTATGAAATGAACTCTTCCTTTGTACTTTGTATGTAAATTTATTGTATGCAAAGGAACATACATTTTCTTTTATAAATTCTGCTGTATTTTAGGGAGGGGGATGATGTGGAGAGACATCAATAATGTCGTTCGGCTCAGTTTCTTTTAATATCTGTCTGTATCTCTGAGATTAGGTATTATGATTACTTACAATATTTACATAATTCGAACTGTTATCTTCATCACCATATTCACAACGTTTCAGCTGTTGTACACACCAGCCTTCTTCAGGTCATTGGAATTTTGAACCGAACCCTTTATTCCATCCACCAGGGTAGATTGTTCTAGTTGTTGACTAAACACAAGGAATTGTGAGTTAAATACCAGGCTAGGGCAGTGGTGAACCAAAACTTTGAAAGTTGAGTTAAAGGGAAATAACTAAGACATACGAAAGAGGCATGGCACGTGGAACTAGAACAATCTGCCCCAGTGAACAAAATAAAGGGTTTGGATCAAAATTCCAATCACCTGAAGAAGGCTGGAGTGCACAACAGGTGAGTTGTGAATATGCCATTGAAGATGAGGGTAACAGTCCAAATAATGTAAGTAATCTTTTTTTTTTTCTTTTTTTGAATAAATTGTTATGTGTTTAAAAGCAATTCAAAAACAGCAGGAAGATGAGACGGTGATAGCCTTTCTGAATGTTATCGCTGTGTCATCTTCCTGCTGTTTTTGAATTGTTTTTAAATTCATAACAATGCATAATATCAAATCCTGGGTCATAGGAGCATGTACTACAGCTGCAGTAGAAATGGTATTTCTTGGGCAAGATAGCCTGATGGAGCCCAACTCTATCAAACGCCTTAGGGATATTTAGAGCTACTGCTTGAGTTTCCCCATTATTATCATTGGTATACAAATTCAAATATAGCCATGACACGTCAGAAGTAGACTGACCAAATCAGAAACTATATTGTTTGTCAGAGAGAAGATCATTGGAAGTAAGGTGCTTGACAACTGCACCATTTATTAAAGCCTCAAAGACTTTGCCGAGGAGTGGTAGGAGACTGATAGGATGATAGTAAGATAGGTCAGAAGGTTTTCCAGAGTTATTAAAAACATTGACAACAGATGAGGACGTCCAACAGGCTGGAAAGCATGAGTCATCGAGGTAATGGTTATATAGTTTAGAGAGAACTGGAGTCAGCTCAGAAGAACTTTTTTAGGACTACAGCTAGTATCTCGTTACCACCACTTACCTTTATGAGAGTCTAATTTAGAGATGATGTCCAAAACCATTGATGGGATGATGTTCATCTGATTCAATAGAGCCTCACTTCTAGAAGGAAAACAGGGATGGTTACTCCAGATGAGTCGAGTGTAAATTGGATGAGAATTTCCGATCAAAGCATTCAGCCTTATCAGCTGAGGAAGTTAGAACCCCAAAATGAATGAGGTATTGTGGACTTAGTGTTGTTCAGCACAAACTTACAGAGCTGCCAATAATATTTAGAACCAATCTTGCGAGTCTCCAGGCCAGTTTGAATTCAGAGTTTTCCTTCTAGATCGGTTGCCCTGCTAAGCTATAGAACCCATTCTGTTCTATTTACCCATAGCTGGGGATAGAAGAATAGGATTCATACCTTTCCCATGGGTATTAGCATGAAAGTGAATGTAGTGGATCTGACAAGAATTCAAACTCTGCTCTGCAATTCCTCAATCCAAACCACTATCCATTACTATACTGAGTGAACATAAGATGGGAATCAGCAAAGGCTAAATATTTAGTCAAGGCATTTTATCACTGTTGCTGAACTGACATCTGGACATGAAAAGGCAAATGAGAATATTCATCTATAGTCATTAACAAATACTTATGCTTTTAAATGTATAACATTGCTCATATGTTCAGTCCCCAGTATTCTCAACATCCTTCTACAGAACCAAATTTCTGTTGCTTCAAGTCACTTCTTTATTGGCAAGGAGACTATCCAGCATTCACTGGCATATAAGAGGATATTACATAAAAGTTCAGTACTCTTTCTTTATGGAGGCATAGTGGAGGAATGGATAGCGGCTTGGATTGAGGAATTGGAAAGCCAAGTTTGAATTCCATTTGAATCCATTACATTCACTTACATGCTAATACCCTTGGGAAATTTATGAATTCTATTCTTCCCCACCCCAGATATGGGTAAATAGCCGGAAAGACCAGGTTCTATAGCCTTGGATAGTAACTGGTTTACTGCAGAAAGAAATGGCAAACTACTGCAGGAAAAAATCTGCCTCGTCCGTCATGTATCGAAAAATAGATGATCACCAAAGTGTGTATCATGCATGGTACATAACAGACTGACTCGTTCCTTTGTTCCTAACAAAATTTGCCTACTTTCACTATTCCAATCTGCCTTCAGATACATGCAGATCTAGTGGAGGGAACTGTGTCATGGTGCTCTTTTTCTCACAGATGGAGTCCAACTGACCCTACTAGACTGTGCAGATGACATAAAACAATGGGCATGCACGAAATTGAAAATATATAATGACGACGATTTGCCCATCGCAGGAAATGAACAGTTTAAATATTAATATTTTAGGCATACGTGAAACAATGTGTGCAAACAATAGAGATTTTGATTTAGAATAGAGACTGATATTAGACCAAGACTTAAAGAAATGTGTTCTGGGATACTATCAACTATCTGAAAGAATTCTTGGAGTGAAGCTGAGAGGAAAGCCTTTCAATGTATCCATCATAGTTGTATATGTGCCAACAACACAAAGTAAAGAAAAAGAAATTGAAAAATTTCACTGTACACTAGAAAGCACCAAGGCTCAATACAAATTGCAACAAATTACAATCATCCTAGGAGATCTGTATGCCAAAGTAAGCAGGGAGAGAAATGCTGAAGTTGGTGGCAAATTTGAACTAGGAACTTGTAATGAATACAAAGAAAATTGTGTCCAATTGTTCATGGTGAATGATCAGGTAGTAGTCATACCCAAAGGTCAGCTGCAGGAGTGATAGCTTTCCATTGATATGTAAACAAAGATTGAAACTAGGGAAATTGAAGAGGGCCAAATTGCAAAAAAAAAACTCCTGAATGATCCAAATGGGAGGGAGAAATATTTGGACAGTGTTAAAAGCAGATACAATGAACAGAAGTGAAACTCAAGGTGAGATACATTAAGAGAAGCTTTAGTCTCATCAGAAATCAAGATCATCCCAAAGAAAAACAGAATAGACAACAGATTATATTCTCAACACGATGAAAAGGAATCAAAGAAATGCCAAGATACAGCACAGAAAACAGGACATTGCACAAAGAAATTTGGAACAAATCCAGGTAGGTTAAAGAAGAATGGCTTAATGAAAAGAGTGCAGAAATAGAATGGCTATTGCAGATACGCATGAAAAATATGAGAACAGGACAAAAGACACTATTGACATTATTCAGACTACTGTCCTCATCTTTGTCGCCATATTTATTACAAGGTTTTGGTCAATGTACGCTCCAGCCTTCTTCAGGTGGTTGGAATTTCGAACTGAACCCTTTATTTCACTCACTGGGGTAGATTGTTCTAGTTCCATGTTCCATGTTTTAATGGATGTCAGTTATCAGTTATCTTCTGTTAATTCACCTCTGAAAGTTCTCCACTACATTAACCAGGTATTGAACTCACACCCTTTTGGTCCTGTCACTGGATTTAACTAACGCCTTTATCCACTGTGCCATGTGTCCTTGTGAGAGTGTGAGTTCAATACCCAGTTAAGGCAGTGGAAAACTTGGAGAGGGGAATTAACAGGAGATAACTGAACACTGATATCTATTAAAACATGGCACGGGGAACTAGAACAGTCTATCCCAGTGAACAAAATAAAGGGTTCAGTTTGACATTCCAACCACCTGAAGAAGGCCGGAGTGTACAACGGCCAAAATGTTGTAATAAATATGGCAACAAAGATGAGGACAATCGTCCAAAAAATATAGATAGTTTACATAATACCTCATCTCAGAAATATAGACAGATACTGAAGGACAAAAGACATGCTCATCAACAGCGTGGATAAAATGTAACAATGGGGCACTGATATTTGAGATGGATAAATACTTCAGAAATGGAATATGTACCTCAGAGAACTCTTCCATAATGAAAGAACACAACTCACAATATATAGGAACATCAATAAACCAGAAATATTAAAATCTTGACAATCTCCTTGAAGTAATAGAAATATGGTTCTACAGAATGATGCTGACAATAACATGGACTGAACATGGGAATAACAACAAAGTTTTAGAGATAATGGGAACAAGAAAGACACGTAGTTAAAATCAGAAAGAGAATTAAATTTTTAGGATACAAGAAAGAAGTCTTGGAAAGGTTGACATTCAAATTTGACACTGCAAACAGTGCATAATCTGCCAAACATGCCTATATAAATGGATGGCAGAAGAGGGTTTAGGAGAGATGATAAAATGTTCAAAGAGCTTCAGAGGGCAGGAAAATGTAGAAAGCCATTATCATCAATGTCTTGAAGGAACATGGCACATAGAACAAGAAAATTGGGAGAGAGAAGAACAGACAGGTCAAATTTCATAAACTTTTGAGTAAAATCTTGTATATCTGTTTATAATTATTATAAAAAAAAATTACTTTTAAGTAAATGAAGAAAATAATTATTAGGTTTGTATTGACGATACATGGCTTTTAATGATTCCTTTAGACAATTTGCTATGATATTAAACTCATCTTGTTTGAATGAACCAGCCTTCAGTTAATGTTGATATATTTTAATTTTTTTTTATCATCTTTTAAGCTTTGCTTCTGTGCCTTGAAAGAATAAGAATGTAATTCCGATCAATTTCTAACTACATCTCAAGATATCATTAATATTCAATAATTCTTTCAGATATTGTTTAAGATCCTGCTATGAAATAACGATAGAATAATAAAAACAGTAAAATGAGACATTTTAAAATACAGCCAGAAGCCAGAATGATCTTGCATAAAGAGAAATCAATGTCTGTTAAGAATTGTTTAATAAGATCAATAGGAGAAAAAAATTCAAGAAAAATTAAACTTTTGATCATGGAACTCCAACATTTTTGAGAAACAGATATTAACAAATTTTAAATTTGATATAATTTCAGTTGAATCAAAAGGTGATAACAAAATAAAAAAAAATTTAATTGCAATGCCATTTAGGGTTAAGGTTTGTGTCTGATAGTTTCTTTGTTTTTATTTGTTTGTTTTTGCATTAATGCTTTCTTAATGTAACACATGAATGTCTGATATCTGCATCATGAATACAAATGTCATAAAACTGCCAACTGGACTTGGTTATTGACTTGTTCAATGGAAAATTTCATGTCTTATTTTTGATAATCATTTTTTCTTCTCATGATTTCTTAAAACACTTCTTGATACACACAGATCTCACCCTATACAAGATGTCATTTTCTTTTTTTGGTTATGTGGTGGTAATTTTTAATGTGAAGTCAATGTCTCATTTTACCATGAAAGTAAAGCCATCTCCATCTTTCTGCTTGTAAAATCCACTCAATATTATCAATTATGATGGGAAAACTCATTAAGACAATAGCTTAAAACAATTTACTTTGGTTCAATTTTTATTTCTTCCTGTGAAAGCTTACAGGTAAATAATGCTGAAAGCACAAGTTCTCATTCAGTCTTCAATATACAGTGTCACCTCAGGACATGGGTAGTCATGATTCTCTACAATTTCCAGAAAATTGAGATGGATCAATTCTTTAGAAGTAGAATGGTATGTCCTTACAGTAAAGGTTTGAACTGGTAGAACTAAAGGACGAAGATCATCTGAACATTTTCTATGGAAATAGTAATAGGTTTGCAACATTGCCTATCGAGTGAAGAGGTTGCAAAGTGAGACTAATCCTTCCTTCACAGGACTGTATAAGCAATTTTGAACTATATCAAACCTCAAAAATGAAACTGAGCAGCTCAAGTCCAGATGTAGCAGCAATACTCAATTTTTGGTCTAATCTGATGCTTGTAAAAATAAAGCAAATGTCAAGTAAGCTACTTCTTGGTGTGAGGTGACCTTTTTTCCAACATCTTTATCAAATACATCACACATACATTATACATATATAATCATTGGGTTGCAAGCAATTTGTCTGTTTCTTCATGATTATTATTAAACATTTCTTCAGGCTTCCAGTTCTACTTAGATATTCTTCATTTATTATATTGCTCTGTTCATGAAAAATTTGCCAGTCTTTTTTTCATTTATCATAGTCCTTTTTGCTTTATCTAGTATATAGAAAATAGACATTATATATTGTTCCATAAATCTTTTCTAATATTAATCTTTAATTCCAATAAAGTTTGTGTTTCCTTTCCATGTAGATCAAGTTTCATTAGGTTTTCAACTTCTAAATGTCACATGTTATAAAATGCTCTTGTGTTATCTTGACTGACTCATATATCTATTGAAGAGAATTTGCTTTCCATTGATATAATTTACTATAGACGATCTATGAGTATTCATATGAAAGCCAGATTATAAAGGTATCATTTGCATATCTATACCTCTGTGGAGGTTTTAGTGCAATCATTCACAAACTTATGTCTTCCTTGTTGGTATTTGACATCATTGGTCAATCATTATCCATCCTTATCTTTATACTTTCCCTTCCTAACACCTGCTTTCACTCATAGTATACCCCATTCACCATAACTATTTTAAGAGTAACCTCTACATTGTGTGGCTCTTGAGTCTTGTATTGCATGAACTTTACTATAAAAAGAAACTGATGAAAGTAGTGATCCCATTATCAGATCTTATCCTTTTTCGTATGTGTGTCTTTGAAATTGTGTTGTTTATATACAAACTGTTATTCTTTACAGAATGTTGTTCAATGAGACGTTGGTACATTTCGTTTGTTTGATCTGCTTCCGATAATCAGCAGGGTCTTTTTTTATTGGAAATATTTTTTGAATAGGTTCACAACATTCATGCAATCAGTATGGGTACCTTTGATTTTATAGGCCTACAAAGGGGATCAAATCTTTGGTAAAAGTTGGAGATTTTTCCAAGTGTGGATTATTTATATGTTCCAGAGATCAGCATAGTGGAAGGAAGGCTGACTATAAATTTTAACAGAATATTTATTTATGAATTTCTTGAAGCCATGTGTACATACACCCACCAAGTTGGCTGTAATGTTAATTCTCACATTTGCTTATGCTGTCTAGTTTAAATGTTCTCTTTTTTCATATTCATCGTTTTGTCACATGGAACAAACTTCTAGTATCTATGTATAACTTTTGTTGATAATATATGCATTGCCATTTGTATATATATATATATATATATATATATATATATATATATTAGCAAAATCAAATAATCCGTCTAACCAGTTAAGAAAATATATTTATCACAAGTAATAAATTAAGTACAAAATTATTTTTTCTTTTTGTAAATGTGCATAGCAATAGAGTAAAAATAAATATAAACCTACCTTTTTTATTTAAAAAAAAAATTTTCATGGTTTTTAAATGTGCAACTTTTCTTGACATTTAAGGTTTAAGCTTGTATTGAGGAAAGGACTCATATTAATCACAGATTTCACATTCATGTACTCATGTCAACCACTTACTTTGCTCATCAGGAAGTGTATTTTATTTCATTCTTGATGACACTATTCACATCAAAATAGATTCCTTCAGAAGATTGATAAAGAAACACTATCCAGTGATTTCTAAAACTGGCAATTTCAACATTAGTTGTTTCCAAAGATTGAATTTGCTTAAAATTTATTCTGTGAATATAATCTTTTTCTGTCAGAATTTCTGGAATGAGGCAGTAGAATTATTTAGCTTGTTTACAGATGTACTAATATCTCATGTTTATTCATTTTATTACCTGGTCTCACACACAAGTCTGCAATTATTGTTGTGTGAAAAATATACCAGGGGACATGTGTTTTCTACTTAAACACAAACCAGCCTCATCCACAACAGTTTTAAAATTTTTTGACTGAGCTAAATGGTAATGGTGAAATTAATTATGCCTTTATAAGGAAATATCCAGCATTTATTAACCAAACAATATTACTGTTATAGTAATATTAACTGTTACCTTATAAGGAAACATTCAGCCTTCACTGATTGAACAGCCAGTACTACTGTCAGTTGAAATTCACAAAATCTTTCTCTAGAAAGAGTTTTACAGGAAAATAAGTCCACTTAAAACACTCTTTCCAATATGGATAGGAGTTTATTTCCTAACCTTTTGTTTAAAGTAGTGTTGTTGTAGAATAGGACTCAGTGTACTCCTTTCTCTTAGCTACTACATGTAGCCATATTAGAGGAGTATTTGAGTAGTATTTGATTTTTGTTCTGTGTATGAGTATTTAATAAACCTATTCTTTCCTGTTTCCTCTACCTAGTCTTCTGTTGCTTCAATACTCTAAATACAGCTTTCCTAATTCTCAGCTATTTTGAACATTACAACAAGTGTGTAATGTCAACATCTTGATTATGTCATTAATTTCTCCTCTAGTTACATGTGCTATCTATTTTAGATATTGCCGCTGTTGGAAGTCTTCAAATGATGCAGGTTTGTTATTTCATAAAGTTCTTTGTGATTTTATAGTACCAGTCTATGTGATCTGATGAAGAATGGTCTTTTTCAAGACTCATGGCACCCATTCACTTGAATTCATTTTTAATCATTGATCTGAGAAAATGGTTTATTTTATAGGATACAAATTCTATATCATTCCAACAAATGACTAAAAAACACAAAGTAGATTTGCACACCCGCAAAATCAGATCAAAACAATTAAAAACAGATTTCACAATTTGCTAAACCAAAAAAAAAAAAGATAACGAGCTAGTGTGAAAAAAAAAGTCAACAATAAATACAGAATTTCAAGTCAGTCGCCAGTCAGCAATCATAGAGGACAGAAGACTGACAGTAAATTTCATCACTGACTCAACCCGACACTAAGAGCCGAAAGTGGATTAGGAAAGGACAACAACAACAAATTTACAACTGACTCCAAAACAATTCATAAGTACATTTTCCTTTTATCTTTATTCCTCATTCGCACTCTTTTTTTTTTCAACTTAAATTGATAGCCCCTTTTTCCTTTACAACTCTACAAAAACAAAAGAAACAGACATTACTCTGTTACTCTGTTGAAAGACAGCGAACACAGACACTTTTATTAAAATCACATTTTTGCTTAAACAAACTAAAACATTAATCTTTTTTACCCTATTCACAAGATAATAAATATACAATGTTCTATTTTCTACAAACGTTCCTTATCGTGTTGTTTCTTCTTGAAATTTGCCTTGTATTTTGTGGGCAGGGTATCCCGTATTAAATTCTCCTTTAATCCGGGTATGCTGAACCCCACAATTTCACTGATAGTTTAAAAATTTCTGAACGAGTTTGATGTCATGCATGATATCTACATGAGAATGTAGTTCTTCATGGCTTTAGTTCTTAGGTTCATGTTTCGATTTTGTATTATCTTGTGCTGCTTATGTTCAGTTTATCTGCTATAATAAATTGGTATTTGAAGAGTTTGATATTTATTAATTCTATATTCTGATGCAGTTTCATTTTATCACTTGCTATTAACACTTTTAACATTAAGCAACAAAGATTAAAACATGCAAAGAATCTTGAAACTTGAGGAAAAAAGGGCATTTTATTGAGATTATTTTGAATCGTCTAAAAAGCTTCAACTTGAAAATTAGTTACCAAAAACTTAAATGTTAAAATTTTAGGTGCTTTTGAAACCTAATCACATGCTTTTTCTCAAGTGAGATCCCAGAAAATTTAGAAAGAATATTCTACATTCATGAATATCCAAAGAAATAATGTTTCTGAAGTTATAAGAAATAAGATTAATTTTTTTGATCTGAAAAACTACCTCTTAATTCCAGCTGAACATGACCTAAACACATTAAATATTTACTTCAACCATTGATTGGAATGTCTTTGTTAAGAAGTTATTATTATTTCATTCAGGGTTAATATCCTCATCTTTGTTGCTGTTAGCACAGAATTGTGTCCATTGTGTCCTCTGTATTGTAATTGTGAGACCAATACCTAAGCCAGGTTGTTCAAACTTAAACTCTGTGGAAACAAGGTGACCAATAATTGGTCAGTACTAAAAAGAACAAGATATCCTTAGATATTATAAGTGAAATAAGAACACTCTACCTCTTTAGTTTAAGTAAAATGTTCAATTCAAGTATCCCTGAAGATTACACAGATTACCCGATACCTGAATAAGGCTGGAAAGCAGACAAAAATCTTGTGATAACATCAACAAAAATGAAGAGATCAGTCTAAATGTGAATAATATAACAGTATTATTATGACAGTGTCATATTTATTTAATTAATCATGAGAATTTAAATGTAATACAATGGATGCTTTAGAAGTAAAAGAAAAAATAGAAGAGATACAATGAGTACAGTAACACTATTGGACAAAGCGAGTTTTCAGCTACAAATATCTGCTTTTGCACACAATCCCAACTATTGGCTATGATTTTTTTTCCATTTTGTAGGCTGCAAGGAAATTGAGAATAATGTCTGTCATACAATTAACCAAATGTATTACCCAAAGCTTACCTGTGCTCACACTCCCTGCCTGGGTGCTATAAACATTCAAGTCTCCATGAATGCCAATAGTGGACATTTTTTCCAACTTGGAGAAATTTTTAATACACTTATACTTCACATTCATGTCATTCACCTTTTTGCCACACTGCTGATATTTTTAACAAGGCAAAGAACATCTGGGTTATTGGCTGGAAGGTTCAACTTCTGTCATCCCACCAACATTTAACTGTGATTACTCAGAAGCCAACATACTAAAATGCAAGGCATTATTTTTGGAGCAATCCTCATAAATAAATTTTCTATGATTTCTGAAAATTCTACAAAAAGTACTTCTCCTTGTTTTCTTGTGGTCCCAGACAAGGTTTTGTTCATATCTTTGGGTGAAAGGTGCTGATGGTATCAGGTATAAAAGCCAGTCTAAAGACAAATCTTATGTCTTTGGCAAAGCTGGCCAGTGTTCACATTCAATTAATCATTTTGGCAAACTTCTAAAAAGACAAACTTTATCTCCAGAACTTGGACGTGTTGGATGTTTACGGCAGATTCACTAGAAATGTCTGCAGTCCTCAAAGAAGTTGTTTCTTCATTCTTACATTAATATCAAGGAAGAACAAAAATAGATTAGTGAACTGAAAATCTCAAGGGTTAAATTCATTTGGATAAAAAATAGTTACAAAATTTGTTTTTTAATTACAGTTCAGATATTAATGATTTAAAATGAACTTTTTAAAAGTACTTATAAATATATATATATATATATATATATATACACACATATCTATTAAAACAAAAAGGTTTGGAAGAGTAAAAATAAGCAGAAAAATTATGCTCCATAAAATTGTAAATTGAAAAATATTACAAAAAAGAAGCAAAAAAAACAAGAAGGTCTGTTTATTGCTCTTCTCTCTTCAAAGCTAAGTTGAGGACAAAACATAAGTGCACAATGACTAAAAAAGAAAAACAATTTCCAAAGAATCAGTAGAAAATACAGATATATTACATTTAGGCCCAGAAACCATTATTTGGGGCTGACAGAGGGAAGGCTGCTTAGAGTTAATATAAATGGACTCGAGCACACTCAACAGAACATTATTACATTTTGTCAATATATCAAATCAAAATGACTTTTTTATTGCCAGATTCCATCAGAATATAGCTAATCACAAGCTTCTACAGATTCTTTTTTCTTTAGCTGTAAACTGCCATGTATTCTTCAGAAAGATAATAGTGGTTTCTTGCTTTATTATCCACAGTTGAGAATTTAGAATTTTCTTTCTCTTAGACTGGTTGCCACCCCAGGCTAGAACATATAGTTCCCTGCTATTTAATCTATAACTAATGGGTAGAAGTGATGGGTTCAGGCTTTTTCCAAGGTCAATAGAACAGAAGAGAACATAAGCCCAGCTTTTGAATGCTGATATCCATTAAACTTACAACACACTCATAAAAATGATTGTAATTAATTACTCATTTAACTGGTTTGAAGAAAACATCAAGAACATCCTTGGAATATCAGAAATTATTTCCAATTGGACTAATGATGGAATCATTTTACATATCTGATTATCAAGTTTCAATAGTTCTCTCCTTAAGAACATTCTCCATAATATATTGTTTGATAATTATCCATTCTTTGAACAATTTTAGATGCTAAAAATTATGAGTAGCTTTGTTATATGAAATTTTCTAATATTCTTATCAGTAACACCTAAAATATTCTCAGATTATTTTATAGAACTTGAGCAGATTGATCTGTTGAAGTAATTTCAACAGATTAACTTATTCATCTGTTGCATTACCCAGCATTCCATATATCGCAAAAGATATTTTGTAGAAGTCTCAAAATCTCTCCACTATGAAATAAATTATTTCATTTTGTATTGATTTTTCCTTTCTTTGAGGAAACCCTTACAGCCATTAGGTTACCCAAATTTTTAAGTGATATTTCATACTGTCATAAAGATTATAAATAAAAACTTCCGTAAGCATCTACTGGTTTGTGACTAAATCAAAACAAAATTTTTACTATGAAGTCCAATTTGCAATTGTATATAATTTTGTATGTATGAGAATTTACCTGTAACATGTGATATGTAATTTTAAATATATTCACATGTTCACTTAGTGCATTTTGGACAGGAACTACAGACAATGGGGAATGATGTCAAATTCAAATGAAGTTCACCTAAAATGGTTTCTTCATGTCCCAATTTAAGCATTTTTCAACTCTACAATAAATTGAGAGCTGAAGATTTTGTAAATAAGCCTAGAGTTCTTAATTTATATAAAACTAAGGAATGGATTCATGAAAATATTTACATTATTGACTTGTAAGATATTTCACATCATATGTATAAATTATCATAGCCTGTCAATTTTACAATGTGGTGACAGTTTTATGAATTTTACTGGATTTTCCAAGTTTCACATTATTAGCCAGTCTTTTGAAACTGCAAGAAAAAATTAAATAAAAGTTACAGAACATGTTCAAAATTTACAAAGGCAAATGTTTTCACAGAAATTGAAAAGAGATATTGTCATGATGACAAAGTTGTAAAACATCAATGAAAAATGTACACTTCTTAATTTAAAACTAGTTTTAGAAGTCATTAATATACTGATTTTGTTAGATGTTGTATTTCTTCATATAAAATAGATTGCAGAGATTCCAGAATAGCATTACAAATTATTTGGTGGTAAATTACCTTCTGCCAATATAAACTTTCTTGTTTAGAATACACCACAAATTTAACTTTCAATCAGGTAAATGTCAGAATAAGCCAGCCACTTCATCAAACAAATAACTTTTTAAACTCATTTTATTCAGATATTCTTTAACAAATGTGAAAGTGCTTGGCTTCTTCTTGAATTATGGGAACATGTGTACCTTCAAAATATCAATGTAAATTGATATTGGAATCTTAACAATATCTCAGAACTTTCCATGTAGCTATCACTTCACTAACTATAGCTTCAACCAAGAACATCATATGTCCTGGGTATGATGATAAACTACATCTGGAAGCAAGACATCTCATTGGTTGATTTTGAAGAGTGTGGAACCATCTCTTAATTGCTGATGTTCCCTGGTCCACTCTGACCCGGGGTGGTAGTACCTGTTAGGGTTCCAGCTATGGATAAATAGTTAACCCCCAAACTGGGGTGAAACACTATATAAGTATAAAATAAAATTTTTATAGTAAAACTACCAGCAATACAGTTTTTTTTAAAAAAAAAATAATACCAGCAATACATTTTTGAAAAAAAATATATTACCAGCAATACATTATTGAAAAAAAAAATATTGCCGGCAATGTATTTAGAAAAAAACAATATTACCAGCAATACATTTGACTCTTGACAAAACCCTCTTTACAAAAATATGTCAATGAAACCTAATATCCAAACTGACTTCTTACAAAGAATGCATATTATATTCATATGAACCTATCCTAAAAATCTTGTTGGCATTAAATAACCCATTGAGCTTGATATGCAGTAAAACAAACTAAACCAAACCAAACCCGAACTTCATATCACTTATGCCTTGTTGACATTTCAACCTGTGAGAGTAGTTTGAATTAGTAGCCACCCAGCCTGCACACAATAACAAGAAGCGTAATATTCATCAGTAAAATAAATACTTGTAAAATCAGTGTTCATATATTATGTCATCCATTTCATTCAATTGTGAATGTCTTTTAAAAGGAACTAAATGATTGGTAAAGAAAGGTTCCCTAAACTATTATGTAATATCAGTTCTATATAGCGATGTATGTTGGCCATTGTCCTCACAGATGAAGAAGAGACATTATGTAAATAGAAATGTGCCTGTACACTGATGCTAAGTATACCATGGACTAAACATGTGAGCAATGAATAACTTTTAAGAAAAGTAGAAATAAATGATGCTGTAGTTTAAATAAGTCTGTATTGCTATGATATCACTTGTACAATTCAAGATACTGCTGGTTGAATTTGGCGTTCTTGCTTTCTGAACACATCACAACATATATCCGTCTTTTCACTGCTTCAGCCCTCTTTTATCAGGCCAACACTGCAGTCGGCCAACCAATCAGCATTCTTTGCTTTTATTCTCAGTTACCCAGGCAAATAGCCTCCCCCAGTTCGACCAATTAGCACACGACTTGCTATTGGTGGAAGCATGCCAATCTGTACAAAAACCCTCATTACTGCACATACTTCTAGACAAGAGAGTAATGGCATTTTCCATTACCATCACTCAAAAGATGAATTTAAGTGCAGTACTAATTTGACAGCAAGGTTTCAACATCTTACAGTTGAATTGGCTAGATGTAACCATAAGTTCTATGCTAACAGTTTCTTCACTTGCATTTCTCACTTGTGGAACTCTCTTCCACTTTGTTGATTCCCAGGAAACTTACATATATATATATATATATATATATATATATATATATATATATATATATATATATATATATATATGTAGTAATAAATGTACAAGTGACCTATATATTTACTGACTCCAAAGTTTTCTGTAACACTGCTCATCAAGGCCAGGAAGTCAGATATTTATAAGACCCTCTAAGCCTGATAATTAGGGTTACATGAATCTATGGAGATGGTCAAGTATAAGTAGTTTGGACATAATTTATAAATTATTTTTGTTCTAGTTATCTATTGAGTACTTTCTAAACAACGATTTGTTAGCCTTAAAATGTGTTAAATTCTAGTAATTTTTACATATTTTGATAAGTAGGCCTTATTGATTTGTATTATTATTATGTCAACCTATTAGTGTCATACATAAATAAAATAATCCAGTCATTACTGATGGCTACAATACTAGTGTATAATATTTATAAGTCTACCATTCATTTTGCTTTGAATATTACTGCCATATATGGTCTGGTGCTCCTGGCTACAATAAAAGTGTATAATATTTATAAGTCTACCATTCATCCTTTCGTTGAATAGTGCTGCCATATCTGGTCTGGTGCTCCTGCTATATAGAGATCCTTGATAAAATCCAAATAAAAATAAGCAATGTTACTAGTCCTGGCCTTACATCTTAAATTCAGTCCCTTTCCCACTGACATAATGTGGCTTCCCTGTGACTTTCTTTATAAATACTTTCATGGTAATTGATCCCAGACTTTATGAATTTAAATGTAGCATTAGATTGACAGCAAGGTCTCATTATTTTACAGTTGAAATGGCTAGATGTACCCACAAGTTCTATACTAACAGTTTCTTCTGTTATACTCTTATGGAACTCTCTTCCGGATTCTTGCTTCCCAGTCAATTTTGATCTTCAAAAATTTAAATGCAATCTCAATCATTATATTCTGTTTTCTTCATTCTTATTTTTTTTTTTTTTTATTGTTCTCTCTCCTTAATAGTGTTTTTGTTTTCTTATTCTTTCACACACAGTAAACTACTTGTATGTTAATGGCTTAATTGCCTTGCTAGGGGTGAAATGATTAAAAAGATAAATAAACATTTAGATTCTGATAAGCATTTATTTTATATATAAATAAAACATTAACTGGCAAAGAAGATAAGCTTTCAAACAAATTCATAATTAAAAAGGCCATTATTATTGAGTGGATATGTTATGACTGAATTTGTAAATGTCGTTCTATCTCAAAAAATGGTATCAACAAATTATTCCAATATTAAGATAGTTTGCAGATTATTCTTTTATGAAAGATATAACTCCCACCTCCCTGTAATTTGTCTGGATGCCAATTATCTTAACTAAATTTTGTCATTGTGACACCTGGATGGTAAATAGAGAAAGGTATGTCCTTTCAATATATTTTCAAAAGCCATGAAAACACAATGAGCCGATTAGAAATATCAGCATTGATTTCCAATATCAAAATGCATTAATGCTAATTGTTCTTATTCCTCTTCTTCTGTATGTCATATCCCTGCAGGACGTGGGCGATCACGGCTCTCCACAACTTCCTATCTTTTTTAGCTCTGAGTATGGTTTGTCTTTTCACTCTTCCTGCAAACACCTGCTCCATGATCCAAGCTCATTAGGGAGGTTACTCACTGCTTTTTTCTTGCTTTTATTAGGTCTTGTCAGTGTGACATTTCTGAGCCCTCTTTACTTATTAAGTGTCCCAAATATTTCAGCTCTCTCTCTCACTGATTCTAAGTGTCCTCATTTCCATTTTCCTTGTTATTCACATGTTCAGGCCATTAATCCTTAGTATCCTTCTGTAGGACCACATTTCACTTGCATAAATCTCTTCTTCATATATTATTAGATTGTCCCAAATTCACTGCCACATAGTAGAGACTGATATTACAGTTTAGTATTTTTTTTATTTTTTTAACAAAACTGTAGTGTTTTTTTGTTTTACATGTTTGGCATTTACAAAGAATTTTGTACATCAAGACATTTGTCAAAAAATTAAGCTATATTTGAGTTGAACATTTCTTTGTCTCTTTCTCTCTTTGAAACAAATATAAAACTATCAAATAGAATTTAAGGCAATAACTATTTTTTTTTTCACTAAGTTATTTTGATTTGAATTCTGTAAAGTTAGTTTCTTCTTACACATATTAATCAATAATCAGCAGGACCAAGTAGAGACTGGTATTGAATAGAAATAGAGACAAGGCGGCAATCCTCTTTCCCTAAAGCAGTAAATGCTCTGGTCCCAGATGGAAACAAAAACAGTTTGTCTGAGGCACAGTACCCGTCTGCTTGTTCCTCTAGGGATTTAATGTAAACATTCTCTTTTCAAAAAGTCTACAGAGCATTTAAACTTTGGTGCATTGTTTCAATTGAAAAGTTTTTGTAAAGGAGGTCAGAAAGAAACGAAAAGTGTTATCATCCTTGATTCTGAGATAATAAATATTCAACATTCAAGTCAGATGAGCAACTATACTTCAGAAGTTAACTTATTGACCATAACAAGTAAAAATCAGAGACAAATTTAATCCTTATTTGATTTGTCAGTTTATAAAGGCTTAAGATCTAGGTTCCCTGAAATATCTAATAGTTAACAGTTATCTTTGACAGCAGCCAATTCATATTTTTATGCATGCAGAGATAAGGTCTACTAAAGCTTTTGTTTTGTATGATCTGTTTTTTTATTACTCTAAATGTTTTTTTTAGTGGATGCAGGTGTTTGATAAGATACAATATTTGTTTTTTTGTAATTTCTATATCTACTGTTTCAAATTAAAAAAAAAGAAAAGAAAAAGTGCTATCCGGCAAAGTTCAAACCTGTGTCCCCCTTTGTAAGGGAAAACATTGTCTGATCTGATGCACTTCACAGCCCAGCAAGTTTTGAATCACACTTTTTAATTGCTGATTTATATTTTGTATGAGAAATATAAAGTAATTTCTAAGAAATTAATGGATTTTTTAAAATCTGACTTTGCATTATTTTAGTGGATACGCATGTTTGAGTAGACTTTCTGTTTTTTTAAACTATGAATTATATCTACCAGCCTGCAGTTTCAAAAAATTTTATAAAGAGAATGTGCTGTGTGACCTGCTTAAAAATAAAATTAAAAAGCAGGGCATCTACTCAATCAAAGTGTATCCATTAAAATGATGTCTAGTGTAATAAGAAATAATGGCAGATTAAAAATAAAATCCAATAATTTCATGGTATGATCTAATAAAAATGTGTTATGACATAACTGGTTCCCAGGTAATTCTGAGTTCAGTCTCTCAATCTGATGTTGGAAACTGCTAAAAAGTTGGCAGAAAAATCAAACAACAAATTGAGAAAATTGGCAAGATGAGAACATTTTTTAAAGATATCAGAAAAATTAATAGAGCAATAATTAAGAAAATATTTTAAGAAGCTGGCATTTCATATACAGAGGGTCGTTGACTTGAGCCAGAGATCCATTCTTACAGTGCAACGGAACCAGATTTTCAACGTAGATCAGAACTCACCTGCATAAGCACCGACAGATCTACCTTATGCTTAGGAGCCATAATGAAGGGCAAAAACTTTTTTTAAAAAAAATGATACAAGAGAGTGAATGTAACACAATTCAGTATGGTGTACAGCTAGTAAAGAAACAATGCCATCTTCCTTATGTAGTGCAGGATGATGAAATATGAGAGATGGTGCCATAACCAGGAAATGACATGTCAGGTCTAATGTAACCCGGTGTCCTTCTGTATAGAGATAAATAATACAATAGCTAAAAGACATGAAACACAAAGACTTAAATAGAAAAAATATATATAATAGGGTAAAAAGCACATGAAAAAATTATTTCTTGACAGTAATTTTTAATGATGAATTTAGAGCTACATGAGATGGACTTGATGGCAGATGTAGTGGTTGAGTCCTACATGGTAAGAGCCAAGCATCAGTATTTGAGAGACAATGTGGGAAGGCAGAGTAATGTTTTGGACAAGTATTAAAGCCAGTAAAACTGTAGGTCCTTTCAAATTTAGTGTCAAAATAAATACAGAGAATTATTAGGTTCTTAGAGAGGCAGATGTTTTGAGTCATTAATGTCCACAACCAAGAAGCTTTTAGCCAAAGAGTATATCCATGAAAGATAATGCTCTATAATCCAACATAAAACTTGTGGTTCATCATTAAAAAAAGATATGGGATATAGTTTCAATTAAATATATATTTCTTTGGACTGTTTGTTTTGGATTTATTTGTGGATAGAAATTTATGCAGCACTTCGTATAATAAAACTTAATACCCATAATTGCTTATGTAAATAAACTTAGAAAACTTGTTTTGCATAATATAATCAGAGATATATATATAAACTATAGGCCATGAGTTTGTAACCTTCCTCTGGATTTTGAAGAATTACCTAAAAACTGAAGGTTACATGTCTTTTTCAAAACTAATTTACTAACTCACTTTAGGCCAGATGAACTTTCTCTTACTGAATGATGATGATAATAATAACAATAATGAAATTATCTCATTTATGTATAAAGCTTCCTTAAAATTGTAGCTCTTTTTACCAAAACTACAATACTGGTTAATGGTAATCTTAGAGTTGCTAGACTTTAAATTTTAAGTACCCCACCTCTCCAAAATTTGGATGTCATGTAGGGTTAAGTATTTTATGCATCCTAGCTAATTATTAAATCCAGAGGCCTGCCACAAACTTTTGGTGAAGTGTGTATATATATATATATATATATATATATATATATATATATATATATACTCAATAATATCAACTATGAACATGGACACAATATCTTGACTGTATTTTGAAAATGAAAACTTTATACAAATACATACATGCAACAAACTATTTCTTGTTAACAGTTAATATATTTCAAAATTGAAAATGGCTTGATGTATAGCTGAAAGTGCTTGAATAAAAAGAACAATTGGACAGTTTTTATATAATTTATCATTCAAAAAGAAAAAATTATTAGATTACATGAGACATTTTATGAAAAACTAAATCAAAGCACCTTGTCTGTCGTATTCAATGAAATGTGCAAGAAAGGTTTGCTGCCTAAATACACACACACATATATATATATATGATGATGATTAGAAATATGAAACCCAGGTTTGAATCTCGCTGGTGTTTTGTCAAGAAGGTGACTTCTTGATGTTATCAGTCTGTGGAGCTTATCCCTGTATGTGGTACCATTAGAAGGCAACTGAAAAACATATCACAGATTGACCTAAACCTTGTGAGTGAAATTTGACAGAAAAAAACAGTTTAAAATCTATTGATGGTTGTGCTAGCATGAAGTCACAAGTCATCATTAATGAAGGTTTGATCATACTGACATTGTTCAAACAGGTGATCGTGTCAAATTGAGCACACTCTCCCAGAAACTGTAAGTAATGTATCCACTCAGCATAGTTGCAATATAAATCACAGGTGGACGCTATGCCAGGGATTGGAGAGATGCCCAAGCAGATATGTCTACTCAGAAAATGAGAATAACCATCATTTTAATATATATATATATATATATATATATAGATGCAATCGTCAGGTGGCCTGATGATTGTGTCTAGCATGAAACAGCCTGTTGCTTCTAGGTGTTGACTTCAATGTTCACTTTTATATTTACACACACTCTAGCTCTGATATTGAGTCCTTTATCCCATAAATATAGCACACCTTGACTCTATTTCTTTTATATATATATATATAAAATCTGTAATGTTTATATAATTGAATTGTTGAATCTGATAGTGCATTATTTATTGTATTAAAAGCATTAAAAAAATACATTATAGATTTGTTTTTCTTCATCCTGTAATAAACTATCTGTATAACTGCAGTTGTTGTATATTTCCTTCTCATGCTTTTGGTCAGTTTTTAACCTTGGTAAATGCCAAAATTTTACAAACTGATTTTTCATGGGAGTTAATTCTTAGTTAGAAGACAAGCACAAGAAAATTTTTAATTTACTCACAAGCATTAGTCCTTTGTATGAATAAGCTCTCTTTCATGAATTCCTAGGAAATTATAGATAGCCATGATCTCCCACATCCTGAAGAGACATGGCACATCAAAGAAGATGACATATAAATATCTACATAAATCTGATCTGATATTTTAACTATATTCTTGTTCTTATTTACTGTTTCCTTTCGGCTTCAGCTTCAAATTCATAAAAAGGCACAAAATGGAGGCAACCCATCATCAAGCAATGGCCAGAACCTCTTGGAAGACATCGCTGTGACTGAAAAAAACAAGAAAATACATAAATGATGGTGAGTGAAAATCATTCTTAATAACAATATCAGGTTGTGCTGGAAAGTAATCAGTCATTGAATATATATGCTAATTCTTATTGTCATCTTCCACTTGAATTAATTTGGCACATTTTGACTGGGAGGTTCTTTAACTCTTCCAAAATTTCTTGCATTTTGTCATTGAAATACTGACTTTGGAAAAATAGACAAGACAGAATTTCTCAGCACGCCTTCATATTTTTCATTCATGGTTTGCATAATTTTTAAAAATTTCACTAACATTTACTTAAAATGGTTATGTGTAATTAAAAAAAAAAGACACAAGTTGTGATTTTTGTATTCAAAATAAAACTACTAACCACTGAATATTTTTCTAATTTTTACAAGTCTTTTGCAAGATACTATTCATTGTGGTCAGCAAGATTTTTGTTTTTTTTTTCAAAAGGGTGAATTATTTTACTTTTATTAGAAAAATTTGGCAACTGACCAGTTTTGTGGAATCATGATTTTATTCAACCAATATTTCACTTTCTTTGTATCTAATAAATCCCTTTAAATGTCTGTAGAAAGAAAAAAAAGAAAGAATTTTCTTGCCATCACTCCCTCACTCTCTTTCTATATATATATATATATATATACACACACACACACATATATATATATATATATATATATATATATATATATATTCACTCTCACAGAAAATCCTATTTCTGGTTACATCCCAAATAGTCAAATCAAATTTAGATTTGTAACATTATGGCGATGTGAAGAAACAAATTTGAAGTTTTTGTGTAAGTAGTAGAGATGAGTGGGTTGGATAGGCACAGAGTTAGACTTCTATTGTCTGTTTTAAGAAAGCATGTATGGGTTAGAGAAAATTTGACTTCATATTTCAATGTTAGCCATAGAGTTATAATAAATCTATTAACAATATTAAATATTGGAATACCTAAAGAAATATCAAATAACCAGGGATCAAAGTTAAAGAAGCATATAACAAAGGCTCAAAAACAAAAAAAAATGATTTAAATATTACCAAAAGTCCTGGGTATGACAATAAACTATATCTGACAGATAAGATGTCTGAATGGGAAATTAGAGATTTTGAGGAGTGTGCCAAAGTCAAAAAGTGTACTGTACTATAGTATTTATAATATTTCAATAATTTGTCATAAGTCCCCCTACTTAACAAACTTGTTTATATTTATTATCTGGATACTCTGGATTGTCTAGCTGTTAATAGTCTCTCCTTTTACTCTCCCATACACAATATGTATACATTAATTTCCTGGGAATTCAGCAAACTGTCCTTTTTTTGTCTGACAAATGCTCCTCTTGCATTTAAGGAAATATAACATAACTAAGCAGCTGAATTTAAAACTCCTAGAAAGAATGCATGTGAGTCTATATGTCAAAGTCAGAATAATGTTAATTTTTCTCTCTCCCTCTTTGAATAATAATAGTAAAAAAATTCATATTATATTTGCATTATATTCTACACTTTTTTTATCATTTATACATTCTATATATGCATTTTTTTTTACTTTTTGAAGCAAGGTTTAGATCTGCTTTTTGCATAAAGCATATGAATTGACTTCATGTAATTTTTGTTGTTCCCAGGTTTACCCT
This sequence comes from Acanthosepion pharaonis, assembly GCA_903632075.3. Lineage (NCBI taxonomy): Eukaryota > Metazoa > Mollusca > Cephalopoda > Sepiida > Sepiidae > Acanthosepion > Acanthosepion pharaonis. The sequence continues at coordinate 517,579 of CAHIKZ030004067.1, forward strand.
GACCTGGATTGGTAGCAAATATTAGGGTCCCAGCTATGGGCAAATATGGACCCCCCCCACCAAACAAAACAAACTATGAAAGTATAAATATACATTTTTACAGTATAAATACCAACAATACAGTTTTATATATAAAAAAATGACCAATATATTAGTTAAAGTCATAAAATTGTTGAAATTTAAATCTTGGCATTAAATAGCCAATAGTGGTTGATATGCCACTAAAAAAACAACCACTCTGCCAACATGAATGAATGCCTTCATGACATTAATTCCTACAATTTCTTAAATCAAACTGTATTCCAAAATATAACTTATAAAACACAGATACTACTGCCTCTCATAATCATATCCACACAAAATTGTATATGTACAAAAGCTGAGTATGATTTACCATGCATTCAGTTGTGAAAGCAGAATAACACATATTTTTCACTTCAAAGCTCTTAAGAAAATTAAATTTCAGCATTAAATTACACATTAAGAAGTTGATATGCTGTTAAACAAACAAAACTATTAGCAAAATTTTATGCACAATCTTTGTTTTTGATTAAGATATACTTGTTTTGCAATGCATTAATGTTTCTAAGGAATTAATGGATTATAGTGGATATTTGGATATCATATTTGAAATAGATGCCCCATTTTTATTTTACACTGTATATTATGTCCATAAGCCTGAGCATTTAAGAAATCCTAATAAAGTAAATATACTCAACAGCAGGGATGGAACATGCACCTAACTATATAGAAGAAACCAACATTTGATCCAGTATGCTTTCCTATTCAGCAACAGCAAGCATTGCAATACATCAAGGCTCTATTTTAGCTTTTAAGGAAAGCACACTTTCCCATTCAGATATTGTTCTTGACTATTTGCATAATATTTTAACTCGGTAATTTACTCTAGAAATTGACTCTTGCCGCCTGTAGCTAATTTTCTGCAAGCAATGGCCTTTCCCATTTCTTTTTAATCATGTATGCCTGGCATAGAACAAATTCTGAAAATATTTAGATAATTCCTTGAATTGATTAATAAATTAAAATGTCTTGTGATTTCCAAACATGGTCTAGTTATATTAATTTTCTTTCAATTTCAGGATGTTTGAATTAGCAAATTCTTTGAGGGAATCAACTCTAATGCAATCAAAGACTAGACAAAAACAAATCAGAAATGACATTTTCTAAATTAAAAACGTGCCAAAATTTCAGAGCAAAATCATACAAATGAATACTTTGTCATTTATTTTAAACTAAACAAAGCAAACAAATGTGTGAACCCAGAAGATTTTCATGTAGATTTATTTTTAGTTTGTATTTTTTCAATGAAAAGAATAGTAAATAATTTTCCATTCCTTAAAAACGAACAGTCTGAAAATGAGAAAAAAACTCAATGACTCTGAAATACCTGATAATAATCCATAAATTACATCTGTGTGTCAGTAATAATCAATCTCTACATTTGAATGTCATGTATAATTTGTTTTTTGAGTCAAAGCTGAATTCTCATCTATCTTCTTTATGAGATTTTTTAAAATGTATTGGCACTTGAAAGCCAGTTTCTTAACAAATTCCTTGTTGGTTAGTCTCATAATTAGCAAAATAATTGGTCTAACCAGTTAAGAAAATATGTTTATCACAAGTAATCAATTAAGTACAGGTAAACACATTGATGAATGAATTATTTTATAAGAAAAATGGCTAAATCTTTTGCTTCTTTAAAACTACCTTGTTAATGTACTTTGGGTTCAAAACTTGGTGTGGTCATGTAAATCTATTACACACAAGCAGTATGGCCCAGCGTTACCCAGGCTTGATTCAAAATCGTACAACCCATACAGCAATCACTATCACTTGACTTAAAATATTTTTGCTCTTCCTTGCCTTTAAAGGAGTGCCCTTTGCCATGTTGATGATGCTACATGCCTTACTTCTTGCCTATCTCACACTGCAAATTTTTTCTAAGCTCTATACTAAACATTAAATCTGTTACAAAAAAAGAACTAAACAAAATGAACACAAAACAATCAGCTTTAAAAAAGGACTCGTAACTGGAAAAACCGAATGAAAAAAGAATGTTAACAACAAATACTTTATCCCACCCAACCCAGTTCTGTGGAATCAGAATCAACGTTGAGTTTAAGCAAGTGAATGAGCCAACTGGAGTAAAGTGCCACGCAGATTTAAATTTTTCCCACTTGTGATGAATGCAGCGATTTCATATTTTTTTGCATGCTAGTTAACACTCATGTCAGTCAGCTGTTGGCTCTCACGCTGGCTAATAGAATCTTTCTGCTTATTCGTGGCAGCCAGCTATAGGCTCTCACTCTGGCCAGTAGAAAATGGCCACAAACTACATGAAAACTGCCATAGAAGCATGAAAAAATCAATTATTTCCACTATCGATGGGAATTGTGAAATGCAAAGTGGATCTTGGCCTTCCCGCTAACTTGGAGCATATGCATGTAAATTTTGGTGCAAATCCGTCAAAAATTGCAGCTGTTCATTCATTACACACACACACACACACATCCTGCCTTTTATAGATAGATTGTCTTAGCCAATTTCTACCAATTTATAAAATATGCAATACAAAAGTGAATATTCACTTAATGTTAATACACATTATTCCTCAAGACAATTCAAAAAAGATTCTATATTGACTGATGAAATAATTAAATAAAAATAGTATTAAATACATATTTTATAGAATTCACATCAAACAGAAAAACAGATTTCAAAAGAAATTGATTCAATTATAACTCCTTAAAAACATCAACAAATATGGATATTTGGAAACAAGATGGATTTTTTTCAATTCTTTACAAGTCCATGACCTGCTAAATTTGGCATTCACTTCTTATGCCTGATTACTTAAAACAGTAAAACAATTGAAACTGGCAAAACGATATCAAGATTATTCCATCTACTTGTATTGATGCTTTGAACTTTGGTTTCATCTAAAATCTTCCTCATATTGATTCATAATGAGTAGAACTGAAGACAACATTTTAAATTATTTCTTTTTTTCATTGTTAACTGTAAAGAATAGTCTTGATATTCATCTGAAGCTCTAAGATGAATTGTCAACAATCCTCAGATGGTATAATCCAGAATAAATATTTTTTATTCAATTTATCACTGTTTTAACTAATGTGTTCTCAGGGCATAAAGTCAAAGAGGTGTTTTTGACTAGAAAAACTTCTTCTGAACATCATACACACTCACATAGATGTCATTCTTCACAAGAGAAAAAAAAAGTCATCTTTTGGAATAGGTAATAATGATCCAATAATTATTAACCCTTAATTAAAACAAATCGCCAATCAATGACTATTGAAGTGATGGCAAAATTAATTTTAAAAAATGAGGAAATAATGGATTTAAAAAATGAAATTATGGATTAAATAATAAATAATCTAAAATATTCAAATGAACCATTATCAAAGATTAACAGTTAATACATGAGTTTTAAAAAAAGTTGGCCTTTTTAGTTTTCATACTTTCAGGTTTATTTTCTATTTAGATGTTTTGAGTATTTAGCATTTATTTTTGTTCATTTATAATAAGCTAAGAAATAGATTTTGTACAAGTAAAAACTGTTCTCAAGCCATTTCATCCTGGGTACCCTTTCATTCTGCTTGAATGTGTAGGCATACCCTTCAAGAATATGGTATCAAGTATATGGATACTATAGAATAAATAAAAAGCAAGTATTTGTTTTTAGTCATACTCATTGGTGAAAAACTTTGTTTCCAACTGTAAGTGAAGTGGAACAGCCAAAAATATTATATATGTTTCAGGTCTAGATGAGTATGATTTCAAAATGAACACCAATACTTTGATTGAGGAGTGATTTCAAAATATAGTGATCTGTGGCTATACTTTTGATGATAGGTTTTCCAATACTGATCTTGAAAAATGCAACATAAATGGAATTGAAATTATTCCTGATGCAGTCACAACTTTGCTGGGCTGGTCATGTTGCAATGATGAGTGATGACAGAATACCTAAGGTTCTTATGTCTAGCCAGCTTGACAGTGGACATAGGGATATTGGATGGTCATGGCTTGGGTATGAAGAAAAACTAAAGAGTAACCACTCAGCAGTCAATGTGCCTCATACTAATTTTGATTGAGTTGCAATGGATAGATATAAGTAGAGATATTTGTGTTAGTGGTATCAGAAATTTTGAAATCAGTCATATTGGCTAGATAAAAGATAATGGCAAAAAGCATCAGCAAAGATTCCTGCTGCTATCTCTTGTGGTCCTCACTGTTACAAAATATGTGAATTTGTATGCAAGTTACTAGCGGGACTGAAATGTCACATACAACACAAAGATAAAAAATGAATGATGTTGTCAGATTCTCATATGTTGAAGTTGATGGGAGAGTACATCACACACACACACACACACGTGTATGTAATGGGGCAGCAGATCATTTTTCAAACATATATTGTTAAATATAACAGACAATGAATGTCTATTATGTTTGATCATGAGCCGTTCTAAACTTCATATGGTTGCTTTAATTTCAAGAGAAAATAAAGTAAAAAATTGTCCAATATTTGGAATTTTTATTATGTTGTTCCTTGTTCTAAGCTTTTGGCTCACATTAGCGATCTTCAGAGTGTTTATATCAACAAAGATATTCACCATCAAAGATGTTATTCTGTTATGTTGGCATAGAAGTTGGCTATGTGACAATAACAGCGGCAGAATAGCAGACACAGGTTGTAAATTCATGATGCGTTTCTATGATGTGAGAGAATAACATATTTTTTATGACATTCTTTTTTTTTACCCGTTTTTATTTTTTCTCTCCCATTTTAATATTAAATTGTATTTTAGTTGTAATTCCTTGTTTCCTCCCAGTCTGCTTATCACTCTTCAAATCTCGTTAATATTTTACTAGTA